>ML789752.1:163972-183850 GCA_009831015.1 Picea engelmannii
TGAATGAGGATAAACCACTCATAATTACAGATCCACTTTTTCCTCCAACTATCCCTTTAAACCCTCCACAAATATCTTGGATAAGATATTCTCTCCATAATATTATCTTTGAATTATCTTTTCAAATATTTAAAATGTGGAGAGCATTTGAGAAGCTTCTTGAATCCTCATTTGTTTGAAATATTCCTATATCACAAAGCTCACACAAATCTTTAGGATAAATATGAAATATATATATATAATTTCTAAATTTTAATCAAGAATTCTCGTAGAAATGCTCAAAGATAAATAATTTGGAAAAATAGAATATGAGCCCATATGTATATGAAAGTGGTGGAGATTAAGGGTTTTGTGGAAGGATATGGTATGAATCATGGTGACAAATAGTATATGAAAATGTGGTATTTATGCGACCCAACATACATCTAGGCTGAAATGGAGTTTCTGGAAATATCATCCTTGGGCATGGCCTACCGATATGTCGTCAAAATCGAGCAGAAGCTTAAACAAAAGACGTGGAAATTTGGGCCCAGGAACCCCTCACAGCAAAATCCAGGAAAGGGTAGCCCCAACCCAAAGAACAAAGGACAGAGAAAATATGGACAAAATCAAGAAAAATTGTCCAAGCCGCAAGCAAAGAAGAGCATGGGAAAGACAACTAAAGACATTGTGAAGTGGTGCAACTTCCATAAGATCCCCTAGAATAACATTGTTGATTGTCTCTCAAAGAAGTCACTAGTGGTTGAGGTGAAAGCCTTTGAATTAGATGTGAGTTCCGACTCTGAGTATGAACCAGAAAGGGGGAGAAAAATCATAGATGTGAAACCTAGTGCTATTGTTTCTACCACCAACTTCCATCCCCATGAACCAGATGAGCCAGAGGAAAGCGAGTGGATTTTTAATTCATAAATGTGGGTGAAGGGTACCCCGTTGCACTTCATCGTTGACAGCGGTAGCCAGAAGAACCTCATCTCAGCATAGGTCTTCAAGCGGCTAGCCTTTCCAACAATGAGACACCTGCAACCCTACACTATTGGGTGGCTCTATTAAGGAGGAGATCCCCGCATCAAGCAATAGTGTCTCTTTTCGTATGACATGAAGCCCTTCAAAGATGAGGTATTGTGTGGTGTTCCTCCTCTCGAAGTTTGTAATGTTATTTTGGGTGAACTATATTTATGGAAATTCCATGTTGTATATGAGTCTAGGCCTTGCAGTGTTATTATTACTTTGAACAAAAAATTGAACAGGATACCCGAGGCAGTCTCACCTAGTGATATTTCCTTGATCTCTTCCAAGCAATTACAGAAGGTCATATCTTAGACTGGGAATTTTTTCTTTTTCGTGATTCACTCTCAGAGTGAGAGAAATATCGCATCCACATCTAAGGCCTGCGTGACTGACCTCTCCACAGAGTAGAAGCAAGTGGATAAGGTCGTGGAAGAATACTCAGATATCTTATTTTCACCTACCAGGGTACATCTACACTGTCAAGTCAAGCATCTCATCGACCTGACCCCTAGCGCACCACTTCCCAATGGGAAAGTCCACTTCTTCTCTCTCTTAGAGAATGAGGAGATAAAGTGATAGATCCAAGAAATGCTCCACAAGGGGCACATTCATCCCATCTCGTCTCCTTGTGGTAGCCTAATCATGCTGGTGCAGAAGAAAGACTTAACCCGGTGACTCTGCATTGATTATCAAGCCCTAAATAAAATCACAGTCAAGAATTGGTACCTAATTCCCCAAATTGAAAACCTCCTTTATCAACTCATAGGGGCCAAGTACTTTAGTAATATTGATCTGGTGTATGGTTACCACTAGGTCCCAATAGAACATATAGATGTATGGAAGGCTTCCTTCAAGTAAAAATAAGGTATTTTTGAATGGATGGTCATGCACTTTGGTTTGACAAATGCTCCAACAACTTTCATGATTATGATGCATGATATCCTATGACCATTCATCAATAAGTTTGTAGTAGTGCATCTTGATGACATCCTGATTTACAACAAGACCTGTGTGGAACACTTGTAACATATTCAACACGTTCTACACATCAAGTGATATCACAAGCTATATGCCAACTTGTAAAAGTGATCCTTCGACATGGATGTGGTGCATTACCTAGGCTACACCATTGATCAACATGATGTACATGTGGATCCAACCGAGTTCCAGGTCATCCATGATTGGCTAGCCCCAACCACACTCATTGAGCTTCAGAGCTTCTTGGAGCTTGCCGATTTCTATCATAGGTTCATGTTGGAATTCTCCCAAACTGGATGGGCCCTCAGCCAAGTCACTAGGAGTGGTGGTAAGGAAATATTTGTGTGGGGCATGTCCCAACAACAAGAGTTTGATGATTTGAAGCAGTGCTTGTGCTCATCCCCAGTACTTTCATTACCAAACCTGCAACAACCCTTTAAGACTGATACAAATGCTTCAGACTATGTTGTGGGTATCGTTCTCACTTAGCACGACTACCTCGTGGTCTATCATAGTGAGAAACTATCAGATGTTCTTTGTAAGTACCTTACTTATTAAAAATAAATGTACTCCATTGTGCAAGCCTGCCTCTAGTGCAGACATTACATTCTTGGGAAGGAGACAGTCATCCACATTGCATTTCATGCAGACGCAAGGAAAATTGTTGATTGACTACCATCAAAAGTGGTCCACAAATTTGCAATAGATCCACCTCAACATCAAGTATAAAACAAGAAGCACCAACTGATTCGTTGATTTCCTCAGCCGACCTCTAGTCCCAGAACTCACCATGGTGCTAGACTCTTATGGCCATGAAACCTTCGGATGCCTCCACCTCTATGAGATAGACCATGACTTCACCACCACCTACCAAATGTTGGGAGAAAACATAGTTGTCGCTAATTTCCATCTTTAGGAAGGGTTTTTGTTCCATGTGGTCCATCTCTGTGCTCCATTAAGTGAGAAATAAAAGCTTATTTGGGAATCCCACTACAATCGGGTGGAAAGACAATTCAACATTGAAAATATAGTGATAGTACTGCAAAAACATTTCTACTGGATGAAACTTCAACAGGATATGGGAAAGAATATCAGGTCCTACACTTCTTGGGCTATTGCCAAACCGACCACTAAGAAATAGGGTATGTACACCCCTCTTCCTACTCCTGACAGGCCATGGGAATCCATCTCAATGGACTACACGTTAGGACTTCTGTCCACCAAGAGGGGAAATGACTGTGTTTTTGTGGTTTTTTATTTCTTTTCCAAGATGGCGATTATGGGCTCTTGTAAGAAGAGAATCACAAAAAAGGCCATTGCCAAAGTCTTCTTTGAATGAGTATGGGTACATTTTGTAATCCCAAAAACCATTGTCTCATATTGGGACAGTCGGTTCCTCAACACATTGTGGTTGAGCCTCTGGTCACTGTTGGACACCAAGTTCATCAAATCCACTACTTTCCACCCCTAGAAAGATGGCCAAACTGAGGTCGTCAATTGAGTGAATGTGCATGTACAATTCTAAGAAACCCCACACATGGTATGAGAGTCTTCCCTATGTTCATCATAGCTACAATAGATCCCTACATATCTCAATCAACCACATCCCCTTTCAGGTGGATTTGGGATTCCAGCCATTGGGCCCCATGGATATTGCACTACTCCTTGCGGCCACCTCGACCGACTCATCCCCTACTCCAGCTGAAGATGACAAAGGCACCCGGTTCATTGAGCGGATCCAACATGATGCAACAACATCATAAGTGAAGCATGAGCAGAGGATAGTTAGGCGCACTAGTGCACATTTTGAAGAAGTTTAAATTTTGAACAATGCATATCATGGAAAATTTTGAAGGCACTTGTAATTAAAGAAAATCTTAAATGTTTTAGATATGGATGGTTCTAGTGGTGGGAAATCCCCCTACGGACTAGAAAATAGGGTTATAGTATGCATGCAAATATGACTAAAAGAAACCTACTTTCTACCTTCATCCCAGACTTAATCCCCATTTATTTTCAGCAAATACATGGTTAGACCAACATACCTTGTTTTCGGATGTTTGATGTCGATCCTTCTTCATGCTTGATCACTCATTAGTAGCTCTCCTCCCAAGGTTGACCTACATACAAAACAAGAAACAAACTAGACATGCATTTTACCTATAGACTAATGGGTTAGAGATTCAAACATATATTTACTGAACTATGAAGAACTCATATAATGGGACGGGAAAAGCATTTCTTTATTATTAACTTTAATGAATCAAGTTACAATGTCGAGACTGGCCACTTTTCCACGAATCCTGATCCTGGGCTCCTCTTCAAATGTCCTCCAAATTCTTTGCTTTGTATCTCTTCTTGAACAAGGATGACTAAAGGGTTGGGACAATGGGAATGTTCAATTGGGCAAAGTTTCTTTACTCTATTTCTCCTTCTCCAAATGGGACCCCTAACCCTTCTTTTATAGGCTAGAAGAAGCTAGGTATTTGGATGAACGCTCGGCCATGCATGGCCGAGAGTTTCAATTAACTCACCCAAAGTTGTGTGTTTCGTCGACAACTTTCCTTTTAAGCATATAGGGGCTTCCACAGTTAAGCGCGCTTGAGCCAGAGGTGTCTTGGGATGGGTGACCACCTGGGAAGTCCTGGTTATCGGGTACAAGACCCGAAAGTGATGAGTGATGCTATGTGATTCATTTCGTTGGCTTCAATACCATTTCTTCACCCCTGTGAACATCACCCAATGCAATGAGTGCTAAGTGGACTATTCAAATGATGAGAATTATTGGTCAGTTGTGACTAATACTCATGAATATGGGTCATAGATTAATGACTTACGCTACACAGTTAATCTTAAAAATAATATCTAACTTTCCTTTTTTCATGATTTTGTTAGTCCACGCGCGTTGTTTTAGGTTAGCTAGCATGTACATGCATGCAGTAATGGAGTAGGGAATGTGGGCCCTTATAAAAGAGTTGTTTTAAAGAGTTTTTCAGTAGTGCTTTGGAAAAGAAGGGATCTGAGATGGCCTGATGCCAGGTAAGCATGTATGGTGCAAATTAGGGATATAAAAGATGCCCCCTAATGTGTGAGGTCAGAAGAGCATCTCATGGCTGAAATACATTACCAATGTTTACTGATGTGCCAAACAAGTGATCCTAGGGACCAGGAATCGGGAGGCGCCATCTGCAAAATAACAAATGTCTCACCGAGGCAGGCATACCCATGCTCGGGATAAAATAGAATCATGGCTACCAATCAAATACACTGTAGATCCATGTCAAATAAATATATAAAGTGTAGCTGCGAACAATACACAGTGAAGCTACATCTCGAAATCAAAAAGATATACATATAGAGTATCCATCTTCCAGAAGCTGATACGGCCTGATGTCTGGAGATGAGATCTTCAGAGCTCGAGCAACAACTTCAAAATCTTCAAAACTCAAGGTAGGAGTGTAATATGAGCGTATGACTTCACTACCCAGAGGTCTTCGATGGATCGTCAGTCATGGACTAGATAATCTTGATGATCAGACTAAAGGCTTCATTGATTTCGAACAAGGACTTGATTGGACATTCAGGATGGTCGGGTATGAGGGAAAGAGAAAAATTGCAGAAGGGCCGACTCAGGCTTGGTAGGAACTTCCCTTGGACAACAACATGACAAAATGATGAGACTTAGGTAGCATGGCATTAATCATAAGTTTACGAAGCAAGAGGCAATGAAAACTCTCCATATCTTTGGAAGAATAACCAAATGGAGGAGGACACAACTCTATGTAGTGAGAACAACTTCTTAAGGTTGTATTACATCAAATAGTTTGACAAACAAACTGACAGATGTGCTTTATCCAAGGGCGACTCATTATGCTGCCAATAAAGAAAATACTTTTCCCTTCCTCTTTTTTGGGTATATTTGATTTTTTTTGTCTTTTTCAATAATTTTGGAAAAAAGAATAAAGGAATGTTATGTTACAATGGAGGAACGAGTGTTACAAACATACAAGTTCAAGGTGAAAGGACAAGACTGATGTTTAGAATAATGATACTCGGGAAAAATCCTTCGGTGGCCAAGGGTGTTAATATGTAGAAGAAAAATGCTACAAGGCTGGCGTATAAGGTATGCACGCGGTTAACAAAACACACAATGGTAATGTTCTTCGATGTAAGTTTAATGAGCCCAGAGAAGGTAAGATCGGTGGTTTTTCATATTTAGAGAGTCTGAAAAATCATAAAAGGAGACTCCATTGGGGTACCTTTTTAGAAGATAGTTTAGTCAGTTCAAAAAAGGGGTAAACTAGCACGGACAAGATGTCTATTCAAAACCATTTTAACGAGTGTGATAAGGACAAGATCACTCGGCCATTTTTTCATTTTTAAGGAGTCTGAAAAAATCTTAACTATGGACTTCGTCAGGAGTGTTCTTCCAGACCAATTTAACGAGTGTGAAAGAATAATGTCACTCGATGATCTTTTAAATTTTAGGGAGTCTGAAAAGAGCTTAACTATGGACTCTATGGGGGTTCCTTTTTCATAAGTTTAGTACCCTAGGCCCGAAAAAGGGGTAAACTTATACCTGAGAGTACCCTTCTAAAGAATTGAAGTTCCATAGAGTATAATTTTGTTCGTATAGTTGACCGCCCAGACCGAAAAAGGGGTAAACTACCACCAGACAGACATGACTTCAAATTTTAGTTTAATGAGCATGAAAGGCCACAAGATCACTCGACAATATTTTCATGTTTAGAGGGTCTGAAAAGGGCTTAAAAGAAGACCCGTAGAGGTTACTTTTCTCAATTAATTTAGACGAGATCGAAAAGAATAAATGCAGTCTCATCGGATGTTTCTTTCGGATCTCAAAGCGAGCTTGAAAATCAATAAAGTTATCTCATGATCGACACTTTGTGGGTCGATGTTGGGTATCTTCTCAGGGGAGCAGTGTGCTCCAACAAAAACATTGTCTATGACGCCAGGCATTTTGGAGAGATTTATAGGTACCATTTCAATGATACTTTCCATATTACCCTCAACATAAATAACACGAGTAGCCAAAGGATTGATAGGACAAGACCTATCTATAGTCATAGTCAAAGTGAATTCCCCTACTTAGATTCTTCTTAACTCTGGGAGGAAGTATGATCTATGATGAAGATCATCTCAAGGTTTGTCTAGACTAGTCATTTCTTCAATTACTGCTTCGTCAGAGGGCAAGAACAAGTCTAACGAATCGACGTCAGTGAGAGAACCCTGAGCCCAAATAGGCTCTAGAAGTGGATCAACCTCTTGTGCAGGAGTTGGATCAGTGTTAGTTGAAGCTTGTTGGACTAAAGAGCACGCTACTTTAGCTGCAGATAAGGGCATGGGCATGCCCGAGTGCCCTGTCCCATCCATCGTGGTCGATGGGGAAGGAAGTATCCATGAATCGTCAAAGTAAGTCATGCAGAACGACAAAACTTGAAAAATATCAACCTTATGGTAATTGGATATAAACTTGATATCGCCTTGAGGGTGGGTAATCGAAGGTACCCATCAAATATACGCACAAACCAACCCCTACATTGACTACACCTGGTTGAGGATTATCAATCATTGAGACCGTGGATGCCCCTAATGTAGGGTCAGGTCTAGAGAAAGACAATTGATCGATGGTCACAATCTGACCCTCATGTGGAAACAACAAGACCCAGAAAATTGTAGCAACCACAGCTTGCATGGAATAAGTACAACTCCTTCCTAACAAGAGATTATAGTCGAGGGGTGCGTTGACTACTTCTACCTTGACACACACGGTCTTCCCTCCTAACTGCACAAGGAAAAAAGGAAGGATACCATGTGGTCAGAATGAATGATCGTCAAAAGCAGTGAGGAGAGTAGCTGACGAAGACAAAACGGGCTGGCCAATGACCTTCCAACATGCCAACGACATAACCCATGTTGAGGTTCCCTCATCAACCACTGTGTGGAAGATATTCTGAGTAAAATGTTTCATGGGATAAGCCACTACTATCTGAAACTCTATGTGGTAAGGTAGACGAGGTTTTAAGTTAGTTGTATCCAGCATGATTGTACTTGGATTACAAGTCTCAGTAGATCCTAAAGCGCTTAACAAGGCTTTCCTCTGAGAAGGGCAACTTTGGAGGACCTCCAAAGCAGACATCGCACAAGGGGTTTGTGATAAATCTTACACCACAGAGTAGTTTTGGGTGGCCCTTGTGTTTGGGTTATGAGAAGATTTTTTGAATGCACCTTTGGGAATGCATGTCATTTTTTTTCCCAACATCTTCTCAATCTGTGGAGGAAGAGATGGGAGTTCATCTTCTTTACCCTTCTCAGAAGTGCTTGGTTTACTATAGTCATGTGCTCTAGTCGATATAAAATCATCACCCCTCACCATATATACGTTCGTGGATGCGGGGTTGTTCGACGACAGAGGGGGTCCTTGGTTGCCCCCTTCCATGCTTACATAGACCTGTGTTAGATTTTTTCCATGTTGGAATGGATTGGTTGACACAACAGGCTATTGATGTGTCACAAACTTTTGGGCCTCTACAAGCCAGGGACAAAGGTGGGTCGGGTGGTCTTCCGCACACGGGTTGCATGGATACCTTGCCTTTCGTTTCTCAGTATTGCCCCCTCTAGCATTATCGGTGGGTTTCTTATACCCCTTACCCTTCTTTCATTGTTTTTCTTTCCTTTAGGCTGTTGGGTGGCCTTTGGATTAGTCGATTGCACTATGTGTACATATGACGTTTTGGTAGGGGGAGTAGCCAAAGTAGTAGTTTGGCTGGCCGATGTGTGTTTTATAGACAATTGTTGCAACGGAGTCGTCAGTTGCTTAGTGGGCTTTGTTTTTGCTGAACCAACAATACCATCGGAATGTGGTCCAACTCTCTATATGGTTTTATCAAGTATTGAGCGTGGTGCATCTGGAAAGATCTCATATAATAAACTGGACTGAGAATATATTAGCTCAAGTTGTTGAGCTCTCATGATGGCGTCTTCTTCAAAAAATACTCCCGACATCACGACATCCTTGGACAACAGTGGGACCAAAGACTTAAGAAACCACTCAAGAAATAATGTTAGTGGGACTGGTACCTTAATTAAACTCCTTTAGCATCTCCATTCTTGGATGTGATCAAAGATATGGTCCTATTTTGTCTGTGAAAAATTGGCCAACAATTCTATGTTAGCGTCGTATCTCACAGGTAACTGGAAATGGTTGAGGAAATCCATGGCCAATTCAGCGACAGAAGAGTATCTTGAGTGGTCAAGCTCAATGTACCATTTTGCATCACTCCCAATGAGAGTACGTTGAAACAATTGCAATTGTACGGAGTCATCTTTCAGCGAGTTAGATGAGCACCAAATATGGAAGGTAGTCACATGATCTCTTGGATCTTCGTTAGGCTTGGCTTCAAACTTTGAGATGTCTGAAGGTAGTTTCATCGGCATAGGAGGCCAACGCAGATCGTGACAGATAGGTTCATTCAACAACCTTGTCAAGTCTGGAAAATGAAAAGTTTCCAAGAAAGGTAGTTTGGGTTGTTGGTGATAACCTGGGAAAATGGGGCTTGGAGTTTGACAGGCACCAGGTTGCTAGGAAAATTTCATCTGTTGGCCCGGATTCTGATAGAAACCATGGCCATGGCTAGCGTATGGATTTTGTGTGTGTGGAGACATCATCGACCAATTTCCAAAATAGGACATAGATGGTTGGGCATGCATTACATTCGAAGGACTTTAGGAAGGGTTGCCCCATGTCTGTCCCATGGGGATAGGCATAGTACTTTGTATGGGGTTCCATTGATTGTGGAAATAATTACCCTAGATTGGCGTTTTGGACGAGGGAACGGATCCCTGCCAAGAATTCCAAGGGCTTGATGTAGAAGAAGTTCCTGGGTGTGCCACCTATGCAGGAATAGTACCCTGCATAGGAATAGAATGTTTGAAACCAGGATTGCCCCCAGTCAGGAAAGCAACTGACAAGAAGGCATTGTTACAAAACACACCAAACAAAGAAAATGGTGTCGAAACTACTGGCATATTATGTGAAGGTGGTCCTTGACTCCCTGCTCCAAATAAACTATGGTGTACAGGTGGCCCAACAGATTGTTGATGCGTGCCATTGAGTGAAGGGGATGAAGGAGGTATATGACCTCCCCCGTAAGGGAAAGCATTAAAAGGAGTAGGAGTGCCCTCCATGTGACCTTATAGAGGAGCATTAGAGCTCCTTGCCCCCAGACCTGAAGTCTATGAAGTGGAGTAGGAAATTATAGGACTTGTACCTGAACTAGGCATCCCCTATGAGAATGGAGGGCCTATCGCACTTGGTGTGAAAGGGGTTGTGGCCACCGCCAGAGATGGGATCAGGCCACTATGCAATGTAGAGGTGGTCGAGACCATGGTGGCTCGGATCGGTGATGGTGGGTTAGGAGGTAGAGATGCTCCTGTGGTGACAACCATAGTGGGAATTGAAGAATTCCTAGAAGGAGTGACGATATTTGTTTCCATTGTTGTGTGTGACACTGTCTAGCACTCGTAAGGATGAATCGGTATGATGGTGGGTGCTGAAAGATCAGTGGTGGAGGTTTCAATGAGACCAAAGGCTTTCACTCCAAGGTCTAAAATGGTTGATTCTTCTGGATGTTGGTCGGGCACAATTTCTTGTGACTTGGTCGCTTCAAAAGACCCTTATTGGTCTAGCTTTCACCTTAGTGGTGGCAGGGGTGACTCCAGTGTAACTGGTGACAGGCCAAGAAGCCTTCATGACCGGAAGAGATCATGATCCTCCACTGTGTGAGAAGATCAAAGACACACTAGGGTAGTCTAACCATTCAAAATTAACACACACTAAAAAATTCCCTATAAGATAAGATAGACAAACACTAAATTAATTAGAATAACAGTTACAACAAACAACACTAGACCAATTTACCGGTGCAAGTGTAACTCGAATATAGAAGCACCCTCCAGGTATACTCTACAAAGTGTGGCCCAATGTCTATCCTAGGTACCGTGGTATACCCCCGCAGTCACCTGTGTATGTCCCTAAAAATGATAGGCAACTAGGTTTCCAACGCGCAAACAGTCACCAAGCGAGTACAGTTGAAAGTTGAGTAGACCACAATGAGCAGGGTATCGAGCCTGAAACCTATCAAGGGTATCGAAAGAAAGTGGTCAAGAATACAACTGAGGACCTTGAATGGATTATAGACCCACGAAGCCTCGTGGAAAATGCAATCGACAGAATCCCAAAACAAGCCCTCTATTTGTGTTCTCCACTACGATTGGTCCAACTTTGGAGGGGTTATCTCCTCTACCTTTCAGCACGTGACTTTCTTTTTATCCCCTGTGTTAGAGGGGGTTCCCAGATAAATTTCACGATACTGGACTTGGACACTCCCTAACTCAGACACCAATGTTTGAGTTTAATGGCCTTGGAGAGTTTCCTCTCCAACCTAATCCAAGGCCCTAATCTTGAACTAGTTGGTTAACCCTACAAACATAAAAGTCTAATAAATTTTAGATTTAGCATTAATTTTATGGCTTGTCTTATGTAAAAGGATATGAAAGTGAAACTGATGATGTTTGAAAGTCGAAATAAAAATTAACAAAAAACTGGAAACAAAAACTTTCACTTAATGCAAAATTTCAACAACTTTTCAATTTTTTTTTCAATTTTATAAGATTTTTGAATAGCAAACTTAAAAGATAATTTCACTCGACTACGATATACTTATGATATAAGTAAAATACAAATAACTTATGAAAGAAAAGACTTTTCCCTGGTTACAAATGCAAAACAACATTTTTCAACCAAACAAGAAAAATGAAAGATTTTTTTATTTTATTTGAATGCTCACAAAGAAAATAGGAAAAATACCAACAAGTAAAAACCAAGAAAACAAATTCTAGCCTAATCACAGATCGCAAAGAATCACTTCAAGAAATCACACACTAGCAACTTAAAAAAGGATTCTCACACTTGCCTAAAAACCCTAAAGAAAAAAAAAATTGATGGCAACTTTTTAAATGAAAAAGAAAGATATGGCTAAGATCAACCCTAATCTACTGACTGCTAGGACAGAGATTCAAAAACCTGAGAGGTATAACTCTTGTCAAGGGAAAGGATGACTGCCTCACCCTCAAACAAAAACTATCCTGCACAAGCACACTACTAACAATTCAACAACAAGCGTGTGCACGCGAGCTATGTAGAGCCAGAGGGCATGTACACACATGTTTGCCTTATACAAGCCACGTGTATCTCTAAAAATCTGAAAAAAATAAAAAAATACAATCCAAACTAGGAAGAGACCTCTGATATTGAGAAATAGGATCTCCTGAAGGCTTAGACACTCTCTTTAACAGAAAAAAGGGAAAACAATGTAAGGAAAAAAATTCGTAAAACAAACCAATCTGAGATGAGACTGCAAACAACCAAGAATTAGAAAGAGTTCGAGAAAAACCATGAGAATGATTGATTTTGACAGGGAAGAGGATGACTGCCTCCAAAATTTTCTAGAATCTACATGCTACTGTTACTTCTACAGCTAGCGTTTACACACATGTTGTAAGAAAGTAGGGCGTGGGTACACGCATGCAAACCTTATGCAGGTCGCGTGTACCTCTGTGGGTCTCGAAAAAACACAGTCAATAAAAAATCATAGATAGATGGTATGGAAGACCAACTTCTCTGTCATGTCATACTTTCCAGAAACTTCAAAAATCAAGAAAGAAAACCAATCTTTTAAAACTACCCAAAAAATAAAATTACTAGGAACCCCAGAGACTTCCCCAGTATGGTCGCCAATTCTGTTGTGGTGGGAAATCCCCCTATGGACTAGCAAATAGGGTTGTAGTATGCATGCAGATATGAACAAAATAAACCTACTTTCTACCTTCATCCTAGACTTAATCCCCATTTATTTTCAGAAAATACATGGTTAGACCAACATACCTTGTTCTGGATGTTGAATGTTGATCCTTCTTCACGCTTGATCGCTTGTTAGTAGCTCTCCTCCCAAGGATGTCCTTCTTACAAAAAAAGAAACAAACTACATATGCATTTTACCTACAGACTAATGGGTTATAGATTCAAACATATATTTTTTGAACTATGAAGAACTCATATAGTGGGACGGGAAAAACATTTCTTTATTATTAACTCCACAAATCCTGATCCCGGGCTCCTCTTCAAATGTCCTCCAACTTCTTTTCTTTGTATCTTTTCTTGCACAAGGATGGCTAAAGGGTTGGGACAATGGGAATGTGCAATTGGGTGGAGTTTCTTTACTCTATTTTTCCTTCTCCAAATGGGACCCCTAACCCTTCTTTTATAGGCTATAAGAATCTAGGTATTTGTACGAACCCTCGGCCATGCATGGCTAGGATTTTCAGTTAACTCACCCAAAGATATGTGTTCCGTTGGCAACTTTCCTTTTTTCATGCTTTTGTCGGTCCACGCAGGCTGTTTTAGGTCAGCTAGCATGTAAACGCGTGTAGTAATGGAGTAGGGCGCGTGGGCCCTTATAAAAGAGGTTTTTTAAAGAATTGTTCAGCAGTGCTTTGGTAAAGAAGGGATCTGAGATGGCCTGATGCTAGGTAAGAATGTATGGTGCAAATTAGGGTTATAACAATGGTTCATGAAGACAACATAGAATGTATTTTATTTGAATGTATCCGAGTGTAGTACAAATTTGACATGTTCGATCTAATCTGTCTGTCACAAATATTTATTGTAATAAATGTTAGTAGCTGATATATTTTAATTCAATAGGATAACTTTAGATTCATTGGAAAGAAGGAATCGAAGAGCCCTCTTGTATAAATCTTTGTATTGTTTCCCAGTAGAGGTTTTTGGCACTCTAGTTATTGAGAGTTATCGTCATCGTAGAAGAGAGCTGAGAGCTATCGAGAAGTAGTGTATGAACATATGTATATTTTAGTTGAATGAATATAACATAGGAACATTGTCCCAAATGTATGGTGTTGATGCATCTATCTGAATGAGTGAATGGTATACTTTCTGTTTATTTTGAATTCTCTATTATTTCTTGTTCTTGAATTTATGCATGCATTTACATGGCTAGATGTATAAATCTGTGAGATTATGGATAAGTTTCAATTGTTTCTCTTCTACAAGAAAATGCAAGTGTGCATAGTGTCCACAAGGACTGCGTTGACAGAGTCTGTTTCTCTTCATAAGCTCAGAAGAGTTAACGTGAACCTTATGCATGAAAATAGTGCATAATATCCACAAAGTGTGCATTCCAGAGCTTAGTTGACTCATAAATTTCTGGAGAGATAGCCTGAGAAAGTTTATCTGCAAGGAGTGCGTGACTAGGTCTTCTGACTCAGAAGATCAAGGGGAGTAGATGAATTTTCCCACATAGTGGCTAGATTTCAGAGGAGAACCTGTTGCAAGGTGTGCATAGGCTGAATTTAGACTAAGTGTTCGAAGGAACTCTAAGGAGACAAGAGTTCGAGAAAGAACAATCTTAGGAGGGATAACTATGAGAAATCATCTAAGGAAGGAGTCCTTTAAGATTCCTCTACTTTCGCAAAGAGATATCTATCTAGGAGGGATTGGAATCATTCTAGATCGTCAGATCTTGGAGGAGTTGCATGAAGGACAGTCATGAGGTATTTCGGAGGCTGCAGTTCAGGACACCTCAAAACATAGAAAGGTGAGATCGCCAAAGTCACAAACTTGTGAGGTCAATCTTAATCGTCGACTGCGAGGAGACACGTGGAAATGGATTAGAGAATACAAGAATCATAAATATGAAGGAAGTAAGAGTGGAGTAAGCTCATTTTCTTGAAGTTGTGAAACCGAAAAATTAAGATGGATCATCAGATTCAGGGAGACAAGTGGCAGAAACTTGTGAGTTTTGAGGAATTTGTTTTGGAAAGAAACAAAGGAGGATATTGTAGTATTTTCAGA
Organism: Picea engelmannii; assembly: GCA_009831015.1. Taxonomy (NCBI): domain Eukaryota; kingdom Viridiplantae; phylum Streptophyta; class Pinopsida; order Pinales; family Pinaceae; genus Picea; species Picea engelmannii. The sequence continues at coordinate 178,911 of ML789752.1, forward strand.
GATTGAAGTGTCAAAGGGTTGGCTGAGGGCATATCACATGGTCACATAGCATAGAGAGACTCTAACGTGATACTAGGACTCACTAATTGGTGTCTCCAAGCATTGGAGAATGGAGTTGTAAGTGATTAGAACTTACCTATGACATCAAGGGGACCTGTACAAGTGTGTAAATCACTCAGGGTATGTTGAATTCCAGAAGAAACAATTTGGTTCGAGAGTTTGAAGATCCAAGGTCAGGAAGTCATAGAATCCCCCGGAGAGAAGGGGGTTGTGTACACCACAACACATCCACCAACATGTTCAGGATATTCTACAGAAGTACAATTACAAGTACAAGAAGCTCCATGATAAACATCGGGTGCCACATAAGTTTAAGGTGGGCAACAAAGTTTGGTTACACTTATAGAACGAATGCCTTACAGGGCCCCATTGGAAGCTTTGCCCACTTTGTTATGGACCTTACACCATCACCAAAGTTGTGGGTGACAATTATTTTGAGCTCAACATTCCTTCTTTCATTGGCCTGCACCTAGTGTTCAATGTCACTCTCCTTCGACCATATTTCCCACCATTAATGGACACATCAAAGGTAGAAGAACAATAGACACCAACAGAGACCAACCTTGAATACATTCAACATGAATCTAGTGATCATATTATGGACACACAGGTCAAGGGAACTTGACAAAAAAGGATCCATCTTTATCGAGTTGTTAAAGCAGGGCAGCTCATACACCAAGGCAAGTGGCTCACCCAGAACCAAATTCAGAAAAAATTTCCTCATGTGCTGGGGTGGAACTCAACACAATGGATTCCATTGCTTCCTAAGGGGGGAGGATTGATCTAGATGGATTTTGGTGTCCTCCAACCTATTCCAGCTGGTTCATTTTGGTAGTTTTCCGGTTTGGTAGTTTTTTCCTAGTTTTTGTGTCCTCGACTTTTGGGGCCATTTTGAGGCCCTAACAACTTTTTTAGGGATCTCCACAATCAGACTGTAGAATTAGTTAGATTCTAATCACAAAATGTGTAGTACTTGGATAGAAATTTCCAACAGGATATTGTGCGCCTAAAATAGAGATCATATGAAAACCTTACAACCCCAGGAAGTTGATGTACTAGCTTACCCCAATAGGGCCCACATGACTTTGGCGCTTCATCTCCTAGGGTTAGGTTTTGGATGTTTAGGGTTTTGGCATCCATGATTATTGTAAAAATTTCTTTAGAACCTCATTGTAATCATCTTCTTGTGAATGAGTGCATTCGTCACATCTCTTCTTAGAGATAAGCTACCACCATTCCGACAAGATTGTTTTCTACTGTATTTTACAGTTTCAGCTTATTTCCTTATTGAAAAGAAACCAATTTTTATGTATCCCTGTTATTATGTGTTAAGCATATTTTAATAATAATTTATATTCATTTCGTTCTTCTCATAAAATATGGATCAATATAACACTTCGGGGATAGGAATCTTGGTAAATAAAGTGACAACATCAAAACTGATCATCATGTCTTGGTCATCAAGTTGAAGATCACAAGTTTTTTGAATAAAATCAAAGGAGTATTTTATTAAGGAAGAAATTTTTCCAGTAAAGTATTTAAGTTTGACATCCAGAAATTGGGAAAGGGAATGAGTGGGGAAACCAATAGTGCTAACTATAGTTTTAAGGGGAATGTCTTTTTTTGTCAACTTTTGGTTGTTCATAGATCTTTGGGGTTTTTGGTTTATCAGGAATAAGTTTATTTTGAATGTTTGGGTCTAGAGAGTAATATAATTTCATTTCCAATCCCATCATTATCCTACTCAAAAATATGTTGTACTCAAAACTCCAGTTACTCAAAGAATCCAAATCTATTACCCCAAATTCCTTGATAAAGGAAAAGCACACCTATTCAAGCACCTCATGTCCAACAGTTACACCAACTCTCAAATTAACAAATCTTTTCTCTTCTCCCTCAATAATAAATTAATCAAATCTCCCTCTTCTCCCCCGCCCCTTCCAAGACTCTCATTTCTCTTAAATACATCCAAGGAACTACTGATCACATATGCACAATTCTTGCTAAACATAATATAAAATTGTCTTCAATCCTTTAAAAACCCTCAAAAAAGATTTCATATCCACCAAGGATAAATCATACCCAACGATTGGCATAGGAGTTTACCAAATTCCTTAGGAAAATCATATATTGTCCAAACAAGAAGATCCATCTAATCCCATCTCAAAGAGCACATAGCTAACAAAATGCATAAATCACATCTCAAAATCAACTATTATTGAACACTCTTTCAAATCTAAAAATTTAATTTGTTTTGACTATAATGGCCTAGATTACTAAATAAAACACAAGTAAAAATCACTCATATGTAATCACCATATCTACTACTGAATTTTCAATAATTAACACAAATAACAATTGATTCTTCAACAAAGCAGTGAGATGTGAGGAACTTATCTGGAGCCAACATACCTATAATCCGGTAACTTTAGGAAGATTGAATTACCTTGATCTTCATCTAAACAAACACAACAGGAAGTTGGGATGAGTCTCCACCCAATCGAACCCTCAATCACACGACTACTATGCCCTCAGCCAAGCCCTCAATGTACTACTATGCCAACTCGTTCTATCCTTGTCCCTAATTTGCCAAAGAATAATGAGATTGTCTTTTCCTCCTTATTATTTTTACTTTTATAGATTTTATTCTTCTTAAAGAATCAAATCCCCAGGGTCCATTATTTAATCATTTATTATATTTTATGTTTTCTCATAAATTGTCGTTAATTATTTTACCATTACCCAAATATCCATAATAAGTATTTATCATGACCCCTTTTACCATAATTATTATACTTTTAATATTATTTAACTATGTAATTATTTATTACGCCCCTTTTAGGTCATTATTATACTTATTTATTATTATGTACTTATATAAGTATCTATTATGACCCCTTTAGGGTAATTATTATTCCTCTTTATTATTACTATTTATTGTATTTTATGTTTTCTCATAAATTGTTGTTAATTATTATACCATTATCAAAATATCCATAGTAACTATTTATCATGACCTTCTTTAGGATAACTATTATACTTTTATTATTATATACTTATATAAGTGTTTATTATGTCCTTTTTAGGTAATTATTATAATTCCTTGAAGGAACTTCGTCCCAAATTTAACTTTGATTAGGTTACTTAAATTTAAGTTTTTATTTATCTCACCATATCCTCGATAACACCCTTTGTTAGCTCTTGTCTATTCCACTATGCCCTCTTCTAGAATAGTATAAAGACAAAAAAATGACCATAATAGATATTGAAAGTCCACCTCACAACAATGAGGTGCGTACTCTCTATTTGTGCTTCATGATTCTCTGAATTGGGATTAAAGCCTACTAGTATATATAGATGCCCAAGCATAGAGACTTCATTGTCTAAGAATACATTAGATCGTACTCACATACACTAAATTAGGAATCTAGAAAGGATGACTTAAAATCCCTCCACAACTACCAAGAATAGCCATAGGCATCAAAGTCCAATCCCACAATGCCATCAACAAGAAACACTCTAGTCATTCTTCAGGACTTCGGCAACACAAATCCAATACAAGGAATACGAATTATTGACATAAGTAATATATTGAGTTCTCTCAATCCCATAACATTTTATTTGTAATATTGTCCTTCGTGGTTATGGGATCCATATCACGAAATAAACCTACCCTCTTGGCCCATTGGTGGACTGATCCGGATTATTTTTGGCACGAAATGAGAGTGGAGATATAATAAAGAAATGCACAGAGATATCGCGTATATCCAGTAATATAACAGAAATATATCAGAGATGCAACCATAAACACAGAGATACAGTACTACACGATTTCTATTAATGAAAGAAATGTACAGAGACTGTAAAAATACAGAGTGAAAGACTCGCTAAAATGGTGGCAGCTTATCTCTGAGAAGAGATGTGACGTCTACTCGCATTCGCAAGAAGATGGTTACAATGAGGCTCTGGAGGCCTTTTTACAATAATCAGGAATTCCAAAAGTCCTAGACATCCAAAAACCTAACCCTAGGAGATGAAGCACCAAAAGTCATGTGGGCCCCGTTTGGGTAAGTTGGTGCATCAACTTCCTGGGGTCGTAACTTTTGCATACGATCTTCATTTTAGGCGTGTGATAGCTCATTGGAAAGGTATCATTGAGGAGATTCATTTTGGGGGCTCAATCATGCCTTCAGATATCATTGAGAACCTCTATCTTGAAAAAACTTCATTTAGGCCCTCAAAATGGCCCCAAAAGTGAAAACCTGCTAAAAATAGTAAATTGCCAAAATGGCCAGAAAACTGTTTTGAGCCATTTGGAAAAGGTGGGTGGCCCCCAATATCCACCTAGATCAATCCTCCCTCCTTAGGAAGCAATGGTCTCCATTGTGTTGAGTTCCCGAGGGAGAGGGAAAAGCATTTGTTGAATCTGCATCTTGGTGAGCTGCTTGTCTTGCTGGAGAAGTCACGCTGCTTAGTTTGTGGAAATCTCTCACGAACCTGTGGCTGTAAGGTTTGGACCTTTTTAACTAGACTGGCTATTTTAGATGACTGTGTGCAGAAGGAATCTTCGTGCTTTGCTGCAACCTTGTCGACCTGCTTCTGTTGGATAGAAGGTGCTTTGGCCGAAGCTGTGGTGCCTGTAGAATCCTTCTGTTCACCCTTTGAATAGATTGTGGAGAAGATGAATTTTCTAGTATGAGATACTACCTTGCAGCACTTTTTAAGTGGGGCAGTAGCTGGAACTACCTCTGGTATCCTGTAGAGATGACCCCCCAGAGTAATAATGACACTATGGGGTCGAGACTCATAGATAGCATGGTGTTTCCACATATATGGCTGGCCCAAGAGAACATCACAGACATCCAGTGGGGAAACATCAC
>ML789752.1:195285-247066 GCA_009831015.1 Picea engelmannii
TACCAAGGAGACATTTTCATTTTGAATCATCTTGTACTTGAACATTTAAGTGGGGTAAAAGGAGGTTGCCCCCTTGAAGAGGCTTATTATCTGAAATTATCTCTTTTTCAAGGCGTTGAGTACTTTTCCTGAGGTTTTTCTATACTATATTGATGTTTGGTTCTTAACATCCAACATGGTATTTATTTCCAGTTTGTTGTTCCTTTTTTATTCCTTCTGAGCTGCAGTCTTTGGTTTCTTCAATCCTGAAGAAACTGAGAACCAAACATCTACCCCAAGAGATTTCAAGTAATTTTCGATTCTATTTTTCCAGTATTCAAAATTCCTTCCATCAAATGGTGGAATCTCATTTGGAATGTTGTCTTTCATTTCTACATAGGATCTTCCTTCTAGTGGTTAAACTGTATTGAAGGTAACCTGCTCTAATACCAATTGTTGATACTGAGAGGGGGGTGAATCAGTATCAACTACAATTTAAAACCTTTTTCAACTTATGCTTAAACCATTCAACTATATCCAATGAGTAATGAGCAATAGTATACGAGTTACACCAATACACCAGAATACACCATGCACAATATATGAGAAATAATCAATAGTTATTGTTCAAGGGAAGTAATGACTTCCAAAGGTAGCTACAACTTCCAAATGTAAAGGGAGGGATAAACCTCCAAGAGGAAGATACAATTTTCCAATATCAAGAGAGAGTTGAGCTCTCCATCCTTTCCCCTTCCTTCCACCCAATAATATATGAGAGATAATAAAACTTTACATTAAATCATCACCATCAACCAATCATCACATAGAACCTGATAATGCTTCCTGAGACTTCTTCAATTCTTGGATTACTTTTATCCTGTAGATAATATTACTCAATGTATTCTCTGAAACTCCTCCAATTTTCCCTCCTTAAATCCTCCCCAAAAAGAGGTTATAGAAAGAATGGTATAATTTATTCAATTCTGGTCTGTTCAGAAGACCCAACTTGTACAACATGCCCCTCGCTCAATATTTAACATTCGATTATGAAAATTGCATAGAAGAAACTACAGTTTGTATGATTTCCAGTGGAAGTGGTCCCACTTCATTTGGATTCTGTATGAAGAAGTTATGATTTTTTTACCCGGAACACCTGTTTATTGACTAGCTTTAGGACTGGTCACAAACCCTATCTTCCACAGAGTGTATCTCCATAATTATAGTGAATAAAGAGTTGAATTTTTTACTAGAGGTAACTTGATATGTATTCACAATACCATAGAGATTTCACCATCTGAATCTTTCTAGGATTGTTTTTTATAGCAGAAATGGTAATATGACCTAAAAATAACATACCTTAGAACACATCACCAAAAGACTTCATCCTCCCTTGAAATGTGGCCTTCTTTTCTTCTTATTTCCTATGAAATTTGACTTGTATTAGATGAATGTATAATGATGTTTATTTATATGATCCAGGTGGATATCGGGGGCCACCCACCTTTTCCAAATGGCTCAAAACAGTTTTCTAGCCATTTTGGCAATTTACTATTTTTAGCAGGTTTTCACTTCCGGGGCCATTTTGAGGGCCTAAATGAAGTTTTTTCAAATAGCCGAAGGCATGATTGAGCCCCCAAAATGAATCTCCTCGACGATGCCTTTCCAACGAGCTATCACACGCCTAAAACGGAGATCGTATGCAAGGTTACGACCCCGGGAAGTTGATGCACCAACTTACCCAAACGGGGCCCACATGACTTTTGGCGCTTCATCTCCTAGGGTTAGGTTTTTGAATGTCTAGGAATTTTGGCATTCCTGATTATTGTAAAAAGGCCTCTAGAGCCTCATTGTAACCATCTTCTTGTGAATGCGAGTAGCTGTCACATCTCTTCTCAGAGATAAGCTGCCACCATTCTTGTGAGTCTTTCACTCTGTATTTTTACAGTCTCTGTACATTTCTTTCATTAATAGAAATCGTGTATTACTGTATCTCTATGTTTATGGTTGCATCTATGATATATTTCTGTTATATTACTGGATATACACGATATTTCTGTGCATTTCTTTATTATATCTCCGCTCTCATTTCATGCCGAAAATAATCTGGATCATTATACCATCTATGTAACTTCCTTTTAACATTAGGGCCAACTTGACACTTTCTTATTTTGTAATTATTTTCTTTAATTATCTTCAGGGCTTACATGTACTTCCTTCTTCAATTCACTTTGTGATCTTCAAAAAATCATTTCTCCTCAACCATGAGGATCCACATGATGTGCCACATACCACCAGAAACAACATGATGTATACTATCCATCCATGGGTGTTGTATCTGCATGTGCATTTTCCTTCATATCCAAATACCTTCATCAATCTTGCGGTCCAAATACCATGAATAGGGTTGACATCAATGAGAAAAACCAATCTTCCAACATAGATTACAAATCTAGCATCTATTTCAAGTAACATTTCTAATAGCTAGCAGATTCGAGCATGTCATCAACATTAAAATACCCATAAAATCAACACTAGAATGTCCAAAGAAAAAAAATCCAATCTAGGAAATAGTTGTACAACAAAATATCTTCTAGTATAAGAGTCTTAAAGAGTCCAAATAACATGATATATAAGAGTTCATATTATTTCTTTGGATCAAAAGTCTGAATCATATTTCCCAACCTTCTCATTGTATGCTATATATCTCCTTCAATGGGTTATTTCTCTAGGTTCTATTGATAATGTGGAGAATGAGGAGAGGGTACTCAATCTGATTAAGGTTGGTTCTCATCCAAAATTGACTATGTTGAATGAACCCTTAGCCAAATTGGCCACTGTCAAACATTAACTACTTTTAATTTTCTTTAATGTTCCATCCTAATATAGCTTCAATTGACCTCCATCACAAATTGTTCCTTTCAAGAGACTCAAGGCCAATTATTGAAGCCATTCAATGCTTACTGTATTCATCCTTGATCAAAACCTTTAGATTTTAGCAAAACCTACATGTCAAGGCTTAATTTTTCTGTCTTGGATCATCATTTCTTTCAAATATTTGGTTTATGTCTACTATGAAGTTTGCACATTGGAGAAAAAAGAGAGATGAATATCTCTTCTTGAGATACTAGAGAGATTTGAGTTAGAAGTCATGGTTTCCTTTATACATTGGAGAGAAAAGAGAGATGATTATCTCTTCATGATATACTAGAAAGCTTTGAGTTAGAAGTCACGGTTTCCTTTATTGTTTTATAGGTATTTATCTAATACAATGATGAAAAATTTGAAATTAAAGAAGGGCATCTCATGAATGATTTATTTGTGCATCACACACTTTGTTTAGTTGATGGAGCGATACTTATGGACTTCCAAAATCCCTTATAACATCCAACCATTGGATTGAGCATTAGGGAATGGACACAAACAAAGTTATATCCCACAAACTTTGATCTCTCTATGTGGAGACAATTTAAATATCTTTCAATCGATGATTGAAATATAGAGAAAAACCAAACATTTAAATAATATAGCAGTTAGTTGGGGAAAATATACGACCTATATACTTGTATGAGATTCCTGAATTCATGGATTCCCTAAATAATTATATACCTTTGAAGACCCCTCAACACATAACACATCAATATAATATCATCAGTAGATACAAGAATGGAAATAAAAACTCCAAAGAAGAAGCATACAATTCTGGCAACCAATGTCTATGGTATAAGATCCTCTCACTAATTATTTGAAGTTCAATAATCCTTTGTGTCTAGAGATACTGATGGAGGAGAATCGCCATCAAAGCCAAAGAGTTCGTGTGTGGAGGTAGAATTCGACACCTCAACATGCCAAAATTTCAAATCGGGATTAAACTGAGGCATGAGCAGTTGTTGAGATATTTTGAAAATGTCATTTTTAAAATACTTTGTTTGTAAAATCGAGTTGTCGCCTGAGAATGGTTGGATATTCTAAAATCTTACACGACTATAAGGTGTTACAGATGTAGAGTGTCAGCTCTTATCTCTTAACAAATCACATTTATTATAATAGGACTAAGTAGGTAACCGCTAAAACGACGATGGGATAGAATTCAGATAAGACAGAGAAGAGCTCGAGAAGCCACTCCTTAGATAAGTTTTATGTATTGTGTTGTAAGACATAATAGAGTGTGGGAATGAAATTGTAGGAGGAAGGAGTAAGAAGTTAGATGTCGTAGTTAGACATAGAGAGTCTAGATACAGTGAAGAACTATGTTACTTATGTAAATACTTCATGAATGAATAGAACAAATAAAAAGTTATCAAAATGCTTGGACGGTGTTCATTTCAATGTGTATTTGAATGAATGATATGTTCTCTGTGTGTTTATTTCATTATGATTATGTATGGTGTTCATATTTGAGTGTATGGACTTATGAAGTATTAGATACGATTCAATTGTTTCTCTTCTGAGAACTCAGATGCAAGGAGTGCATATTGTCCACAAATTGTGCGTCGATAGAGTCTAGATTTGACTCAGAAAATCTCAGGAGGGACAATGATAAACTTAGACAGAGTGTTGCAAGGAGTGTATGAGGTCAATAATAAACTAAGTGTCGAGAGGTTAGGACTGTGAAGCGCATAGAGTGCGTAGTAAGATTTCTTTTGAAGAAATGTCTGAGTCAAAACTTTGTCAAAGATTCCAAGATCGCAAGGAGGGCCTCGGAGGTCGAAATCCTTAGAGGAAACAAGCTCTGAAGATATAGCGACAAAGATACAACAGAAATGGAGAAACCTGCTGAAGGTCGTGAATTGATGGTTGATATCCCTTCGGAGGAAGTCACGATCACGAACAACCATTATACCTTGTGAAGGTGTGAGGAGGTTAAACCCTGAAGTCCTTTGGACTTCGCGTAATTGGCATTCTTCATTTGTAACGGGGTTAAATCTCCTGAATTTACAAACCCAAAAAACATCTGGACCATATATCCAGAGGAAGGTACGTGGCAACGTATCGTTGAAAGAAGGAGAAGGAGCTATCCAGTAGAAAGTGGTAGCGCAACACTAGAAGCTATCGAAGTCCCCTAGTGGCAAAGTGAATCCTAGTTGTCATTATCAAGGAGGGTACGTGGCAGTAGATCCGAGGAGATCACAAGGAAGAGATTCAGAAATATTTACAAGGAGCAAAGTGAAAAATTCGCAAAGCCGTGAAGAATGAAGTAGATCTGGACCATTGAATCGAGAGGAACACATGGTGGAGATCCATGTGATTCGTAGGAAACATACTTTGGAGGAGAACGGTTGATGTGCATCCAGAACCGCTGAAGAAAAAAGTAACAAAGTCTACAGGGGTCGTTGATTTGAGGGGGACACACATTATCAGATCGTGGACTTCCAGGGGGATAAAAGAGGTGTTTGGAACACTCAAAATTCATGGAAGCTGGAGTCCCAAAGTAGATCGCATCCATTATTTGTGGGGAGAACGTGGACCATAGATCTGGTCCAGAAGAGTTTACCAGTTCGGAGCTCGGTGGATTTGGATCTAGCTGTGTTAAGAACACCCAAGGCCACAAGTTCCGAAGTGAGTGGGGAACGAAGGTTTACTACCAAGGTTTTGACCAAGGTTGCGTAGAGGACTCTGTGGGTACGTAGAAACTCCCAGAAAGGGTATTTCGCACCTGTGGAGAAAATATAAGAGGTTTAGTGTGAACTTGTGAGCTAATTCAACTCTCTAAGTCGATCGATCCTAGACCAGGAGTTTGCGCATCCCCGAGGGAGAGTAGGGGGTCTGCATCAAGTGGTATCAGAGCCTAATCTTTTTTTGCAAACAATAGACAAAGGAAAGAGAGGAGAAAGTTTGACACCATCAGGTGGTATTAAACCATGAATTTTCTTGTAGACAAAAAGAAAAGGTGAAGGAGTTCTATTTGATAGCATCAATTCAAAGAAAAGGAAATCAAAATAGTGGAATCATGCCTCCTAGAAGGTGCAGAGCGAATCCATAAATGGAAGAAGAAATGATGCGACTCTGAATGAGATTGGATGCCATGGAAACAACACAGAGGAGAGCACTAGATGTTGGTGACATCAGCGAAGAAGAAAGTGAAGAGGTAGAAGAAGAAGGAGTTTCAGAAGGAGAACCTGCAGAATACTGATTATGAGGCATTGTTTTGAGCATAGGAGCCAGAGAAAAAATAGAAGTCTTGATGTATGAAGGCAATTTGGAATTTTAAGAATTGTTAGATTGGGTATGTGTTATCGATAAATACTTTGATTATGAAGAAATTGAAGAAGAAAAGAAAGTGAAGGATGCAATAACAAGGTTGAAAGGTCATGCAGCGTTATGATGGGATGAACGACAAGATGATCACAAATGAAAAGATAAGAAGAAAATCAAAAGTTGGGATAGGATGGTAGCTAGGTTGAAAGCAAAATTTATCCTTAAAGATTATCAGATAAATCTGTTCAGAAAGTTACAGAACCTGAGGAAATTTTTTTTATTAGTGAAATAATACACCAAAGAATTTTACAGACTAAATATCAGGGATGGACATAAGGAAAATGACGATGAAAAAACATCCATATACATAAATGGGTTGAGATACAAAATAAAAGAGGAGATCAACATGATGTATGTTGTCACAATCGAGGATGCTTATAAAGTAGCCTTGAAAGCTGAAGAAAATTTGGCCAGGAGACAAAGCTAGAAAAATAGGGGAGGAATTCCATGAAAAGGTAAGGGAACTGCCCGAGAGAAGTTCTAGAAGCCAAAGAAAGAAGATGGAAAACATCATAATCATCCTGAAAAAGGGGAAAGTTCTAAGGAAGGACAACATGGAGGAAGAAACTCTTTTCCTTGAGGAAGAGGAAGAGGCAGAGGAGGTGAAGTCAGATGTTACACCTATGGAAATACATGACACAAGTCTTGGTAATGCCCTAAGAGAAAGAAAGAAGGAGGAGGAGAAGAACACATTTCTAAAGCTCAGAAGGATGTGGAAGCAGAAGAAACAAAAGGAGGAAGAAACCTTATGATGAGGAAAGTTAATCTAAATCCAGAGAAAGAGGCAGAAGAACTAGTTCAGCGAACGAATTTGTTCAGAACTTCTTGCAAAACAAAGGACATATTTTGCAAGATGATTATAGACAGTGGGAGCACTGATAATCTAGTATCCACAAATATGGTGGAGAAACTGGAGCTAGGGACATCTGCACATCCAAACCCATACAAGGTATTGTGGTTGCAGAAAGGACATCAAGTAATGGTAAGCCAACAATGCAAAGTTGAATTTAAAATAGGAGGCTATAAAGATGAGATTTTATGTGATGCAATTCCTATGCATGTTTGTCATATTTTGTTGGGGAGACCATGCCAGTTTGATAGAAATTCCATTCATGATGGGAGGAAAAATACTTACACCCTAGAGAAGAATGGTAGAACACACATGTTGTTGCCAATAGAAGCTGAGGAACCAAAGAAGGAGGCTAGTTCAAGTATACTTCTAATGAGTGGGAAGGAACTCTTGAATGAGGTCAAGAAGGAACAAGAGATGAAATTTGATATAGTGAGGAGTCCAAGGGTTATCCTTACAAATATTTCTATGGATATTTTACCTGAAGAAATCCAAGAACTATTAGAGAATTTTGCCGACATAGTAGTGGATGCGTTACCTCACTCATTAGCACCCATTAGGAGTATTAGCCATCACATTGACCTTATTCCAGGAGCTAGTTTTCCAAGCAAAGCAACATATAGGCTGACACCTCGAGAGAATGAAGAAGTCAAGAATCAAGTCCAAGAGTTGTTGGATAAGGGTTTAGTCAGGGAAAGTCTAAGCCCATGTGCAGTACCAACTTTGTTGAGTGCAAATAAGGATGGAGGATGGAGAATGTCTATAGATTCTTGAGCCATCAATGAGATCACCATCAGGTATAGATTCCCTTTGTCAAGAATGGATGATTTGATGTATTGCTTGAGTGGAGAAAGCTATTTTTCAAAATATACTTGAAGAGTGGATATGATCAAATAAGAATGAGAGAGGGAGATGAATGGAAGACAACATTCAAGATGAATGAAGGTTTGTTTGAAAGGCTAGTCATATTGTTTCGGTTGACAAATGCCCCAATCACATTTATGAGGTTGATGAATTAAGTATTGAAAGACTTCATAGTTAAATTTGTTATTGTATATTTGGATGATATACTAATATTTAGTAAAATGGAGGAAAAACATTTAAAACACTTGACATTAGTGATGAGGAGATTGCAGCAAGAAAAGTTGTTGATAAACTTGAAGAAAAACTCTTTTATGAAGACAAAAATCTTATACTTGGGTTTTGTGATCTCTTCAAATGAATTGAATATGTATCCAGAGAAGGTGAGAGAAATCAAAGAATGGCCTTAAGACAGGAGCATATTCGAGGTAAGAAGATTTCATGGGTTAGAAAGTTTTTATAGGAAATTTATCAGAATTTTCAGTGGTATATATACACCCATGCTAGATACTATGAATAAGAAACACAAGTATTTTAATTGGACAAAGGAGGCTGAGAAAATATTCAGAGTGTTGAAGGAGAAGATCATAGGACAACTAATTCTGGTCTTACCAGATTTTGGGAAAACATTTCAAGTAAGATGCGATGCGAGTGGAGTAGCTATTGGAATGGTATTGAGTCAAGATAATAGGCCAGTTTCTTATTTCGGTGAGAATTTGAATGATGCCAAGAAAAAGTATTCCACATATGAAAAAGATTTTTATGCAATGATTCAAGCTTTGAAGAAGTGGAGGCATTATCTAATTCCAAAATATTGTGTCTTGTATAGTGATAATCAATCTTTAGAATTTATTACTATGCAAGAGAAGTTGAATGAGAGGCATGATACGTGTATAGAATTGATGAAATTTTTTATTTTTGTCTTTAAACATATTTATGTAAGTGCTAACAAAGTCACAGATGATTTGATCATAAGGAGTTTGATTATACATGAATTCCAAGTGAAGACCTTAGGGTTTGAACACCTTAAGGAAATGTACCAAGAAGATCCAGATTTTAAGGAGGATTATGAGGCATGTGAGAACCCTTTGTTGGGGGACAAAAGCCCATGGACAAAATATTTAATCTAGGATGAATTATTGTTCCAGGGAAGCCAACTGTGCATAATAAGATGTTCAATGAGAGATAATTTGTTGAAAGAAAAACATGGTGGAGGTCTAGCCGGATATTTTGACCATGAAAAAATGTTTGCACAGTTGAATAGTTCGTAGTATTGTCCAGGTATGAGGGGAGATGTGATGAAATTTGTAGATAGATGCAAGATTTTCTAGCATGCAAAAGAAAAAATGAAGAACATTGGTTTGTATCAGCCATTGCCTATTCCAGAAAGGCCTTGGGATGCAATTAGTATGGATTTTGTATTGGGATTACCTAGAATCCAGAAGGGAAGTGATTCCATATTTGTTGTGATAGGCAGATTTTCCAAGATGGAACATTTCATACCATGCTAGAAAACAAGCGATGCTACACACATAGCCAATTTATTTTTCAGGGAAGTTGTGAGACTACTTGGGTTGCCCAGAAGCACATTCTCAGACAAAGACACAAAGTTTGTAGGACACTTTTGGAGAACTCTATAGAAGAGGTTGGGGACAAGATTGTCCTTTAGTTCAACATATCACCCTAAAATAGATGGATAGACTGAATTGGTGAACAAAAGTTTGGGAAATTTATTAAGGAGCTTAGTCACTGAGTAGGTCCGTCAGTGGGATCTGATTCTGAAATAGGTAGAATTTGCATTTAATAATTCAATAAATAGGAGCACTAGAAAATGTCCATTCGAGATAGTGTATGGAATACAACCGAGAGGGATTGCAGAATTGGGAGATTTGAAGAAAGATGAGTTCAAAAGCATTGGAGCAGAACATTTTTCTATAGAGATCCAGAGACTTCATGCTTGATTTAGAGAGCAACTACAGGATAGTAATCAAAAGTACAAGAACATAGTTGATAAGAAAAGAAGAGAAATTCAATTTGAAGTTGGAAATGAAGTTTTATCTCATTTGAGAAAGGAAAGGTTTCCAAGGGGAACATATAACAAGTTGAAGATGAAGAAGATAGGACAATGCAGGATCTTAAAAAAAAATGCAACCAATGCTTATGAGATTGAGTTGCCAGACAATGCTGGGATATCACTGATATTCCTTACGGGGGAGATGATGGAAGAGAACTAGATGACCGAGAGGAGATTCACTGGGAAAAACATATGCCCACAACAGAAAAACCTGAGATGGAGGAAATATTAGAACATAGAGTTGGAAAGAAAACCAGGAGAAACATGTATCCTGAATATTTGGTGAAGTTGAAAGATCACCCAGTGGAAGATTCGAGTTGGGTTACTGAACCTGGCATTTTGAAGCATGGAAAAGTAGTGTAGGAGCATCACCATCAAAGACAAAGAGGCTGAGTGTGGAGGCATAATTTGACACCTCAGTGTGCCAAAATTTCAAATCGGCATTAAAATGAGGCAAGAGCAATTGTTGAAATACTTTGGAAGTATCGTTTTTAAAATACTTTCTTTGTAAAATCAGGTCATCGCCTGAGAATGGTTGGATGTTGTAAATTCTCACATGATTGTAAGGTGTTATAGATGTAGAGTGTTAGCTCTTATATGTTAATAACTCACATTTATTGTAATAGGACTAAGTAGGTAACCGCTAAAACAACGATGGGATAGAATTCAGATAGGATGGAGAAGAGCTTGAGAGGCCACTCCTTAGATAAGTTTTATCTATTGTGTTGTAAGATAGAATATAGTGTGGGAATGAAATTCTAGGAGGAAGGAGTAAGAAGTTAGATGTAGCAGTTATACATAGAGATTTTGGAGACAATGAAGAATTGTGTTACTTATGTAAATATTTCATGAATGAATAGAACAGATAGAAATTGATCCAAATGCTTGGACGATGTTTATTTGATTGTGTATTTCAATGAATGATATGTTCTCTATGTGTTTGTTTCATTATTCTTATGTATGTTGTTCATAGTTAAGTATATGGACTGATGAAGTATTAGATAAGTTTCAATTGTTTCTCTTATGAGAGCTCGGATGTAAGGAGTGCATATTGTTCGTAAGGTGTGTATCGATAGAGTATATATTTGACTCAGAAAATCTCAGGAGGGACAAGAAGAAACTTAGACCAAATGTCGCAAGGAGTGCACAAAGTCAAGAATCGACTAAGTGTTGAGAGGTCAAGACTTTGAAGCACAAGGAGTGTGTAGTAATATTTGTTTTGAGGAAATCTCTAAATCTAAACTTTGTCAAAGATTCCAGGATCACAAGGATGGCATCGAAGGTCGAAATACTCAGCGGAATCAAGCTTAGAAGATATAGCGACAAATATACAACAGAAAGGGAGAAACCTGTTGAAGGTCATGAACTGGCAGTTGAGATCCCTTCGAAGGAAGTCAGGATCACAGATAGTCGTTAAACCTCGAGAAGGTCACAGGAGGTTAAACCCTGAAGTCCTTAGGACTTCACATAATTGGTGTTTTCCATTTGTGACGGGGTCAAAGCTATTGAAGTCATGAAGCCAAAATCCATCCGGAATGCATATACAAAGAAGGGTACGTGGCAACATATCGTTGAAATAAGGAGAAGGAGATATCCAGGGGAAAGTGGTGGTGCAGCACTGGAAGTTGTCGAAGTCCCGTAGTGGCGAAGTGAATCCCAGTCATGGGTATCAAGGAGGGTATGTGGCAGCAGATCCAAGGAGCTCGAGAGGAAGAGCTTTAAAAATATTTACGAGTATCATATTACAAACTTCGCGAAGCCGTGAAGGACGAAGAATATTTGGACCATTGAATCTAGAGGAACACGTGGCAGAGATCCAGGTGTTTGAGGTGTGGTCAAAATTGCTGAAGAGTGAATTAGTAACAAAGTCTATCGGGGTTGTCGATATGAGGGGGACACACGTCATCATATCTTGGACTTCGAGGGGTAGAAAAGAGGTGTTTGGAACACTCGGAATTACTGGAAGCTAGAGTCCCAACGTATATCACAACCGTTAGCTATGGGGAGAACGTGGTTCGTAGATCTGGTCTAGAAGAGTTCACCAGTTCGGAGCTTGGCGGATTTAGAGCCAGCTTTGTGAAGAACACCTGAGGCCCGAAGTTCTGAAGTGAGCGGGGAATGAAGGTTTACGCCCACGGTTTCGACCAGGATCACGTAGAGGACTCTGCGGGTACGTAGAAACTCCTATAAAGGGGATTTTGCACCCACGGATAAGGAATTTGACCTGTGGAGAAAATATAAGAGGTTCAGTGTGAACCTGTGAGATGATTCATCTCCCAAAGTCGATCTATCCTATACTGGGATTTCGTGCAGCCCCGAGGGAGAGTAGGGGGTCTGCATCAAGCCCCCTACTCTTTGTCGGGGATGCACAACCTCCTAGTCTAGTATCAATCTACTTCAGGAGTTGAATCAACTCACAAAGTCGATCAATCCTAGATCGGGAGGTCTCGCAGCCCCGAGGTAGAGTAGGGGGTATGCATCAGAGACCACACTGCGCTCACAAGAAGACACAGGTAATGTTTCATAAAAATGTTTGACATATGAATATTATAAATTTATTGACAACATACCAACATAGAATTAAACTAAAAGTTGTTGAGACATTAGTTATTGTTGATATTTCAAGACGAGAAATAAAGCGTTTTAAAATTTTATCAAGTGATCGTATTTAACCACTTGTCTCCTTCATCTGGGTTCCAAGTTCCAACGTCCTCCGATATGCAGCTAGATCCGACATACCGCAAGGTAATTTCCTTTGTCGTTTATTACCCAAAAAAGATAATATCCGCTTGATACCCTTATGTACTTCAACAATTTACCATGTGTTTTTCCTCTCTGATTAATAAGAAAGTTTGGAAGGAAGGGAAACAAGTAGAATGTTGTAGTCTAATATCATTATGCCCATGTCAAGTATTCCTTTTCTGTACGGTTTAATTTTGTTTCTTCGTTGTGTGTATGGAAAAACCGTAATGGATTTCATTGAAAAGAATGATTCGGTTTTGAGTAATATTAATTAAACTAACCTTCAAACCTATAGGCCTAAGATTCTTGTATTGCTCTACATGACCTGTTTGTTTCAAACAAATCCTAGATTGGTTCGAATCAAACCCTATCCATGCTATTGAGCCATATATTTATTGGTGTAGCTAGGTCTTCCTTTTTTTTAACTTTTTCATTTTGAGAAACCATTTTTGGCTTCAGCTTCATGATTGGAAAGTGTGGTGTTTAGTTATGTATTGAAGATTTATTTTAGATAAATAGAATGAGGTAAATAATACTTCAGGTATAGGAATTTATTGTAGCGTGGAATCGATAAAAGAGAGATTCTGTTGACCGGAATATGATTGCGTTTGGGCACGAACTTTATGATTCGATTTTTTATTAATTGTAACGAACCTCACATATATATTACAAGATAGAATATCCATTTACCATTGAGAAAATTATATGTTATAAATTATTGCTCCACTAAAATGTTCATTGGGAGGCCACGTGAAGTCTCTGTTGTGCTCATCGGTTTGAAAATTTTCAAGCGAAGATATTTTTCTTTATAAGTAAACATCAAATTCACGGTACGACAAGGAAATATTGAAGTCGTGTGACCATTGTTCCGAAGGTATAAGATCACAAATTTTCTGAAATATTGACTTGGAATTGAACAATTTGAGTCCTATCATTTTGCAATGTTTCATGCAACAACATTTTTTGTGATATCATACAAACACTTTATATGACATATGGGTTATGTTTTGATTACTTTATATGACGTAATATGTTGTTATAATGATGATTGTTTCATATATAGAGAAAATATGGTGACCATCTATGAAAAGATGTCTTTATTGGATAATCAATAACTATTTATTATTATCATTTACTTATTACATATTATTTAATAATCAATTATTATATTATTAATTATTAATTTAAGAGAATATATTCTCCATGTTGTCCAAACATCAATACGCCCTCGCAATGATCCAAAAAGGATCTATAGAAAACTAAGGACAACTCAGAATTCGCAGAAGCAACTCAGGAAGCTCAGAATGACCTCAACATACAGAGAAAGGGAAAATTTTGAAAGTTCTCAAAACTCAGTGAAATTGGCATCATCGCAAAGAGTATGTCAGAAACTATGCAACGGGGTAAATAGCTCGCCAAACAGAGTTAAGAATCACAATATATTCGTAGTCAAAGTTTTGGTCAACCTAGCCCAATCAACAAGGATGAGTCAGCATCTGTACTGTTGGCATCAACATCAGTACAGATGACGTCAACATCCGTACAATGTACATGGAACACGTAGAAGGAGACACGTGTCATGATGACGTTAGCATGGTGACGTGGCAGCACCATAGGCTGCCACATTTCACTTGTTTTCGACATTTTCAAGTCAATTTGTGGACCAATGAGGAAGTACCACGTGGAAGTTTATACAACCACATGGTAGACAGTACGAGACATGGTAGGTGATGTGGCGGGTAAATGTGCATGTGGATGGCATGGGTCAATGGTTGGATGCCACATGGCCCAGTCATGGGTTGCCACGTGGTAGTGGGAAAATGCCCAATGAGGGCCCGAAACCGAATTTTCAAAAATAAAAAAGGGGCTCGCCAAATCTATCGGTCGAACTACAACTCCGACAAATCTAATCAACACTCCAAACTTGGCCCGTTGGCTCAACCCCGAGACCTCCTCCTATCCAATGCCTTACAATAGCATCCGCTAACCATTGGGCCAATAGATTCAGTTGGTTAGTCCGCCCAACATTTCACTTAAATGTTGAGTCTGCCCATGGACTCGGAGAGGGCGGTCGACGGTACGATCAGACATGATTTTCAAGACACAATACAAAGAATTAATTGCATGGTACAAGCACGAAAACCGAGATGAGATTTCGCAAGGGCCTGGGAGTGTCAGAGTCGAATTGAGGCATGGAGACAATCATTTTTGGGTAATTCGACGCCATCAATTCCATGGTGTTGTCTATTTTATCATTAGAGCAAAGATTCTGTAGCTTAATTCCAAAATGAGGTATACTTATGTATTTTTCCAAATTCTTTTGTTGAGTCAATAAAAATTCCAACCCATTTGAGATCAAGACCCGAAGACATATTCCACTAGGGACGAACTCCGCTATCAATTTTTCATGTTCAGATTTGATGCTTATGTCTCTTCATTTTTTAGCTTTTCCTTGTTTATGGTGCACTTTAATTTATTCTCATTTAATACAATTCTTTATAAATCACTTCGATGAAAATATCTCGGATCATGTTGGTATCAAAGAAGACATATTTGACTTGAATTGTTGAGTGTGAATACTTACTATGGAAAAACATAAGCAGTGGAAGGAATTGTTAAGTCTTTCAATCCCGAAGTTGGTCATGCATCCCGAAGGAAGAAAATGGAAGAAGAGGACAAGCATGATGAACAAGAGAAAAAATTCCATATGGTCTTTTATCGGATGTCAGAAATGGTCGAATGAATGTATTGAGACTACGGGAAGCGTATGAAGAAGAAAGGGAATAAAAATGAAGCACAAGTTGATGATAATGCTTCGATAAATCAAGCGGCTGGAGGAGACCCTCCTGAGCCTCCATCTTCTCCATCAAGTTCTAGCTCTTCTTCCTCTAAGCATTCTCATAATTCTCATCATTCTAGCCATAAAGATTCTTTTAAGAAACCATTATTAAAGGTTGATGTAAAATTTTCTTTACCTATGTTTAATGGAGATGTTAATCCTGAAAAGATAGATAATTGGATCCGATAGGTTGAAGTATATTGTTGTGTTCAACAGATTGATGAAGAGGAAGTTAAAGTGAAATTGGCTTCTCTTCAGTTGGAAGGCACCACTCTCGTACGGTGGGAGAGAAAAATTCAGGACATAAATAAGTGTGGTAATCTTCTTTCTTCATGGTCGGAATTTAAATCAGTGATAAGTAAGCAATTTTATCCATTGGGTTATTTACGTAAAGCAATGATGGAGTGAAAAACTTTAAGACAAAGTAAAGTTCAAACTGCACAAAGTTTCACGAAAGAATTTAGGAAGAAATCTCTTGCATTAAACATTCCTTTGGATTCTTATGAAACTTTAATGAAGTATATTGGCACACTTGACAGTTATATTTTTCATACTTCACTATTATTTAACCCCACCAGTCTTGATGAAGTTTGTGTGCAAGCCACTCACCTTGAGAACAAGGGAAACCATGTTCAAGAAGATCCCACAAAGAAACCTTCCAATCTCCCACATAAGCAGTTTAAGAAGTTTAAAAGGAAGGACAAAAATACCACCACTTTAAAGAGAGAAGAAGGAAAACCATCTTGCACTTATTGCAAGAAAAGCGGTCATGATGATGAACACTGTTGAAAATGACATCCACATCCAGAGAAGAGACCGAAGCAGTTTGGTGGAAAGGGGAAGACAAAGTCTATTGCTACAATGCAACAAGATCTTGGTTCTGATTCAGGAGATGAAGAAAAGATCACAGTGGTTGGAGTACAAGGTAACGATTCCCTTCATGCTAGTTGAAATTCCAATAATGAATCTCATGATGATGAAAGAAAGACGAATCAATTATTTCATATAAGAGTTGTATCTAAACACACTAAGATAGATACATTATTTGATCTGGGTTCCCAAGTAAACTTGATATATGAATCACTTTTCAAAAATATGGGTCTTGAAACTAAAGCCACATCGAAAGCCTTATCCTCTTGGTTGTGTAAGTGATAAAGAAAAACTTAATGTCACCAAGTAATGTAGGGTTAGATTTTCTATTGCTTCAAAGTTGACTGATGAAGTTGATTTGGATGTTGTATCACTTGATATATGTGGCATAGGGTTGGGGAGTCCTTATCTTAATGATAGAAAAAAAATATTCTTTCATCATGAGAACAAGTATCACCTTACTAAGGGGGGAGTGGAATATATTGTTAGAGCCCATAGCATGAGGGTAAACACAACACTTGTTAGTGCAAGACAAATAAAGAGACTCATAATCACTAATAAGAGATATGTACTCATGGTAGTAAGGGAGAAAGATGTTGCAACATTCGATGCTTTCGAAGGATGTGATCCTTCTCATAAGAAAGAATTAATTGATATTGTTTCTAAGTATGATGATATTTTCTAGGAACCAGATGGATTACCTCGTAAGATGGAAATCCAACATGAAATACATCTTCACCATGATTCTCCTCTTCCTAATGTGGGCATGTACAGGATGTCAGTTGTAGATATGATAGAGATCAAGAAGCACGTACAAGGCTTATTGGATCAAGGGTTCATTAGTCCCATGTCATCTCCTCAAGGTTCTCCTATCATGATGGTTCCAAAGAAATATGGAACATGGAGAATGTGTTTCGATTACTGTGCCTTAAATAAAATCACGATGAAAAATCGACACCCTCTTCCTCGTATAGATGATTTACTTGATCAATTAAAGAATTTTGTTTATTTCACTAAGTTGGATTTGTGCAGTGGATACCATCAGATCAGAGTTGCAGAACATGATACATGGAAGTCTACCTTTAAAACCAAACATGGATTGTTTCAGTGGTTAGTTATTCCGTTTGGGATTTGTAATGCTCTGGCAAGTTTCATGCGTGTGATGAATGATGCATTCATGCCATTTCTAGATGATTTTTTGATTGTATATTTAGACGACATTATTATATTTAATAAGACTTGGGATGAACATGTAAGGCATGTAAAGCAAGTATTGGATACTTTGCAAAGCGGAAATTTGTATGTAAACTTCTCCAAATTTGAATTTGGTAAGATTGCACTTGTGTACTTAGGTCATATTGTAGGAGAAGTACAATTGAAAATTGATCCTTCCAAGATTGATGTAATCGTAAATTGGACTGAGCCCAAAAGTGTAACCGAAATACAGTTTTTCTTAGGTGTAGTCCAGTATTAGAGGAGATTCATTTCAAACTTATCCTTTATAGAAACCCCTTTTCATGCCTTAACTAGTGTGAAGAATATTTTTCAGTGGGGAGAAAAGAAACAAAAAAAAATTGAGACTTTGAAAGAAATGATCAGTACTGCACTAGTAATAACACTGTTGAATATTCAACAACCCTTCGAGATCAAGACAGATGCTAGTCGATACGTCGTGGGTGCAGTATTGATACAATGTCATAAGCCTATCTATTACCACTCTGAAACTTTTAACCAAGTTGTTGTTAACTATCCTACATATGATAAAGAGTTGTATGCATTAGTTCAAAGAGTAAAGAAATGGAATCACTACTTTTTAGGGAAGGAAACAATCACACATTCAAATCATCAACCCTTACAGTATCTCCAAGCATAAACCAAAGTGCAACAATCTTGACATTACAGATGGATGGGTTTCCTACAACAATTTCATTTGGTAATGAAGTACAAAAAGGGTACAAGTAACAAGGTAGTTGATATGCTTTCTAGACCTCCTATTGTTGCTTCTATTATTTTGAAGAATGATTCTTTATCTCATGATATCTATATGGAACAATATGCAATTGATGAAGATTCTAAAGAATTATATGAGAAGCTAACCCATGGTGCACAGGTAGAGAACTATTGTTTGCAGGGAAAACTACTCTACCATCTTGGAAAGATATGTATTCATACAAGTGAACGAGTCCATGTAATACGATAAGCTCACACTTATCTTGTGTCTGGGAATTTTGGATATGCATAGGCTTTTTTACTGGCCTCAGATGAAATAAATTATAACTAAATATGTAAAGGGGTGTGTGATGTGTTCTACCTGTAATCCCACTAATAGAAAACTGGGGCTATACTCACCATTGTCTGTTCCATCCCATCCATGGGAAACTATCTCCATGAATTTTGTAGGGGGTTTACCAATGTTGAAAAGGGGTCATGACTATTTGTATGTTGTAGTGGATAGGTTCTGAAAGATGTGTATATTAATGCCATGTAAAAAGAATATCACTACTGATAAGAATACTAATCTTTTCTTTCAGTATATTTATATTCACTTTTGATTACCCACATCCATTATATCAGATCGAGATACTCGATTCCTTGGGGATTTTTGGGCAAGCTTGTGGAGAATGATGGACACCAAGTTGAACAAGAGCATTGTTTTCCATCCACAGACTGACGAACATACAAAGTTTGTTAACTAAACATTGATACTTTTTCTTTAAGGCTACTACAACAAGCATCCTAAGTTATGGGATGAATAGATACCCTATGTACAACATGCTTACAACCGAGCCTTACATTCCTCCACTCAGTGTTCTCCTTTTGAGACATGTTTTGGGTATTTACCTAAAGTTCCTTTTGACTTCATGTATGGTAGATATACCAATTTAAATGAAGAAATAAATGAAGATAGAGCCCTAAATTTCACCTAGAGGATCCAATAGGTACACCAAGTAGTCAAGGAATAGTTGGAGAAAATTCATGCACAATATAAAGATCGACATGAAAAACACAGGGTTGATCATCAGATCTAGGTTGGATACCAGGTATGGCTTCACATCAACAATGAAATATTGAAGGGTGAAGGTAAGAAACTCAAGCCCATCCGTTATGGACCCTTCACTATTTTGGATAAAAGTGGCACCAATGATTTTCGTCTAGATCTTCCACCTTATATGTAGATCTACTTAGTTGTAAATGTGGATAACTTTAAACTTTTTTAGCCTCCCATGATCATGGATTAGGGTGAGGAATTTTTAATACCTTCATTTGATGAGTTTTCTCTTCAGTACCTGGATGAGTTAAAGAAAGATATCTTCCTGGACAAAAGGACGAGGACTTCACTCACGGGTGATGTTGATTATCTTCAAGTAGTCTTAAAGGGAACACATCCAAGCAAGGAAAATTGGATTGAGAAGGACAATATGAGGGAACTCTTCCCTCACTTATATGTTGATTAATGAAAGATTTTGGTGCTCCAAAAAGATCTCACTGGGAAGGTGTGATCCAAAAATGATTTAGAGAAGACTAAGGACAGCTCATAATTCATAGAAGCAAATAAAGAATCTTAGAATGGCCTCAACAAATAGAGAAAGGGAAAGAACTCAAAGTCCTCAAAACTCATTTAAATTGGCATCACCATGAATATCGCGTTGCAAGCTTTCCAATGACGTAAACGACTCTTCAAATTTAGTTATGGATCAAAAGATATTCACAGTCAAAGTTTTGGTCAACCTAGCCCAGTCATTAGGGATGAGTCAGCATCCGTACTATTGACGTCAGCATCAGTATGGATGACATCATCATCCATACAATGTATGTTGAACATGCAAAGGGAGACACGTGTCATGCTGACATCAACATGGAGTCAACATGGTGATGTGGAAACACCAGAGGCTACCACATGTCACTTGTTTTCAGCATTTTTGGGTCAATCGGTGGACCCATGAGGAAGTTCCACATGATATTTCATACAACCACGTGGAATATTGTACAGGACATGGAAGGTGACATGGTAGGCTATACTAGCAGGGTGACACAACAGGTTATGTGGAAGGTGACTGTGCAAGTGGATGGTGTGGGCCAATGGTTGGCTTCCACGTGGCATAGTCATGGGATGCCACGTAGCAATGGGAAAATGCCCAATGAGGGCCTGAAACCAAATTTTCAAAAATAAAAAGGGGCCTTCCAAATCTCACAGCCGAACTACAACTCCGACAAATCTAAAAATTGCTCCAAACTTGGTGACAGTTCCAATCTATATCTATATCTATATCTATATCTATCTATCTATCTATCTATCTATCTATCTATATATATATATATATTGTTATAAAAATAAACCCAAAAGGGGAGGCCCATAGACTTGACCTCAAGACCTCCCCCTATCCAATGCCTTACAATAGAATCCGCCAAACATTGGGCCAATGGACTCTGTTGGTTAGTCCACCCAACGTTTCATTTAAATTATGAGTCTTCCACGGATAGGGAGAGGGTGCTCGATGGTATGAACGAGCATGATTTTTGAGACGCAGTATAGAGAATTAATTGCAAGTTACATGCATGGAAATCAAGACAAGATTTCTCAAGGGCCTGGGAGTGCCATTTTCGGATTGAGGCATGGAGACAATCATTTTGGGTAATTTGACACCGCAAATTCAATGGTGTTGTATGTTTTCTGATCTAAGCAAATCTTCTATAGCTTAATTCCAGAATGAGGTATACTTATGTGTTTTTCCAAATTCTTTTGTTGAGTTGATAAAAAAACCTAGCCATTTGAGAGCAGGACCCAGAGATGTAGTCCACCAGGGACGAACTCTGTTATCAAGTTGTTTTGTTCATATTTGATGGTTATTTCTCTTCATTAGTGATATTTTCCTTCTTTATGGTGCACATTAAATTATTCTCATTTAATACAATTACTTATAAGTTAATTTGATGAAAATATTCCGAATCACTCAACTAGAGAGACATTCTGCATCATGCCAAGCTTGTATTTGAAGTATACAAACTTCGACCTAGACTCATGGAACTTATTTGTTAGTGTTGGTATATGTCTCTCTCCTACCTGAAATGAGGGGAACCTCCCCCTGCTACTCTCCCTCTTAGAAAAATGACTCTCTCTAAGATCAAGCTCACTCTGGGTCTACATGTAATAACACGTAAAATATCGAGTCTTTATCATTCCTTGTCAAATCGCCCTAACTAGGATAAATACCACACCAGGGTAGTTCACCAAGGTAAAACCCTGCGAGTGAATGTCAGCTCGATGCTAACTGACATGTGGAAAGCACCTCAATCACCTCAAGTCAATCTTATTCCTTGTCATTGTGAAGGAAGGACTACGTGTGGGCCCATTTACCATAAGCAGACCTTTGTGATAAATGTATCATATCTCCCTTGGTGGGTAGTCCAATCTAGGATAAGGTATGCCTGATGTTGAAACAACAACACTCCCTCTTATATAGGGATGTATATTTGCATAGTAGTACACAACTATTGTCCAATGGTACACAACCACTGTTAGTTGGATACAACTAATTTCTAGTGACACATAGTCAATGCCAGTGGTACACAACCATTGTAGCAGTAAACAACAACTGTCTAGAGACCCACAGTCTTCATTGTTGAAATATTATAACTTTTAATAATATTCTACCTAAGAGAGAAATGGAAAATATTATTATATTATACTTAATTAGGCCCTATTGTGCCTTAGTAAAAATCATCCCTACTGTGCCTTGATAGTTAAATGTAAATTAAGAGGGTAAAGTGACAAGTTGGCCTAGACCTAACTATATGTTGACCATACAACTATTTATAAGGGAGGACAGTGCCTCATTTGTACACACTCACCACACTAGCTCTGCAGCTATGAAGAAGTGCGCAAGTCTTGGAGGAACTGCTACTGCATCTAAGTGTGACATCAAGGAGGGTTCTTGGTTTGTGTTTTTGTATTTATTGGTTAAGTGGTGTGCTACTCTTTATAGTGAAGGAGTAGAGGAGGATCTTTTGTTCAGTATTTGGTGTATCTATATTGAGGAAGTTTTGTAGGGTTTTTTTCCCCATGAGGGTTTCCCAGGATAATCTGTGTCTCTATTGTTTCTGTGATTGGCTCTCTTTTGGTGACCTTATTTATGAAATTAATGTGCTAAATGATTATAACAATAAAAAGGAATCATAACCACTAGATTTATAAGTAAAAATTCAACATGTTATCTAAGAAGGCCTAAAAGAACTCATAGTTTATAAGAAGTGACTAGCCTCAGTGCACCCTCTCCAAAATCCATTTTTCATTATTGCACCTACTCCAGAATTAGTGTTTCTGCATAAACCCTAAGTGTGATGTTTTTCCTATTTAAGGAGGACAATAAACACATATAGGATCTCTCCCTAGGAGGGCACATCTGTTCCTTGGATAAAAAATTTGAAGTTTAAGAAATTAGGGTTTCCTCATAAAACCCTAAGTTGCAGTTGCAGTTGCAGCACCAGTTGCAGCCATAGTTGCAGTTGCAGTATCATTTGCAGTTGTAGTGACAATTCCTTCATTACATTTGTAGCACTAGATGTAGTACCATCTGCAGTAAATTTTTTTGTTAATTGTTGGCACTTATTTTTATCCTAGTGCGCCTCAGCCTAGCAAATATCTAGCTAAATTTAAGTTACAAGTTGAAGCACCTTTGAATTTTTGAAGGTTCATTATTTCTTTTTGTTGTTGTCGGATGGTGCCACTACCTACCAATACTATCATATGTATGTAGACACATATATCCAAAATTCATCATTATTCTAAAGAGTGTTTGTAGGAGAAAAGATCTTTTGTCTAAGCAACAATCATAGATCTAGAAGGATCTCAGATCCAACACATTCAGAGGAACTATTCACCCCAAGTTTGATTATTATAATATGCCTCTACTGTTGGAGTTACTTCACACACACCTATGATTTATTTTTCCTAAGGTTTTTCCTATGTTTATTAGTCATTATCTAGTCTCCTAAAGTTTAGAAGAGAACATTCCTCTGGGAGAATATTCTCTTCAATTTTCACTTCATTTTGATCAGGTGAGTGGAGTCTAGATGCTACATTGGGATTATCACCATGAAACATTGGGATCATCACCAGCTAATGCACATTGTCCTTGGTTTAATCACTATACCAATACATTACTCATTATTCCTTCATCTCCTCCTCACTTCAATCTATTTCAGTCAGTTAACGGAAGACTGGTAAACTAGTTAACTCTGCTAAGTCACAATTCACTCCTGTAATTGCCCTAGAGACTAGAATAGGTGGCAGTTTACTCCTGTAACTGTTGGTGTGTGTCCATATCAGTATAGACCACCATTATGGAGCATTGGATTCTCCTCCAGTGCACATTGGTTGAGTTATACATAGTATATCATGTGTAAATTATCATGCATTCATTTGGTTAATGAGAATTCTTCCATTCTTTCTCTCCTTCTTCTCTTTTCTTATATTTTCTCTACAACTGTGTATGTCAATTCCCAACCAAATATATTATGTGCAGGTTCAACATATTTACATGGTATCAAGGCTGAAAAACTTCTATGGAAAAGCCACACCAAATTATTTTTGTAGGTACCGAATATTGAAGACAAAGAAAAAATGGAAGTTTTAAAAGAATTCATTCTTACACTTTACAACTTCTTTGCATGGAAGGAGAATATGATCATGCATATTCAAAGCAGAGGATTGTATAGGTTAATCATGAACAAAGATAAAGAACCAACATAAACCATAGAAAAATCTAAGTATCTAAATTGAATGGATGAAGCATTCATAACACTTTGTAGTCTCATTTCTCTTGAACTCCTCTTTCACATATCCTCCTATAAAACCCCAAATGAAGCCTAGACCACCATGGAATGGTTTTTGGAAAATGAGATGAGACGAGGGGACACATGATTGAGGTGGAATTGCTCACATTGGATGAAAAAATCTTTGACAATATCCAAGATTTATTTACCAAATATAAGGATTTGTTGTCGCAACTCAAGGCTTGTGGGGTTGATAAATCTAAGGACGAGAAATAGATGGTTCTCACCATTCTCTCCAAAATTGGTCCAGAATACTCACTGTTTGTTTCCACATTTCATTCAGTTATATTCACCTCTGGAGCCACCTGGAAGATTCCTTCTCTTGAGAACTTTATCAAGTCTCTGACACAAGAGAAGAACAAGCTCATCCACAAGGGAAAAATCAAAGCCCCAAAAGCACATGCACTTATTGTGCAAGATGGAAATGGTCATCAATATCATAAATCTAAATATATAGACAAAAGGAAATCACATGCAAATCCAAAGAATGAAGATTATTCAAAATCCTTTAACGATGCTTTTGGAGACAAAGGTGGAAAGAGAAGAAAAGGGGAGAAATTCACTTACTTCCATAAAATATTCCATCCAGAATCCGCATGTATGAAGAAACATATATATCTAATGACCAAAATAATTCAAAAAAACAACCTTGGAGATCGCATCCCCGAGAGTGCGAAGAAGAAGAAGCCAAAAGATCAGAATACCAAGAAAGACAATTCTAGCCATGCGTTGATTGCCATGAACTGCTCTCTCGATGCTTGGATCATAGATTCAGGAGAATTACACCACATGGATGCCAAAAAATAAGTTTATTATTCATTGGATGCATGCAAAGGTCCTCACATTATTATGGGGGAAAACTATCTAGTCGAGGTCCCTGACAAAGGAAGGATTGAACTCCCAAACAAAATCTTCAAGAATGTGTTGCACGTTCTCGAAATTTCCATCAATATCATCTTCATGTATTAGATGAAAAATTATGGCACCGGAAAGAGATTCATATTCACACCTGATGCAATTGATATCTATGACATGCAAACCAATTCTAGGGTTTCTACCAGTGAGGTAAATCATCAATCTAGACTTTACACATTTTTTGAATTGATTGAACGAGATTTTTCATTACTTCTTACCCATGCTAATGAAATCAATAGGATATTTCATGAAAGGTTCGGTCATTTAAATTTCATATATATGAAACAACTTAACAAGAAGGGAATGGTTGATGGTCTACTTTACATCCACTACTCCAAAGGAATTTGTGAGGGATGTGTTCTTGGAAAACACCCTCAAAATAAATTCGACAAAGGAAATACTTAGAGAGCTTCCTCCCCTTTAGATCTGATCCATATTTACCTCATTGGCCCTTTTCCCCATCCATAAATCAGTAAATAAAGGTACATGTTCATTTTCTTTTATGATTTCTCATGCTTCACATGGATTTACTTTCTTAGGAAAAAATCAGAGTTGTTTCAACACCTTAAAGATTTCAAAGCCCTTGTTGAGACACAGTCAGGAAAGAAAATCAAAATCCTTTGAATTGATAACGGGGGAGAGTATGTCAACCATGAGATACATAATATTTTTCATGAGGCAGGGATTCATTTGCAACACATGGTTCTCTATACTCCGCAAGAAAATAGAGTTGTTGAGCGGAAAAATAGATCTCTAAAAGAGATGGCATCTTTCATGCTACATGCAAAGTCACTTTTACAAAGATTATGGGTTGAAGAAATTAACTTCACAAACTACATCCAAAATATATATCTCCATAGATATGTTAAGGATAAGATCCCTTATGAGGCTTGGAGTGACCTCTAACCAGAAGTGACCCACTTTCGTATTTTCGATTAACGTGAATGGGCCAAGATTCCCTCTGAAAAGAGGAAGGCACTTGATCCACAAAGCACATAGTGTATATTTGTTGGATACCCTGATAGTGTGAAGGGATACAAACTTGTTGATATTTCCTCAGACCGGTGCATCAATGAGCAAAGTGTCCAATTCAAGGAAATTGTCTCGCATGTACCTCAACAGCCGCATGTAGACAC
This sequence comes from Picea engelmannii, assembly GCA_009831015.1. Classification (NCBI taxonomy): domain Eukaryota; kingdom Viridiplantae; phylum Streptophyta; class Pinopsida; order Pinales; family Pinaceae; genus Picea; species Picea engelmannii. The sequence goes on from ML789752.1 coordinate 221,640, forward strand.
CTTTGTTCTTCCACCTATTAGACATGATGAGCATGCACATGGCGATTCTTCTTCATATGAGAGTTATGATTCATAGGATTTAGATGATCCAGATACATAATTAGTATAGTCAGATTCAAAGTCAGTGCATCCATATGCAGATGCATAGCTAGAGTAGAGGCCCAAGTGGGCCCAAACTACTCTTCAGGATGTAAGGGATCTTATTGGTGATCCAGCTAACACTAGGAGGATTCGATCTAATTTCAAGGAGCCTCCTCTTGCACTCACTACCAATGAACCATTTCCACTGAACTTTGTACGTTATAAATACGACCCAAATGTTTGCATTCTGATGAAGGTTGATTCACTTCTACTCCTAGTTTTGTATGTTGATGATTTGTTGATCACCGGTTGCTCAACTTCAACAATTGTTGCAGTAAAGAGGATTGTACATGATAACTTTTTGATGATGGACATGGTTCTTCTACATTTCTTCCTTGGATTTGAGATTAGTTAGGATGGATTAGTCATCAAACCATCCTGGGCCAAGTATGCATGAGATCTCCTTGAGAGGTTTCACATGATAGACTACAAGTCTTCCTTGACTCCTTTCCTATCAAGAGTCTGACTTGAGGATGGAGGGGACACTCCACTAGTTGAGAGAAAGTTGTACAAACAACTAGTCGGGAGCTTGTTGTATATCACACACTCCAGACCATACCTCTCCTATGGAGTTGGAGCAGTCTCCACATTGTGCTACATTGGAAGGCTACAAAGTGTATCCTTTGATATGTATAGGGAACCATCACCTTTTGGATTCATTATGCATCAAAATCTACATTAGACCTCATCAAGTTTATTGATTTTGACTGGGATAGAGATAGCATTGATTGCAAGTCCACATCTGGTTACTCACTGAGTATTTTTTCTGAGCCTATCTATTGGTCGAGAAAGAAGAAAGTTACTTTTGTTGTATCTTCAGTCGAGGCAGAGTATAGAGGGTTATTTAACATAACCATTCACGCTATGTAGATAAAAATATTTCTCATGGAGTTCGACATTCAGTTTCATTGTTTGATCATCATCTGATGTGAAAAACAGAGCACTCTGAAGTTTTGTAGAGATCCATTTCATAGGCAGTGGACGAAGCACATCAAGATCCACATGCACTATATTCAGTACTTAGTACATGAGGGGATCATAGACCTTAAATTTTGTCCTTCATCAAAACAGACTGCAGATATCTTCACCAAGACCTTCATTGAGCAAAAGTTCCATTCTCTATGAAGTCATCTTGGAGTGAAAGACACAATTTCCTAGCAACTGTCAGTTTTTCTTTTTACGTACATTTTATTTTGAGAGTGGGGTTTTCCCATGAGGTTTTCCCTCTTTCCTTATTTATTTCAGTGTATTTTTTTGTATTTGGGTACCTAACATGGCCTCGTTGCCGGGACCCATTCTTTATTATCACCATAGTGATGTTCAGGGGGGGGTGTTGGAGTTACTTCACACACACCTAGGATTTATTTTTCCTAAGTTTTTTCCTATGTTTATTAGTCATTATCGAGTCTCCTAAAGTTTAGGAGAGAATATTTCTCTTCTGTTTTCACTTCATTTTGATTAGTTGAGTGGAATGTAGATGCTACATTGGGATGATCACCATGAAACATTGGGATCATCACCAGCTAATGTGCATTTCCCTTGGGATCATCACCATACCAACACATTACTCATGATTCCTTGATATGCTCCTTACTTGAATCTATTTCATTCAGTTAACTGAAGACTAATAGACTAGTTAACACATTTAGGTGGATGTTCACTTAGTAACTGCTCAAGAGACTAGACTAGGTGGCAGTTTACTTCCATAACTATTGGTATGTGTCTAGATCACTCTAGACGACCACTATGGCACATCAGATTCTCCTCCAATGCACATTGGTTGAGTTATACAGATTATATCATGTATAAATTATCATTCATTCATTTGGTTAATGAGAATTCTTCCATTCTTTCTCTCCTGCTTCTCTTTTCTTCTATTTTCTCTGCAACTGTGTATGTCAATTCCCAGCTAGATGTATTATGTGCAGGTTCAACACATTTACATCTATGTTTTATGGAATTATTGTAATCTTATGAATATCCAAGTTTCATTTTGATCTATTGAAGCTATCATACTAACCATTGGTCAAAATTAAAGTCAAAGTATTAGATTGATTAAAATTGAGATTATAGAGTTTTTTCCCTAACTCATATTTTTGTCAAGATAGCATATTTTCTTAGTACAGAGGATATTTTGAAGAAAATACCTGTCATATTGAATGAAGGAGACTCACAAGAAAAGAAACATAGTCAGTCTTGAGGGAAATACTTCAAGTCCCAGGTTCGATTGATTAAATTGATAAGATTCAAATTTACACATATCATGTTTGATAAATGTTTAACACTATAGTTGTGATAGCAATGTTTGAAAAGTCTTATTATTGAATACTTGGTAGCATGTGAGCATTGAGATAAATGATTACTGTAATCATTTACTATCTATATAACTAACATCTCCTCTAGGAGAAACTTGTTGTTTTGTTTCTAGGTTACCATGGAGGACTGATTGATCACAACACTAGAAGAATATTGTTATCATTTCTTATTATTGTATTTCTTACTTTTTACCCTTGTTTCATGAAGGTCACAAGTTATATATCTAAAGGAGATCTTGTGATGATTCTTCTCGCTATTCTTTTTATTATTATTATAAAGAGTATTATTCTTGTCTATTGTTCTCCCTTGTTGTTATTGTTCTAGGAAGGTAACGGGTGATAACCCTGAGGGATCTATATTGACGGTTGCAGGAGGAAACATATTAGATGAGACATGGAGTAGACTACCAAAGTTGTTTACATGACCATATACATCTGTGTACTGAAGAAGAATAATAAGAAGAACCTAGTTTTGAGATACATAGTATCTCATATGGAGATTGATTGTAAGGAGAAAAAAGATCCAAAGATGACTGAACATTAGAATAGAACTCATAGTAGACTTGGTCAATGGATAATGAATCCACCTTGATAGGAAGAAAAATTCATTAGAATTTTGACTCAGATTTTCATATTAATACTTGGTATTCAACACCAAGTATATATTGCAGAGACTATGAAGTTTTTATACTCAAAATAAATCAAGAGTCAGAGTAAGCATGATCTCAAAAAGGATCAAATGGGAAAAAGAGACATCTTCCAAGACTGTCAGACAAATGCCATGAGTTGAGAAGACTAGATCATAGCTTCAAAGACGTTTAGGAGACATGAAATATCTTGAGAAGATTCCTTTGTTTCAATGATAGAGGAGGAAGTGAGTCAAAAGGACTAGAATATGGATTTTTCCTTGAGACTAGAAGGGAAGTCAATAGTGACTTCCAAGATTGATAAAAAAGAACAAGCATGTTGCAGATAACAATACAAATATGTACAAAGCCTGATTTGTGTCCATAGGATTATCCCAACAAGAAGTAGAATAATATGATGAGACACTTGCTCTAGTAATCAAAGAAATAGTTCCAGTGTTTGTGAAGACAACCAGAACAACCATGATTATGATACAGTATCCGATTTAAAGGGAGCAGTCCCTGTATTTGAGATTGAGTTGCCTCCATGAAAGGAGAAAATTTTCCCTCAGTTTTAGATGAAGTTGTTTCAATGATAGAATATAGGAGATACTCTAAGAGTTTAGAAGCTACAATGAGAATATAGTAGTCATTCTCATCTTCAGAAAAAGTAGCTGCAGGTGTAGAGTCCTAGTTCAAGAAGGAACAATTGAAAAAAACATAGAGGACATATTCTCAAGCAGTGAGACAAATAGTGCTTTGCAGAAAGCACATATAACCCACACATGATTATGTATATTGAGTTACAGTTGAGCAAGTGTACCAGGTTGGTACAATGTGATGTGAAAATTTGGTTTCGAAGTACAAGACAGAAAGACTCATGTCTGGAAGTTGAAGACATATCTGTACAATCTGGAGCAAGCTCCAAGAACTTGGTATTGGATGATTGATAGTTTTTTGATCATATTGGGATTTACCAAGAGTAAATTTGATCCCAAACTTTACTTCAATATTGAGAATGATGGACTAGTTATATTGCTACTATATGTGGACGGCTTATTCTTGAAAAATGAAGAAAATCTCATCACAGATTGTAAGAAGAAGGGCATAGGTCCAATGCACTATTTCTTAGGTATTGAAGCATAGTAGAGACTATAAGAGATTTTACTTAATCAAGGAAAGTATGTTGTGTAAATTCTTAAGAGATTCGACATGATGGACTGTAGAGCCATGTCCACTTATATGTAGATGAATCTGAAGTTATTGGTTGATACTTCATCAAAAAATGTTGATGTTACTATATACAAACATATGATTGGTTTGGTGATGTATGACGCAGACCCCTACCTAAGTAGGGTCTGCTAACCTCCTGGTCTTTTGAATCTTCCAATTCTTGAGCCGTAATGGCTTCTTGGTCCCTGCTAGAACCTTGGACAATTAAAGACCATAGGTCCTTTTCTATTCTCTCCCTACATGAAAATTCACTATACGCGAGCCTCCACTCCATGTGACCATCGGCATGACCAGAGACTTAACCCCAAAAGGAACGTCTCATTTCACGATTTCGGGACTTTCATTGTGAGTCTCCCCGACTCCTCCGAATCATGAAACCCCGAAATGGGCTAACGATCCTTATCTCATCTCTTTGATTCTTCACTGTTGTGACCTTCGAATGCGACCTAGGGCCCAAATTTTGAGCACGTCGACATTTCACGTGTCGGGGGTTTGTGAAGTGGCACTCTCCCCTTCTCCCTAGATGAGAAACTGCGATGACCACTTATACCAAATCGACGGTCCTGATTTCCCCCACGATCCAACAATCCAAATTCTTTTTCTTGCGAAGTAGGGATTTCGTGACTCGCGACTTTTAGGTAGCAAGTTCCTCCACTCTCCCGACTCCTGAAATGTTGATATTTCGAAGCACACAATCAACAACTCACACTGCTTTGAATATAACAAATTTTATCTCTCCTGAGCTTGCGAGTGTTGAAATACACTCGGTCTTATCCTCTTTGCGAATCTACTGGATCCAGTGGTCCATGGAAATCAGTGTTTCACCCTCCGAGAATATTCACCGTCCATCCAGGCTCTCAATAGTTCCTCTCCAAATAACTTGGCATATTTATTCCTGATCTTGATTCTTGCTACAAACTCAAGGATTCTGAGGAATCCTGCACACACTCCTTGCGGCCTTCACGATAATATATGATTATCTAATATCTTCCAACTCTGCGCACTCCTTGTGACAAATGTTCTTCAACCGCTCCCTTGGGTTGGAAAAGTCTAAGACTTCGACCTGGCCTGCGCACACCTTGCACGACTCTGTGCTATAGTTGCACTTTTGTTGGTATAAGAACAACTCTATCTCTCCTGAGATTTTCTGAGGTAAAACTCATAATCTTGCCAATGCACTCCTTGCAAACCTTCACTTCACTCCTTTAGGGAATTCTTAGGATGAGGAGAAATTGAAACTTATACTCTCCCTCTCACAGACTTCATACATTAAACATGAAATCATACACATAAAGCATTGAAACAAATTCGTAACAGAGAATGTAAGAAATTGTAAACATACCATTCAGTAGATGCAAACAATAACCATAACAACACCATGAAATTGGATCAAAGCATTCTTATATTAATTCAAGTGATTTTGTACATAGTTTCTATAGAAACAACTATATGCTCATACAATTTCTACAATCTTTGTTCTTCTCTGCTCTTCTATGCTCTCTTGCTCTACAACTTAATTACAATGAGAATCGATCATACAATACATACGAGGGAACTTTATTGAGTTTTCCCTCCTACAAATCTAGGCTATCTTATCAAAATTAAAGACTACAACTACTTTACATTTATTCTAATAAATTCCCACAACCGACAGATGAGAGAAAACACTCAACATCTGTATTATGATCCCAATACATTAAAAGAAAATACACCTGTCCAACTATTGCATTAATGTTTCATCTTTTAAATTTCAAAATGTCTTCAAAATATGTGTTGTTGTATATCCAATTGTCCTCCACTTGTGTTTGTTGGTGATGCTCCTGCATCATACTCCTCTGGATGAAAAATTCATGGAATCTTGTCCATGAGTTTATGCACTATTTGTCCATATTTTTAGATATCTTCTTCACTCTGCCAAATGGCATCCTCAATCAGGTGTCCTTTCTACTTTACCAAATATTCAAAATATGTCTTCCTCCAGGTTTTCTTACCAACTCTCTAATCAATTATCTTTTCCATCTGTGAATTTTCAACTACTAGCATCTGTTTGAACCATTGAACATCCTTTTGATTCTCTTCTCATCTCACTTCATCTACTCTATAAGGGTATAGATTGTCTATGTTGAATATGGGTGATATTCCCACACCATCTGGCAATTCTATCTCGTAAGCATTGGCCTCAAATTTCTATAAGATTTTGCATGACCCTATCTTTTTCATCTTCATCTTATTACACATTCCTCTTGGGAAACTTTATTTTCTTAGATTTTCTAAGACCAAATATCCCACTTCGAATTGAATCTCTTGCCTGTGTTGATCTTCTTTGTGCTTGTATTCCTGGTTGGAACTCTGCAACCACTCTCTGATTTTACTGTGGAGCTCCTGCATCTCTACTACAAAATCTTCTGCTCCAACACTCCTGAACTCATTCTTCTCCAAGTATATCAACTAAGATACTCCTCTTTGCTGCATTCCATACATTATCTGAAATGGGCTCTATCCTGTGCCCTGGTTAGGTGAGTTGTTATATGCAAATTATGCTTGTGGAACAATATGATCCCACTGATTATGGTCTTCAATAACTAATCTCCTCAATAAGTCCCCCAAACTTCGATTTACTACCTTAGTTTGTCCATCCATATGAGGGAGATATGCTGAGATAAAATATAGATTCATCCCCAGCTTCTTCCATAGTGTTCTCCAGAAATGACCAACAAATTTGGTATTTCTATTTGAAACAATACTCTTGGGTAAACCATCAAGTCCAACAACTTCTTTGAAAAACAGGTTTGCAATGTGTGTTGCATCATTGGTTGTCTGACATGGAATAAAATGTACCATTTTCGAGCTTCTGTCGACTACCATGAATATGGAATCACAACCTCTCTACTTCCTCGCCAGTCCCAATATAAAATATATGCTTACCGCATCCCACGACCTCTTTGGTATTGAAAATGGTTGATATAACCATGTATTTTGTATTTTCTCCTTTGTGTGCTGGCATATTCTACATCCGTTGACAAATTTCCACACATTTGTCCTCATTCCTGGCCAATAATACAAATTGTTCAGTTGTACAAATGTTTTATCATGGATGAAATGTCCAACCAATCCACCACTATGTTTTTCCTTCAAAAGGTTTTATCTCATAGAGCTCTTCGGGAAGCACAACTAATGTCGTTTAAATAATAGTTAATCCTAAATTAAATATTCAATCCATTGACTTCTATCTCTCAGAACAATATTCTCACATGCTTCATAAGCATCCTTGAATTTTGAATCATCTTTGTACATGTCCTTAATGTTATCAGAACCTAAGGTCTTCACTCGGAACTCCTGCAGAATCAAACATTTCTTGCTCAATGTATCAACAACCTTGTTATAATTTCCAAAAATATGCTTTATAAAAAAAGTTTGCATGTTTCTGGTTCAATTTTTCCTGTCTGGTTATAAACTGTAAGGCCTGGTTGTCACTATACAAAATGAACTATTTTGGAACTAGGTAGTGTCTCCATTTCTTCAATCTTTGTATGACTGCATAAAACTCCTTATCATACGTGGAATATTTCATATTGGTCTCTTTCAAATGCTCACTGAAGTATGCAATTGGTCTATTGTCTTGACTTAAGACTACTCCAATCGCAAATCTGCTTGCGTCACATCTCACTTGAAATGTTTTGTTGAAATCTGGCAGAACCAAAAATGGTTGTCTAGTTATCTTCTCCTTTAACAAATTGAAACTTTTCTATGCTTCCTTTGTCCAATGAAAATATTTATGTCTCTTCTTGGCTGTTTCCATCATTGGTACACAAATCCCACTAAAATTTCTTATGATCTTCCTATAAAAACTGGCTAGTCCATGGAAGCTTTTGTCTTCAAAGATGTTCCTTGGTGATGATCATTCTTTGATTTCTTTTACCTTCACCGTATCCATCTTCAACTCATTTGAAGATATCATGAAACCCAAATAAATGAGTTCCATCTTCATGAAAGACAACTTCTTCATATTTATCAACAACTTCTCTTTCTACAACCTCCTCATCACTAAAGCTGAATGTCTCAAATTTTCTTCCTTAGTCTTACTGAAGATTAGTATATCATCAAGATATACAATTACAAACTTCCCAATGAAATATTTCAAGACTTCATTCATTAATGTCATAAAATTACTTGGCACATTTGTCAAACCAAATGACATGACAAGCCATTCATACAATCCTTCATTTGTCTTGAATGTTGTCTTCCATTCATCACCTTCCCTCATTCTAATTTGATAATATCCACTTTTCAAATCAATTTTTGAAAACAAAATTGCTCCACTAAAGCAATCCATCAAGTCATCCATCATGGGTAAAGGAAATCTATACCTGATGGTGATTTTGTTTATATCCCTTGAGTCTGTACATATTCTCCATCCACCATATTTCTTCAGACTTAACACTATTGGAACAACGCATGGACTCAAGCTTTCTCTAATCAACCCTTTGTCCATCAAATCTTGGACTTGCCTCTTGACTTCTTCATTCTCATGCGTTTTCAGTCTGTATGCTTATTTGTTTGGTAAAATCGCTCCCAGGATAAGGTCAATGTGATGGCTTATACTTCTGATGGGAGGAAACAGACAAGGTAAGTCGTCCACCACTATATTAGTAAAATTCTCTAGTAGTTCCTGAATTTCCTCAGATAGATCATCTATTGAGGTAATGGTTAAGATGACCCTAGGTTTTCTCATCACAACAAACTGCATCTCTTGATATTTCTTGACTTCTCTAAGGTGTTCCTTACCACTCATCAGAAGTATAGTATTTATTGTTTTTTCTTTGGCCTTCTTGTCTTCAATTGGCTACAACATATGCATCCTACCATTCTTCTCCAAGGTCTATGTGTTCTTTCTTCCATCGTGAATAGCATTTCTATCATATTTCCAAGACCTCCACAAAAAAATATGATAGACATCCATGGGAGTAACATCACATAAGATCTCATCCCTATATCCCCTTATCTTAAATTCAACTAAACATTGTTTAGTGATAGTTACCTGATGTCCTTTTTGTAACCACAAAACCTTGTATGGGCTTGGATGTGCAACTGTCTCCAATTCAATATTTTCCACCATCCTTGTGGATACTAGATTATTCATGCTTACACTATCAACTATCACCTTGCATACCCTATCCTTGGTCATGCAAGCATTCCTAAAAAAATTGTTCCTCTCAACTGGATTCTTTGCCTCCTTCTCTGGCTTCAAGATAATTTTCCTCATCATTAAGGATCTTCCACCTTGTGCATCTTCCGCCTCAACATTTCGCCTTTGCACTTATGAACTGTGAGCTTCTCCTCCTCCATATCTCTTTCTATCGGTACATTCGCAAGATTTATGTCCGATCTTTCCACAGACAAAACACTTTATTTCACCTCCTCTGCATTTTCCTCTTCCTCTTTCTCGAGTGAAAATGTTCCTATCGGCATACTGGCTTCCTTGTGAACTTCCTCCCCTTTCTGGGTGGTTATGTGGTTTCTTTTCTTCATCCTTGGGATTCTATACTCTGTCCTGGGAAACTAATTTGCCTCTGCTCTGACTTCTACCTATGCCCCTTTGACCTTACTTTAGGGACAATTTCTCTTCTGCCTTTGAAGCAATCTGATAAGCATATTCTAGATTCCTTATTGTCACCATGATCATCTCATCCTGAATCCCATATCTTAGGCCATTCATGTATCTGACAACTTTCTCATCATCACTCTCGCAATGACCAAATCTAATGTTTAACCTATAAAATTCCTTAGTGTATTCCTTCACTGTCATCCCTTTTTGTCTCAAATTCTGCGTTCTCCGGAATGGAATGATTTGGTAATCTATGGGTATGAATTTGGCTTTCATCTTGGCAATCAACTTGTCCCAAATTTTGATTCTTTGTTTTCCTTTGCAATTCCTGTCAGCCTATAGTTCATCCCACCATAGTGTTGCATGCCCCTTCAGTCTAGTGACAACGCGCTGAACCTTCTTGTATTCTTCGATATATTCATAATCGAAGTATTTATCCACGTCTCTAAACCAATCTAACAACTCCTCAACATATAAGTTTCCTTCATACATTGGGATGCCCATTTTCCCCCTGGAACTTATTCTTGCAACAAATTGAAATAGACATTCCTCTACAGCATCTTCGGCTACAACTTCTTCTTCAACTCCATCTTCATTCTCACTTTCGGCATCACTGATATCTCCAGTATCAGGTGTTCGCATATGTGATGTGTCCATAGCATCGAATCGAGCACAAAGTTACCTCATCTCCCTTTCCACGACTGGATCAGGCATAGGTCTCTCTTGACATCTTCTTGGTGGCATTGTTTCAATCTATCCATGCATAATTCAATCATAATTGTCCCGTGTCTTCCCTCTACAGAAAATAAAAGTTGTTAGCTCTGATACCACCTGACACAAACCCCCACCTCAGCAGGGTCTGTTGACCTCCCAGTCTTTTGGATCTTCCAATTCCCAAGCCGAAATGTGTAATATCCCTCGGCCGAAACCAATTGTAAATACAATATAAATGTACTTAAGTTGGTGAGTTTTTTTGACCTCATTTGGTAATGCACGTCATCTGGCATAGTGCGCGCATGAACTGCGTAGTAAAATGATGTAATATGTAAATTCTAGGATATCGCACGCATTAACTAAGGTGTGCATAGTATAGAGGACAACAAGCCACTTGTATATGATATGTGTTATAGGCTGGTGAGTTGGTTATTATAAGTTGGGATGCTTATGTTTTGGTATTAGGCCAAAACGCCTAGATGTCAAAGGCCAATGCACCTACTTTGTAAATGACTCATGATTAATATAAAATACATAGCTGCATGCAAACCAATCATGATAAAAGAGATGGGGGACTAAACTTCACTAGTTGGGGAAAGGGAGGGCCAAAAGTCAAGGGAATATTATATTAATATTTCCTAAAACATAAAGTATGGATAATTATTTTATCCTAAGTATTAAAGTTGGGGACAAGTGGACCAACGTAGCTTCTGATATGACAAGTTTCAAGTTGGGGACATGCATTCATATCATGGGGGGACTTATCTCATTTGAAGACTTCTCACGGATACCTTACAAGCAGCCCAACAACCATTATTCGCACAAGGACTTCCACGAAGAGTTCACAATGATTCTCCTCCAAACCAAGTTATCCAATCAATGATTCCATGACCATTTCACTCATGCATTCAGTTATCCTTGAGACAACCATTTCACCGTTTTGGATACTTTTTCCATAGCCATTTTGGTTGGTGTACCTGGTTAGCTTGGAGCGGGATTGAAGAAGAGGGTTGTCAGGCCCGTGAGCAATTCTCTGAGCGAGAGAATTTCTCGGGATTGATTCCTAAAGGTGCTAGACTACAACTACAATGCTTTTAGACTTATGGTCTGGCATGTTGCTGAAGCCCTAGAAGGGAAGTGGGGCAGTTGAGGGACTGTTGAGAAGAGATGGGACACACTTCCTTGGGTGGGACAGGCATCTGGGGAATGAGAGGTTGTAGGTTGTTAGTTGAGTGAGCACCTGAGACAAAGTCTTTCCTATTGTGCATGAATCTTAGCCTGGATAGAAACCCTTTACCCTGGGTGGAATTCAGTCCTAGCTCGGGGGTGACTCACTTCTGAGAGTGATGAACATTGAATTCTATGGTTGGGAGGTTCGTGGACAATATGTACGCAGTTGGTGACAATATTTCCAATATAAGTACCAGTTGTATGATAAAAATGATATGTTGCTTTGTTATTTACATGCTTATGTTACGGTTTATAATATATGTGAATATGATTGCTTGTATGTTTATGGGTAATTCTCTGTAAATGATGCATATCTATAGTTATTTTTATTTAAATATAAAATTTGTATGTTACAAAAAGTAATTATTTGCTTATGTTTATATGTAAAGCTTCTGTGAGCATGTTGTATGTATATGTATTAGTTGCATGCAGTTTAAAGAGTAAATTTATGTGGCATTGCTCATTTGACTACTAGGTATGCTATTGAATGTTCTGTAGTATGGGAATGAAAGTGTTCCCTAGAGTATCATGGTCCAGCCTGAAGGCTGGGAATGTTACTGAATGGTGTCAGAGCATGAGTGGTTGCTCTCGAGTGGCATAGCCCAGCTTGTGGGTGGCCAGGGGGGATGTTACAGAATGGTATCAGAGCTTCAGTTCAACACTGAGTTTGGATGGGCCAGAGGGGTTCAGTCGAAGAGAATATTCACAGAAGCGTAACTTCGAGGTGACCAAAAAAAAAAATTGGAGTCACAGAGTATCCATGGAAAAGGTTGGTGTGCTGGCACACGCAGTAAATTTTGCAACCACGCAGGAAAACGTTGGCGTGCCAATATGTGTGGTAAATTGTGGCACCACATGGAAGATCATTACATGCAGATGCACGTGCTAAATTTATCCTTGCGCGGTGATCAGACACATAGTAATGTGCACATGGGGTGTGCAAGCATTGATTAATGCATAAGAGTTTTGTTAGTACATGCATAAGTATGAGTATAAGTTGTTTCACGATGGTGTATTCAGTAGCGTGCATAGATATTTGGGCTCTATGGAATATGTTAAACTAACATGGTGCATGCATAGGAAAAAATTCATGTGGAATATCGGTGTGCGGTACCAAAACTGTGCGCAGTGGATATTGGTGCACAACACAAGAATAGTGCGCGTGAGTTGTTGGTGTGACGAAGAAGAAATGCACAGTAGATTTAGGTGTGTGGAAAAGCGTTTTACCTTGTAATATTTCTATGAACGATAAATATAAATGAAAAGTTCAAGTCTAATGCGTGCGAAGTCACTTGGAAGGCGATGAGTCTAAGTTTAAATTGCATAACAATAAAAGAAAAAGAAGCACATAACTGCATCGAAGCATTAATTAAAAAGAATTCCGAGTTCTAATTTCCTCTAATTTAGACAGATGAAAATTAAAATATAAGATTACAAGAAAAACTTATTATAAAAGAAAACAAGATTCATAACATCACCAGATAGGAATTGTAATAAAACAGTCTAAAATCTATTTCTGTATTTATATAGTGGTATTAATCACAAAATTACAAAAGGGTGATGACAAAAGTTAGCCTGTTGTAAAAGGGGTCGTTTGAAGAACATGCCTATCATCTTTGGTACTCTTTACCTCCACTACCGGCTGTTCAAAATTCGTTGAGACATGCTTATCTTAGTTGAATAATTACTTCATCTTAGTGATCTTCACCTTTAAGGAAGAATATAACAAGACAGATTGATTCTCTCTAACACTTTCGGCCGCTTCAGCCATAGATTCCTCCTTCTTATGTCGCTTACTCCTTTTCTTCTTAGCAACTGACATGTTGATGAATACATATTTTATAGTGGGATTCAGCTTGACTTCCAACCGCGATTCTGTAGCCGGCTCTATATGAAACTTAGTTGCTAGAATGTGCACAAGGACCCTTTCCTCCTTATTTGCAGGAAAGCCTAGCATATTGCTTGAATAACTAGCCTCACTCAATTTATCCTTGTCCATGTATCTCAGGTTGTGGATACCGAAAGGTGTTTTTACAGAGATCAAAAAGTCGAGTAGTTGGGGATTACCTTGGTTATGGATACGCATATATCTTCATAATTGGGGAGTGGTAATTATAGAATTCCATCTATGAAGCACAGATGGATTACGTACAAGAGCATTGGGTTCCCATGCTCGACCAATCCATTTCAAATGATTAGCTTTTGAGTTTGTTACATGGCGACATTTGGTTGACATCAAATGGCTACGAAGTACCGAATGAGTGAAGCAGGGTGATCTAACTAAGCCATCGCCCACTCCATGAGTGGTGGATTTGACATGCTGAGACACGTGATACCACGTCTTGGCAAAAGTGGTTTCAGCAAACCACCTTCTTGCACAAGTGTATCTCGGAAGGAACTGCGCGTCTGTGTTTTTTAGACTTGGGTATTAACTAGAATTTTCATGGTGATAACACCAAGAAACTGGGAGTGATAATGATGATGTGTATGTTGAATCGAAATGGTGCATATTCTCATGAATTGTTGAATTGTTAGCCTGATTAGTTTTGATGGTTGCACATTTTGCAGAATTAACAACAACTCAATTAGGTCAGACCAATGAAAAGTCCATAGAAATGGAAGAGGCACAGGGGAATTACATTCAGCACGAGGAGAGCAGAGTGGTGGATTTCCATTTGGGCATGGAAGGAACGAACTCCAACGAACATGGAGAAGAAAGGAATGAATATATGAATATGGATGAGACCATTAAGAATTTGCAGAAGGATGTCTAAATCCATAAAGTTGATAATGAAAGGCTTATGAAATCCAAAGAGCAACAAGATGACTTCAACATGAAGCTATTGGAGGGTTTGAACAGAATAGAAAAGAAATTGGTTAAGGAGAGTGGCTCAAGTGAATATGGGAGTCACAAACCTTCAAAGGAGAAAACAAAAGTAAAAAGTTCTAGTAGACATCACCATCATTCCCAAAGGCATTCCCATAAGAGAGCAGGAAACAACTCAAGTCTATCGCCTATCAGAAGGTATAAGAGATCTAGGGTGGATGAACTGTGAGGAAAAATGAACAAAATCAAATCTCCTACATTTGATGGTGACCACAAGAAGGATGAAGATGAAGAAACATGGTTGCTAGGCATGAGGAAGTATTTTCAATTGCATAATTATTCTTCTCATGCATAAGGTAGAATCGCTATCTATCAACTCAAAGGAAAGGCCTCCATGTGGTGGGATCAACTTATGCAGGTACAACACATTGTAGAGAAAAGTGTTACTTGGAGGGAATTCAAGAATTATTTTCAGAAGAAGTACTTGACTAAGAGATACTATGACAAGAAAATGAAAGATATTATGACAAGAAAATGAAAGAGTTCTTTGAACTCAAGCTTGGAAGTATGACCATAGATGAATATGAGAGAAGGTTTATGGAACTACTAAAGTATGTATCTTTCATTAAGGATGAGATAGTCAAAATTCAAAGGTATTTAAGTGGATTTCCATTGTTCATCAGTGACAAAATATAGTATGATGAACCTAAGACAATAAAAGAGACCATAAGGAGATATAAATGCCTATATGATCAACAAAAAGTAAGGCCAACTTTCCAAAGTAAGGGCCAAGACAACCACCTATGCAATGTCGAGGCTGTAAAGGGGACCATAGTTTCAGAGATTGTCCTCACAGAGGTGAAAAAGGTAGGGTTGTTCACAATGTATAGCGAGTTGAAATAGTGGATTACATGGGAGGATATGTGTCAAGGATTTATGCACCCCTGGACAATAAGCAAGAAGAGTATCAGTCCCACCTTATTGAAGTGGAAGGTATGATAAACAACCAAACACTTGCTATTTTAATTGATTCAGGAGATAGTAATAGTTATATAAACCCTAATATGGTGGAAAGTTTGCAATTGACAAGAAGCAAGCATGGGAAATCCTGGTTGGTACAACTGGCTACATGAGCCAAAGGAAAGGTTAATGACATGGTTAAGTCATGCCTCATAGACATGAATGGAATGAACACCAAATCATATTTAAACATCTTTCCTTTAGGTTCCTATGAATGTCTAATTGGGATGGATTGGTTGGAACAACATCACATTCTCTTAGACTGTCACAACAAAGCATTTACTTGCCTGGATGAGGAAGGGAAACCAAGGAAGGTACATGGAATCCCCAGGGCAGTAACCATTAGAAAAATTTCAGCATTGCAGCTGAAGAAGTGTTACAAAAAAGGATGTCAAATAATTGCAACTCATTTGGCAGAGACACCTAGAGATAAGGTGCCAAATTTAGAGGATTATGCAGTCCTGGAAGATTTTGAGGATGTTTTCAAGAAGGTACCCGGACTACCCCCAAGGAGAGACATTGATTTCTCTATAAATTTGATGCCTGGAGAAGTGCCAGTATCAAAGACTCCTTACAGAATGAGTACACCAGACTTAAAGGTGTTACAAATCCATCTTGAAGAACTTCTGAAGAAGGGGTATATACGCCCAAGCGTGTCACCTTGGGGTGCCCCAGTCTTGTTTGTGAGAAATAAATATGGAACACTAAGGTTGTGCATTGACTTCAGATAGTTGAATAAAGTGGTTGTTAAGAACAAGTATCCTCTACCAAGGATTGATGACCTCTTTGATCAATTGAAGGATGCAAAGATATTTTCAAAGATAGATCTCAGATCAAGATACCATAAAGTAAGAATTAAAGAAGAAGATATTTGTAAAACCACTTTCAGTACAAGGTATGGTCATTATGAGTTCACAGTGGTACCATTTGGGTTTCCAAATGCACGAGTTGTTTTCATGTTCTTAGTGAATGGTGTTTTCTGAGAGTATTTGGACAAGTTTGTCGTTTTCTTTTTGGATGACATTCTTATATATTCCAAGTCATAGGAATAGAATGAACATCATTTGAGAATGGTGTTGCAAGTATTAAGGGAGCGTCAGTTATATGAAAAATTGAGAAAGTGCTCATTTTACCAGAAACAGATTCATTATTTAGGGCATATCATTTCAAAGGATGGGATAGCAGTGGATCCTGAGAAGATAGAGGCCATTAGAGAATGGTTAGCATCAAATAATGTGACAGAGGTGAGATCATTCATGGGTCTTGCAGGATACTACAGAAGATTTATTAAAGTATTCTCAAATATTGCACACCCAATCACTTCTTTGCAAAGAAAGGAAGTGAAGTTTCAGTGGACATTGTATTGCGAGAAGAGTTTCTAGCACTTGAAACAATTATTGACAAGTGATCCAATATTAAGGATCGCAAACCCAGAAGAAGAATTCATCGTATGCACCGATGCATGTAATGAAGGACTTGGTGGAGTCCTCAGTCAAAACGGGTTTGTCATATTTTATGAATCAAGGAAGTTGAAGGATCATGAAAGAAACCATGCCACTCATGATTTGGAGTTGGCAACCATAGTGCATGCCTTGAGGAAATGGAGACACTGCCTCATGGGAAAGAAGTTTGAGCTAAGAACAAACCACAATGGTCTGAAATATTTATTTGATCAGCCAAATCTAAATGCTAGACAAAGTAGATGGTTAGAATTCCTAAGAAAATATGACTTTGATATAAAGCATATCAAGGGGAAAGAGAATAAAGTGGTTGATGCACTTAACAAGAAGGTATGTGAATTACATTCTACAACCATTAGCATGTACCAAACTAATATTAAAAGCAAAATTCTGGAGGCTACAAATGTCAATCTGCAATACAAAGAATTGGTAGCAATGCTACAATAGGGTAAGATGCTTCAGAAGGTGGATAATTATAAGTTGGGAATAGATTGAATATTGTTGCGCCAGAACATGATTTTTGTTCCAAATGTCCAGGACTTGAAACATATGATTTTGCATGAAATGCATAATGTTCCTTATACAGGACACCTTGGATATCAGAAAACCATGGCAGCGATTAATATCCATTACTTTTGGCCAGGTATGAAGAAAGAGATCATCGATTACATCGCTAGATGTATGGAATTCTAGGAAGTGAAATCTGAGAATAGGCACCCAACAGGGTTGTTGCAACCTTTAACCATTCCTGAGTGGAAGTGGGAAATGGTGACAATGGATTTTACTACGGGATTTCCTAGAACAGACAAGTTGAATGATTCGATCATGGTGGTGGTGGACAAGCTCACGAAATCTGCCCATTTTATTCCACTGAAAACCATGCGGTAGCAGAGGTTGGTGATATTTTCATGAAGGAAGTGGCACAATTGCACAGGATTCCTAAAACAATTGTATTCGACAGAGACCCGAAATTCACCTCGAATTTATGGAAAGGATTGTTCAAAGGATTCAGAGCGAATCTGAACTTTAGTACAGCTTATCATCCTGAGTCTGATGGACAGATAGAAAGGCTAAAAATGGTGATAGAATATATATTGAGAATGTATGTGACAGAAAAACCATCGAAATGGGAAGACTACCTACACTTGGTAGAATTCGCGTACAACAATGGGTATCAAGCATCATTTACGATGAGCCCATTTGAAGCACTTTATGACAGAAAGTGCAATACTCCAATAAGTTGGTTTAACCCAGCTGATAGGACAGTAGTTGGGCTAGAGTTGCTCAGGGAAATGGAAGACCAGATCACAAAAATTAAGAAGAATTTAAAAGCTACCCAAGATAGATAGAAAAGTTATGCTGATAAGAATAGAAACCACATAGAATTCAAAGTGGGTGATCATGTTTTCATGAAAGTGAAAGCTAGTAGGAGTTCCCTATAGTTGTGAAGGTGCACCAAGTTGGCAGCCAGATTTTGTGGGCCTTTTGAAATCCTAGAGAGGATTGGTCCAATTGCTTATATGATTGCATTGCTTGCATCTATGTCTATTCATAATGTCTTCCATGTATCATTGTTAAAGAAATATATACCTGATGCTAATCATGTTATTGATTGGAATGTGATTCGGGTGGAACAAGAAGGAGCTTTTCAAGTGCATCCGGTGTGCATTCTAGACTGGAACCGAGCCATAGGGCTTGTAAGGGTTCAATGGACCTGGTACGGTCCTAAGGATTCTACTTGGAAACATGTAGACACAATGCTGGCATAATACCCGCATATTTTTGAAGATTTCGGAAAATTCTGTTATATATGGGCGTATGTTGCACTGAGGACAATGCATAAATAAGGGTAGGGGATTGTAATATCCCTCGGCTGAAACCAATCGTAAATATAATATAAATGTACTTAAGCTGGTGAGTTGTTTTGACCTCATTTGGTAATGCACGTCATGTGGCATAGTGCGCACATGAACTGCACAGTAAAATGATGTAATATGTACATTCTAGGATACCGCGCACAGTAGCTAAGGTGCATGCAGTATAGAGGACAATGAGCCTCGTGTATATGATAGGTGTTATAGGCTGGAGAGCTGGTTATTATAAGTTGGGATGCTTATGTTTTGGTATTAGGATGGAACGCCTAGATGTCAAAGGCTAATGTGCCTACTTTGTGCATGACTCATGATTAATATAAAATACATTGCTGCATGTAGACCAACCACGATAAAAGAGATGGGGGACTGAAATTCACCAGTTAGGGAAAGGGAGGGTCAAAAGTCAAGGGAATGTTATATTAATATTTCCTAAAACATAAAGTATGGATAATTATTTTATCCTAAGTTCTAAAGTTGGGGACAAGTGGACCAAAGTAACTTCCGATATGACAAGTGTCAAGTTGGGGGAATGCATTCATATAGTGGGGGAACTTAGCTCATTTGGATACTTCTCACGGATACCTTACGAGCAACCCGACGACCATTATTCACACAAGGACTTCCACGAAGATTTCACCGTGATTCTCCTCCACACTCAGTTATCTAGTCAATGATTCGATGACCATTTCACTCATGCATTATGTTATCCTTGAGACAACCATTTCACCATTTCGGAGCCTATTTCCATAGCCCTTTTGGTTGGTGTACCTGGTTAGCTTGGAGCGGGATTGAAGAAGCGGGTCTTTAGGCCCGTGAGCAATTCTCTGGGCGAGAGAATTGCTGAGGATTGATTCCTAAAGGTACTAGACTATAGCTACAATGGTCTGAGTCTTTCGGTCTGGCCTGTTGCTGAAGCCCTCGAAAGGAAGTGGGGCAGCCAAGGGACTGTTGAGCAGAGAAGGGGCATGCTTCCTTGGGTGGGAAAATCATGTGGGGAATGAGAGGTTGTAGGATGTTAGTTGAGTGAGAACTTGAGATGAAGTCTTTCCTATTGTCCATGAGCCTTAGCCTAGATAGGATCCCTTTACCTTGGGTGGAGTTCAGTCCATGTTTATATGTAAAGATTCCGCGAGCGTGTTGTATGTATATGTCTTAGTTGCATGTAGTTTAAAGAGTAAATTTATGTGGCATTGCTCAATTGAATACTCAGTATGCTACTATATGTTCCACAGTATGGGAACGAAAACATTCCCTAGAGTAGCATGGTCCGACCTGAAGGCTGGGAATGTTACCGACTCATGTCAGAGCATGAGTGGTTTCTCTAGAGTGGCATACCCTGGCCTGTGGGTGGCCAGGGGGATGTTACAAAATGGCTTCTTGGTACCTGGTACCTGCTAGAACCTTCGACACTTAAATACCGTAGGTCCTTTTCTATGCTTCTCCCGCGCGAACATGCATTGGACTCGAGCCTCCAGTCCATGTGACCACCAGCGTGACCACAGACTTAACCCTAAAAGGTGCATCCTGTTTCATGATTTTGGGACTTTCGTTGCGAGTCTCCCCAACTCCTCTGATTCTCGAAAACGTGAAATGGGCTAGCGGTCCTTAGCTCCTCTCTTTGATTCTTCATTGATGTGACCTTCACCTACGACTTGGGGCCCAACTTTCGAGTGTGTCAGGATTTTGTGTGTCGGGGGTTTGTGAAGTGGCTCTCCCCCCTTCTCCTAAAATGAGAAATTGTGATGACTTCTTATGCCAGATCAACGATCCTGATTTCCCCCACGATCCGATGATCCAGATTCGTTTTCTCAAGAAGTTAAGATTTCGTGACTAATGACTTCCAGGTAGCAAGTTCCTCCACTATCCCAACTCTCGAAATGCCGATATTTTAAAGCACTCAA
This sequence comes from Picea engelmannii, assembly GCA_009831015.1. NCBI lineage: Eukaryota > Viridiplantae > Streptophyta > Pinopsida > Pinales > Pinaceae > Picea > Picea engelmannii. The sequence goes on from ML789752.1 coordinate 242,586, forward strand.
ACAACGACTCACGATCCTCTAGATATAATGACTTTTATCTCTACTGATATTGCGAGTGTTGAAATACACTCGGTCTTATCCTCTCTGCGAATCTACTGGATCCAACGATCCATGGAAATCAATGTTTCACCCTCCGAGAATTTCCAACATCCGTTTAGGCTCTCAATAGTTGCTCGCCAAATAACTTGACATCTTTCCTCCTAATCTTGATTCTTTCTGCAAACTCGAGGAATCCTGCACGCACTCGTTGCGGCCTTCATGATAATCTCTTATTATCTGATATCTTCCAACTCTGCGTACTCCATGTGACATAAGTTCTTCAACTGCTCCCTTGGGTTGGAAAAGTCTAAGAATTCGACTTGGACTGCGCACACCTTGCATGACTCTGTGCTATACTTGCACCTTTGTTGGTATAAGAACAACTCTATCTATCCTAATCTTTTCTGAGGTAAAACTTAGAATCTTTCCAACGCACTCCTTGTGGACCTTCACTGCACTCCTTGCAGGAATTCTCAGGACGAGGATAAATTGAAACTTATACTCTCCCTCTTACAGACTTCATACATTCAACATGAAATCATACACATAAAGCATTGAAACAAACTCATAATAGAGCGTGTAAGAAAAATTTAAACATACCATTCAGTAGATGCAAACAGTAACCATAACAACACCATGAAATTGGATCGAAGCATTCTTATATTAATTCAAGTGCTTTTGTACATGGTTTTTATAGCAACAAATATCTGCTCATACAACTTATACAATCTTTGTTCTTCTCTTCTCTCTTTCTCTACAGCTTAATTACAATGAGAATCGATCATACAATACATACGAGGGAGATTTCTTGAGTTTTCCCTCCTACAACTCTAAGCTATCTTATCGAAATTAAAGACTACAACTACTTTACATTTTTTCTAATAAATGCCCAAAACCGACAGATGAGAGAAAATGCTCAAGATATGTATTACAATCCCAATACATTAAAAGCAAATACATCCTTCCATCTATTACATTAATGTTTCATCTTTTAAATTTCTAAATGTCTTCAAAATGCACGTTGGTGTATATCCAGTTGTCCTCCACTTGCTCTTGTTGGCGATGCTCCTGCATCAATGTATCTAACGAATACCAGGACATATTTGTTCTTTGTTGTGAACATTTTGAGTCAGTATCCGATGGAACCCAGATGTGCTCACCTTGTATATATAAAGCATGTGATGAGATGCCTTAAGGTTACATTGGATTATGGTATCTGTTATATTGGAGATCATGACTTCAGATTGTATGGTTATACAAATACATAATGGGTTGGAAGTTCTTTAGATAGAAAGAGCACTTCAAGATGTTTTTTTCAGTTTGGAGTTAGGCATGACTTCATGGAAAATAAGGGAGCAGTTCATAATTGGTCTCAACACAACAAAAGTAGAGTACATTGGAATATGCTCCACCAATTGTGAAGCCATATGGATTCAGAAGTTCTCAATAGGTCTGTTCGATCTAGAGATGGAAGCTATCATGATTCTATGTGATAACCAGAGTTGCATAAAGATGACAAAGAACCCAATGTTCCATGATAAGAAGAAGCACAAAGAGATCTGATATCACTACATTCGTGACATGGTGTATAAGGGGGTTGTAAAGCTCCAATACGTTGGCATGGACGAGCAGGTTGTAGATGTATTGACTAAGACTTTTTCGCATGTGAGGTTTGAGTACTTATAAGACAAGATTGGTGTAGTCCAAAAGGACCTCCCTCAAAAAGGGGAGTGATTCTGATGATACTATGGTATCCTGACCAACAACGGGTAGCTTAGTTAGGATTTTATATCCTAGGGGACTGATCATCCCTAGGAAAATCCCAAACGTCTGGTAAGGACATTCTTTCAGAGTACATGTGCATGTATATACAAACTATGGTCAGTAGTGGTAGCTTAGTTAGTATTTTATATCCTAGGGAATCTTATGATTCATGGGAAGATCCTGAAGGTCCGATAAGGAAAATTTGTCAGATTACCACATTGTATCTTGTTAGGATTTTATACCCTAGGAAATCTTATGATTCCTAGGAAGCTCCTGAATGTATGGTAAGGACGGTCTCTAAGAGTACCAAAAATGTTGTTGTTGATGCATCTGCCTCATTATGTTGCCACATATAGATGTTGATGTTCCAGCTTCATGTTGTTGATGATGATAGTGTTATTCCAGCTTCGTGTTGTTGATGTTGATGTTCCATCTTCATGTTGTTTATGATGAAGATGTTACTCCAGCTATGCGCTTTAGATGATGATGATGTTCAGTTTCTACTGATGTTGATGATTAGAAAATATTTTGATGACCTATAGATATGACCGATAGTGTTTCCGATGTTGATGATGATGTCCCCTCGTCTTGATGATGTATTGATTCCAATCGGTTGTTATTGATGTTGTTAGTAGAATACCCTTCTTATTAAGGGGGAGTGTTGAAATATTGAAACTTCGAAAAAGATTCTACCTAAGAGAGAGTTGAATAATATTATTATATTATATTTAATTAGGCCCTATTGTGCCTTAGTAAAATTCATCCCTATTGTGCCTTGATAGTTAAATGTAAATTAAGAGGGTAAAGTAACAGGTCCACACAGACCTAATTATAGGTTCGCCAGACCACTATTTATAAGGGATGCCATCACCTCATTTGTACACACTCACCACACTAGCTCTGCAACTATGAATAAGTGCACAAGTCTTGGAGGAACTGTTACTGCAACTAAGTTTGACGTCAATGAGAGTTTTTGGTATCTGTCTTGGTATTTCATGGTTAAGTGGTGCGCTACTCTTTCTAGTGAAGGAGTAGAGGAGGATCTTTTGTTCATTCTTTGGTCTATCTATATTGAGGAAGTTTTGCTGGGCTTTCTTCCCCATGAGGGTTTTCCAGGATAATTTGTGTGTCTGTATTTTTTCTGTGATTGCCTCTCTTTTAGTAATATTATTTATGGAGCTAATGTGCTAAATGATTATAATAACAAAGAAGAATCACAACTACTACTTGTATAAGTAAAACTTCAACATCCGCCAGTGGTACATAACCACCATAGTAGAAAAATGTTTTTCATAGATGGTACTCCAATGTGGACTTCTAGAGGCTAATCCGTCTAGAAACACTAGGGTCAACTACCCATTGTGTGTGATGTCAAGGTCAACTCCCCTGACATCTCCTCATGTGCTCTCCACAAGGGACGTGTCATCATATTCTCTCCACAAGGGGCATTGGGATATAAACCCAAACCCACTTATCCCTTCTCAAATAAGTGTCCTCACATATCAAATCAACTCAGTCACAGAGGATCACGATATAGAGAATTCCTATCACACATGGCACTCCCATGTGGACTTCTAGAGGATACTCCCTCTAGAAACACTTGGGTCAACTACCCATAATGTGTGATGTCAAGTTCAACTACCTTGACATTCCCTCATGTTCTCTCCACAAGGGACATTGGGACATAATCCCAAACCCACTTATCCCTTCTCGAAAAAATGTCCTCACAGATCAACTCAACTAATTCATAGAGGAGTACGATATAGGGAATGTCTCAGGAAGCTGCAAAGATCAACACTCACTCTCAGCAAGGGAGACATTCTCTACCATGCCAAGTCTGTCATGGAAGTACTTGAACTTCATTCTAGTAAGGTGTTTGGTAAGAACATAAACAACCTTCTCATCTGTAGGAAGGTATTCAACTAGTACTTCCTTCCTTTGCACCATGTCTAATTGTTCCTCGCATGTATCTCAACACATGCTTCACAACAAAACAATGTGTCTATCTCATCTGACTCATAAAATGGATAAGCGCACTCATTGCATAGAAAGTATCTGGTATGGGGTCAACTAGATACATCAATAATCCAATCAATTATCTGTATAGGGTCAAATCAATCTCATCATAATCGAAAGAAGACACACTTAGTTTCTTTAGATTCATCACTATTGGTGTAGTCATAAGAGTACAATTTAGCATCCCAAAAAATTTCAATATCTTAACTCTGTACTTCCTCTGACTCAGTAATATCTCATCATTTTTTTTCCACACCTCTAGTCCCAAGAAGTAGTGGATCATACCAAGGTCCTTCATCTCAAACTCAAAGGCCAACACATACTTGAATTTAATAATAAGGCTCTCTTTACCGGTTGTTATCACTGAAATTTCGTCCGCACAGGGCGACAAGAACTCAACATCATCAACACAGAAAAACAATCATCCATGGCACAAGGATTAACTCCACAACACATCAAAAGGGCCAAAACTATACAAAGTTGGCTAAAAAGATTAAAAAGCGCACCGCGCCCATGGTCAACTAGCGCATGCGCGCATTATATTCATACATAGGGCGCATATGCGCGGCTGTGGGGTGCAAAACCCGCGCGCCTGCCAAACGGCGCATTTATGAAGCTGGTCGGCCTCCCAACCACTAATGGATCGGCTCCCAAGTCGATTT
>ML789752.1:247166-269733 GCA_009831015.1 Picea engelmannii
TTAGTTCTTGTTTAATTCTTGTTAATACCTTTATTGTTTTCTTTCTAACCTTTTGCATTACAGCTGTCATGACTAGAAGAGCCCAACTAGGCATGTAAGTGCTCACTTTTTGCTCACACATTGACGAAAAGAGCACGAACACCGGTGATGAATAAATCGTCAATGTAGAGGACAAAAATCAAGGACTCGCCATTAACAATCTTGTAGTAAAGGTTGGGATCAACAACACTTTTGTTGAAGCCCAAACGCATCAAGTGTCCATCGATCCTCGCATTCCAAGCTCGAGGTGCCTTCTTGAGTCCATACAGGGCCTTCTTCAACCTGCACACATGAGACTCCTTCTCATATATCACAAAACCATTTGGATGCTTGATGTATACTTCTTCCTCAATTTATCCATTGAGAAAGGTTTTCTTCACATCCATCTAATGTAGTCTCCAACCCATGGATGTTGCAGTAATTGTTCTTTGGTTCGAAGTGTATCGAGCAACAAGATAAAATGTGTCATAATCTATTCCCTCCACCTAAGAGAATCCTCTCGAACCAAATCTCTCTTTGTGATTCTCTATGCTCCCTTAAGCTATGTGTTGATCTTATAGATCCACTTGGAAGTCACTTGATACTTTCCCTCTCGGACTCTGTAGCTTATAAACACTAAGAATGTGAGTAACTTATCTACTCTGTCAGCAACCACCATCCTCTAGGGATACTCTTTGTGGAACTGGCTCCTCCAGTCTCTCTCTGCAATTTCTTCATCTGCAACTAATCTATCTGGAACTGAGAGTGGATCAATAACTACTCTCTCTGGAGCTGGAGGTGACGCCTCCTCTATATTTTCTGCCTCTTACATTGAAGGTAACTCGTCCTCCTTCTCTAGAGGTGACTCAATCTTTGTTCCCTGTAGATGTAGTACCTCCTCCCTCTTTGGGAGTGCCTATACATATACTGGAACTGTCTCTACTATATGATATGATCCCATCATGGAGGTATACTACTCCTAGAGAGTTTGCGTCTTTGAGCATCATGTATGGAAATGGCTCTCCTTGACATCATGTTGGGACATTTGCCCTCCATTTCTAACTCTCTGCATGAGCCAACTGGCTTCCTCTTGTTCTTTTGCACAATGCTCTGACTCTAGTATGGTATGTGGTCTCACTTTCCACTAACGAGGTCCCCCTTCTAGAGACTGCATTAGAAAGAGAGAAGATCAAGGCAACTTATCTCCTTTTCTCTTTCATTGCTTGCACATTCGAAATATTGATGACATGCATAACATTATTGATCATGGGAAAGTGGTTCAAATACAGTAAGACATCTTTTGGGTGGGCTCTCATACCACGGAAAATGGTCCTTCAAAAAAATAAGGGTTTCGGTAAGGGGAATAATGACCCTTGCTTCAAGCCCAATTCCTACTACAGTCATTGTTGTCATCTTCAAGTCTTATCATCTTCAAGTATTGATTGCTTAAAAATATTACATACACTCGAGCAAGACCATCCAATGGTTCAATATCAATTTCAAAAACAATTTTTGCAGGGAAAAAAGGCTTTCCATTACTTTTGGAAATGAGGAGAACAAGTGCAACTCTTCCTAGTTTATGTCATACTTCGCCTCATGAAACCACTCGCTCCAAAAACAAATATCCTAACTGGAAAAATCCTTAGATTCTTATGTGATTAGGCTTGTGTTGTGGATATTAGGGTTTCAAAACCCTATTATGCTCCATGCCACCTCTTCTATCTCGATTCATAATACTTCCCATAGGAGAAAACAACCATTTACATGCTTTTCCAGTGGTCTCCTGGCGCAATTGATCAATGGTTAAATACAGATAGGAAAAATGCTTTCCCATGTATGGTACCTAAGGTCTATCTCAAAACCAAAGGACTCAAAAACCTTAACAATATAAGCTGGCGTCGCAGTCTTTGCTATATCATCTGTGACATATGAACAATATCATCACGATTGAGTTGGAATCCAGCAACAATTATAGCATGGGAAAACTGATAGACGATTTTTTTTTATTTGATTTCAATGACGAAATTATCGAGGATGAGGGAAGAAGCTCAAATCCTTCGTCATTTCCCACCTATTCTTCTAGCAACAAAAGATCGAAACATTATAAGAAGATCATATGTGGGCAGTGGATGCTTCGTATACCAAGCCTGTTCAGACCAATTTTCTTATGCTCGGTCCTGGGAAAACTAGAGACTACTTCTCATTGTCTATCAGGGTATAGGCAGATACTACATGGTTTCTCACGCATATTCCAGTTGGCAAGGAGTTGCGTTCGATAACACACATGCCTTGCATCATTTTGCGGACCATCTCAATGTCATTCTACCTGTTAGCTCCACATAATAGTAGTAGGATTAATTGGCATTCTGTTGATAAAACATTGTTTCTCATCAAATCACCCAACACGAGCATGGTAGCTTGCAGTCAAAACGCAAAGTAATGTGACATGGTGTGGGTTTATGCCAGATTTTTGCATTTGTTCAAAGACTTTGAGGGCTTCCCTACCAAAACCATGCATCGCATATGCTGCAATCGTGTATTTCCAGGAGATGGCATTTCGTGAAGTCATTCTGTCGAATAAAGCACGTGCCTTTTGTATGTTTCCACATTTTGCATGCATGTCTACAAGGGCACTCCCCGCATAGACATTAGTCTGAAATCCACTTCTAAGTATTTCTTCATGGATTTCCATACCCTGTCCTAAAGCTACAGTGGTAGCACAAGCAGGGAGGACACTAGAAAACATCTTGGAGTCTGACTTCACACCATCTACCTACATATGTCGAAAAAAAAAAGCCTCGGAGCCTCGACGTCATGCCCATTCTGTGCATATCCTGCCATCATAACTGTCCACGATACTGTATTTCGGTGAGGCATTTCATCAAATATCATGCATACCTTCTCTATGCTTCCGCATCTCACGGATTTATTGCTTCAAAAACATCACGTGCCCGCTCTAGGCTTGCACATGCTGAGAATACTGGAAAATGTGAACTGATTGGGTTGGACTCTTGTCTGTTGCATTTGATAAAATAACATCAATGCCTCTGACAGAGCTCATCCCTAGAGTATGTTGCAACAATTGTATTCCACATCGTTGAGGGAATTCGTCAAACATATTGTGTGCATCGTCTATTCTTCTACTCTCATAGTTTTCCATTTTACTGGGTTCTCCCCGAGGGAATCAAATCCAGTCCTGTTATGATCCCATATTGATTTTTTTTATATAAGATAATATGTTGTGTTCTATATATAGAGAGAACATAGATAATATATGATGACCATCAATACTTTGAAAGAAGGAAAGATTTTGTTGTCCTTTAAAAGTAAAACAGTTACTGCATAGCACAATAATCCTTCATATGTTTAACAATTCCTTTTTTCATTTCCCTCAAATCTCATATTCTTCTTGCATAAACCACCACCCATCTCTAAAACAATTCTCATTCGGAGGAAGTGGCAGACTCCAACCAGCTGTAGTACCACTTTTTTAAGTCTCCTTTGCTGACTATATAATAATTCCATGAGTAGGCGAGCACAGTTGTTAACAAAACAAAGGTACACAGGAAACATCATGTTCCAGGTTAGAGCAGCTCGATTTCTTTTATTATGGTGGTGTTAGTAAGTACTCTTAGTATGCTTGAGTTTGCCAGTATGCTAATATCAATACACCAACATAAGTATCTTAGGAAAATATTCATAATAAATGGATGATAATTTGTAGGCATATGTGCTTTACATCCTGAACAATTAGAAACCATCACCATTATATGGATACAATGAGAATGAGCTAATAATAATGGCTAAAGCATCGCTCTCAAATCTAGTAGCTTCTAATCGCATGGTATTTGATGGATTACATGGCCGAAACTTGAAGTGATAGATAACATAATTGGGGATTATAGCATATTCAAAATTCTTAACACAACTTCAGGTGATAGACAAAGTACCTGGGAATTTTCCCAGAAAATTTGAAGTACGATACAGTCTTGTCATGCAGAAAGCTTAGACATAATGATGGATTGAGCTAACTCTCAGGTCTACAGTCTCTCTCTATACAGATATCTATATCCCTTGAATTTATAAAAAATGCATATATTGATTTTAACCTAAAGTCTGTTATAAACTAAATCACTGGACTGAAAATCTCGGGCCGTGCCTTCCTGTCAAAGGCATGCTTCGTCTTTTCATTGTATTCTTCAAATCTGATATGGACTTGAACACTCTGCTCATAAACTTCCACGAATGGTCGATTCTCCTCCTGATTTCGATTGGCTCTCCTATTGCATCCTGCAATGCACAAGAACAAGGTGGTGGTCAATGGGAGCTATGGCGTCCGAAAAATCATGTATTGCCATTGATTTGGCTCAGCGCTTCCCTGCCGAGATTCTAAATGCGGACTCCATGTATGTAAGTAATAAGTAATTGTTTGTAAATCAATCTTCCATATATATAAAAAAAAAGTTCTACGTTCTTTTAGAGGTCTGTCTCTAGTTATTAAATCATCTCTTTCTTTGCAAAAGTTTTATTTTGTAAACCCCTTTGTAAATAATCCTTGTTGAGGTTGTTCGCCATTTCGTGTAGTTCTGGAAATACATTTTGTTAGGCTGAAGCTCTACAGGGAATGCCAAGCAGTATAAAACTTATGGAGAAAATAATTTCCAGATCCACCAATACCACTAGTACTGTTATCGTGTGTTGTGCTCTCATTTTCTTATGTGTGTCTATGTCTGTTGTTTTATACCCTCCCTTTTCATCCAATTTGGAAGAGATTTGGCAAGGTTGGGGCATGTCATGGTCCTAAAGTGCTGGATCATTTCAGGCTTGGGGTATTCTTCCTAACGATGGGGTTAAGATCCAAGTTTCATTCTAGAGTAGACCAACAAAGACCCCAAAGCATTGGCATATCAATCTTTAGCCAAGGATGAAGAACGTCTCACTGGAAATCCTATGAGGATCACAAAGAACATTTGGCCTTGTGTCCAAGATGAAGGGCTAAACACACAAAGAAAATTTAAGATGAAGGGATAAACACAAAAAAAAAACTTAACCTAATAAGCACTTCTTGTCACTCTTTGCACATCTACTTCAGCACACACAACTTTGCTTGTGCACATGCACAATATTTACCTAAAACTTTGGGTGCCAACATGCCCCTACCACTATTACTTGGCTCGTCCCCTAGCCAACTACCTCATGAAAAGACCAATGCAATGGTTTTGACTAAGACAAAATCATCATCATTGGTAGACCAAAGCATCAAACCAAGCTTCAGTTGTAGTTGGGTTTGAGTAAGAGAAAATCATATGTACATATAGTTTCAACCACACATAGGTTTTGGAAGGAGTCGAGTAGACCCCAAGGTAAGCAATGGTTGTGGAATTCATTTTTCTAGATGCTTGAGTCTTCCCCTTCTATGGTGTGTATGGTGATGAATGGGAGTTTTGTTTAAAGAACATCACCCAAACATCGACCCCCTAACTAAACTTAAGCGAAGTTGCTAGAAGTTCTCTGAGTTACTCGTGGACCTACAAGAAGTACATCTCGAGGAAGTGTTTCATCAAAAGAGAGCATCATCCTCTACTTCTCTTTTTGTACTAGAAATATAAAGTAGAAGACGAGGACCTTCTAGCTTGGTGGAAGAGAGAGCTTGTAGCCTAGGGCTATGTCCTTTAGCAAATTTGAGTATCCATGGCGATAGGAAAACAAAATTTGCGCTGAGAGAGCTGGTGAAATGTCGCAACTTCGAAGGACAGTTCAAGAAACCATGAGGACAAAGGCAGTTTCTTTATGGAGAATAACATGGCTGGACCTCTTCCTAGAAGTTGATGAAGAAATCTCAATTCTTGTAAAAATTAGACTTTGTTGTCTCGGGTTGCTTGACCAAACTGGGAATCACACATCTCAAAATGCCTATGAAGTTGGTCCATGATAGGGTTTCTTTACCAAGGGATGGTATTACTAATGGAAAGTGGAAAGGTAATAATGGGCAGGTGTTGACGGGTAGTGGGAAGACTCGGGGTTAATCATCAATATACCAACAAATCCCTTAGACACCAACCCTTTCAGCATCACCTACAGAGCATGTAAAGTCTCACCCGAGGCATATAGAAAGGCTACAAAAACCAAGGTTCTGCAGTGATGAGGGGAAGTGAGACATTCTTCATGTTCTTACTACCATTTACTCATGTGTACAGTTTCCATTACTTAACAATTACTTAACACTCAATACATTCCATGCGCGAAGTTTTCCCACTTAACATTCATTCAATTACTAGATACTTTAGTGTGTGACATTATAACATCATATATGAACAATACATTCAACATATATCATCATTGCACCATAACATTAAACATCATAAAATACAAAGACAACAGATCACAACACACAGGTTTAACATTGAGTCACCCAACTTGGGCAACATCCACAACGAATGGTCTCTTTTATTAGTCATTGATAATTCTCTTATAACTGTGCATTGCGCTACAAAGTATGCAACAATAACAATACCCCAAACCTGCCTAGTTGTTCCACTGCAGTGTGAGCCTACCTCCGAAAACCTTACTCACAACATCTAAAAAATAAACCAAAAACTTAGTTTTCTCCTCATGCAACCACACTCAAACATTCTGAATCTATCTACCCAAAAACCCATTACATATTTATACATACAAATAGGGCTAATCCTGTTACAAAGTGAAAAAAATATCCAACAGTCTATAATTGTTTTCCACCTTTTGCATGCTGCTCCATTGTGCATCCTTCTGTTGCATGCTTTGACTCCTTAAAGTTCATTCTCGTCGTGCACTCCGATTGATCTTCTAACCATCTTTTCTACTCTCATTTATTGTTGTGCAAATCCCAAAAATGTTGGACAAATTACCATTTTCGACACACTAGTTCAGTGGGAGTTAATTGACTAATTCTATTTTAGACTTTCTATTTAGACCATCACTATTTTGCATGCACACATGTTGGATTACTAAGAGGGGGTTGAATGAGTAATAGAGCTATATAATCTTTTTTTACCAAAATACAAGTGTTATATCAATGTAGCATTATCATCCAATAGTTACGGAGTAAATGAACAATGAACAAATGATAAATCACACACATACACAGTACACCAATGTTTTTACATGGAAACCCAAAGTGGGAGAAAACCACATAATGTTTTTTCTTATATGTCTTGAGGAATTACATTCAATGGAAGCACCAACTTCCTTTTTTTTCCAGCTGCAACTGGAAGGAGGCTCCAACCCCCTAGTTTCTTAGGCTACAACCTGAGGGAAGCTCCAACTCCCCAATTCTCTGGATACAACCAGAAGGAGGCTATAACCCCTTAAGTTCTCCGACTACAACCGAAAGGTGGCTACAATGACCTGTCCTTGCCCTGTCCAACCGCCCTGGAATATAAATGCCAAATGTAGACAACCTGCCATTGCCATTGAATCAACCACTTCCACTTTCAACCTGTCACTGTCAACCTATACTAATAACCTGTAACAACCTGTACAAATCAACCTGCACCAAACAACCTATACCAATAACCTGAACCAAAATGTACTATTCATTAACCATGCATCAACCTTGACTCATCAAGATGTACCAACATCATCAACTATACACCTCATGTATGTGACAACTCATCAACTACTTGTCTCGACCATGTACGCAACATGTACCTCAACCATATACCAAAGACATACACCAATATAACCATAAAAAAATCATCATTCTATCTATAAACCAAATACCATAAACCCTTATATCAAACAATGTGCCACAACCTCACTATTATGTAGACTCAAGCTAAACCATCAACATCAACAACACATTACAACCAAAAGACCAATACCCATATGTCAAATACCAACAACAAAATACCAATTGTATGCCTCAACAAATATGATATATGCAGCAATATTGAACATCCAATACCATCTCAAGAGATAAACCCTAGCTCACAAAACACACCTCATACAAGATGTGGCATATCTCTCATAAATAGACCCCAACCATGTTGTTGTTGTGATCTTTATGCTGCGATTTTTCTGCCACACTTTTTCTGCCATGAATTTTCTGGCGTGATTTTTCTGCCACACTTTTTATGCTGCAATTTTTCTGCTGCAGTTTTTCTACCTCACTTTTTCTGTCGCAGTTTTTATACCACACCTTTTCTGCTACAATTTTCTCTATCAATAATACCTTCCCAAATAATCTTTCACAAAATAGATATTCAATGATATTCAAGTGTGATAACATGAAAGATCCTTTCCTCTTATTTATACTTTCATGTAGCATCCCAGTTTCCTTATTTTAGGGAGTTCTCCATTAACTTTATTATTTAAATAATTTCTTTTGCAAACACTTTGACTTTTTGGGGCTTCTATATGACTCATGAGGGTTCTCAAAATTCATTTGGCCATAACTCTCTAACCGTGAGGAGTTATGTGACATTCCACATACCACCGGAAATGGCATGACAAACACTATTCTCTAGGATAGTTTCAGTGACAAATTCATTTACCTTAATCTCATTATTCCACAATTAAGCATGAGTTCTCTAACCATATGTCTAGGATAACTCAATCCGCAAAGAGTCTTCCCATGAGGGATTTCACCATAAGGGGACCACTTTGGAGTTCATCCATTTGTACTTCTTATCAACCATGACAAGGAAATAATGAGTCATCTTTACATCAAACAAACTTGGGTCCATTAACTAAACCATTGTGCTCCCAGACATTCTTCAAGGGTTGAAATCAATGACAACCAACCTTAATCAACAGTGCATTCTTAAGGAAAGCTAATTGCTTGATTGATTTTCTTAATTATGGAATGTTCTTTCCTATATATGATTTTATTCTGCTCATTCATTGTATCATTGTCAATGTATCACAATGATCATCATTGATTAGCTCATTGGATTAGTGTGAATATATTTTTTCATTCTTCCATATTGAATTTCTCGTCCTTTCTTGATAAGTTTTGTCTGTGCTTTCTTTAGTTATATCTTCTATGCAGGTTTTGATGAAATATCGATATGATATCATAGCTACACTTCTTGGAGCAAGCTAGACAACCCAGAGAAGAGGAAAATAAGAGTTTCGGTGAGAAAAATCCATGTAACAAACATTGTCGCAGGGTGAAATCATAAAGATGGGTTATACTTTTGCTTGTTTTATGAGAAAAAAAACTGTATTTTCACAAGTTACTCAACTTCCGACATACAAAAGTAAATTTTTTATTTAGAATTTCACTTTACAGTAAAAACAAAACTTTTGAAGAATTGTGTTAGCTTTCCAATGACTATTTTTCAATTTTTTTTAATCACGATTTGATATGTCAATTTGACAATTGTTTAAGAGTATGTTCCTTAAACATGAAATGAATGATAATAAGTTACTTATTTATACATCAATGTATCTATTATTAAACTTATGTTTTTAAGAAACGAAATATACTGCAATAATACAGAGACTCTATTTTATTATGACTATAATTTTGAATCTAACAGATGAATATTATAATTTCTAGATTTTTTTGAAGTTGACCAAGATGAAAATGTTGCAGATTTTAAACACATGTTTTTCTACACATTGTATCTATCTTAATTTTTACTTAAAACTAAAATCTACATATACCCTTTTGAAAAGAATAGCTTAAGGATTATGAATATATTTTTTTCCAAATTTTTCACTGTATATTTTTAGAGATACCGATATTTCATTTCACCAAATCATAATGTCTGCTGAAAATATTATGTAGTGATTTTTTTTTTTTAATTAAATAAAATTAGATAAAAATAAAGAAAATGAAAACAATCATAAGAATTGAAAGTAGATTCAATTTTGAAAATGTCGGTGTCATTTTCGAAACCAAATTCTCAGTATTTACAGGAGTCTGCAACCTCCAAAGTTCAATTAAGCTTGGGGAAATTCTCTGGTTTTAGTTTTCAGTCCCAATTTCCTTTTTTCGGCCGAAATAATATTTCGGCCAAAAAAATAATATTTTAGTTGAAAGACTAAAATCTAATATAAACCATCAAAATTGATCGGTTTCCAAGTTTTTCGGCCGAAAAACCATTCTTTCGGCCGAAAGACTGTTGAACGAATTCCGTCCGTCGGAAAAAATGAAATGACATGTTGTATCATTTTCTTTCGCACCAAATTGTATAAATAGGGTTTCGGACGAACACATTTAACACAATTCATTGGATGGACAGACATATATAAGCTCGAGGATAGGGATTTCAAAGCATTTCTATTACCGATTGCAGTTGTATTCTTTTCTTTATTTATATCTTCCCTTTGTTCCATAGGCTTAATTGGAGGATCAATATTGATACATGGTGGTTTTCTAGAACACTTAAACAAAGTTTCGAATCATCTTTTTGGTTTTTGTTGAATAAGGTAAATGATGTGTGTTCAAGTTTTTATTGGAATAACAATTTATATGTTGAAAGATAAATGTTGAGCATTCTTTCAAGGTGAAGTTTTTGTTGAACATATCTTTTACAGATAACTATAAAAGTCACGGGAAACAAAATTTTCCGTAAGAGAAAATATGATCGCACTCGAGATGATACTCACCAAATCGAACAAAGGAAACAACTTTATCGAAGATAGAAACAAGAACGTGGAAATATTGAAGAAATAAACGATGATAATGTCAATAGAGATTTTCGACAAGAAGAAGTTTAACCAGGTATGCATGCATATATGATGATCGAGCACACGACACACATTGGGACTGTATTTAGAAAGTACAAAATTCAAAGTATAGAATTCAAATTACAAATATTGTAAATAATATAATTGATTGTAATTACAATTTGATGTTTTTCAAAAAACATAAATAGATTTGTCTCATAATGTCGAAGAAGACGTTGAAACCGAAATTGAATCATAAGATGAATCACCTATAGGTATGTGTACATAAATTTAGATTAATACAAGATGAACACTCAAGTATATATAACTTAGTGAATTTGTGTTCGGGTTATGTTTTTTAATATAAAATTTAAATTGAAATATGCAGGAGAATCTATCAACATTGATGATGAAATATTAGAAAATGTTGATACTGACAAATTTGGGAAGAAAAAAGCTAAGCATTATACAAGATATCAAACTAAGAATATGTATAATACTTATTTCAAAGATGAATCAGTAACAATACAGGCTCAACTTTTACTTTCTCTATTGAAGTCAAGAAAGCTAAAAGAGGCTACATCATTATTGGGTATTCAAAAGTCGACAAAGGATACAAAGGTGTAACATAATGTCTTTAACAATATAACTAGTGTATTAAAAGCTTTTGGAAAATATCGAAAAGAAGATGTTCGTGTTGTACGTAAAACGTTACAAACAACAATTGTTTCAGGGAGCAATATAAAAGATCGTTTGACACTACACATGGAAAAAACTTTGGGAACGTCAAGGAAAACATTGCACAAACATAGAAAATTTCATTTCCAAATAGATGTAAATGATGAATTGGCTTGTTGGACAGTGATTTCTAGACAACCCTATGTAAGCACCTCCTTGTTACGACAACAACTCTGAGAACAGGTGCAATTTTTTTTTTTGTTTAAGGTGTGTGCATGCGTGTAGAAGTAACAAACACACTTGACTCTATGTCGCCACTCGACAACCAACAAGACGCAACCACGATGTTCAGCACAAGAAGACTGAAAGCACACAATGAGTAACTGCAACGATATACGACCATAGGCATAAGGCGCACAACAAAAACATTAAGACATATTGGGGGTGCACAGTAAGAACACAGAGGGAAGAAACCATGGTGTTAGGGTTACTATTTCTGCACAGGAAAGTAGGGCGTTTAGTCTTATGTCTTCTCGAAAGAAGATTAGACAGGCTCCTGGCCGACTGCTCAGGCAAAAACTAGTAACCTGACCTAGAACAAGACGCAAACAAGACGAACACAACAAGACGAATTGCCAGGAACAATTTAACCTTAATCATTCATAAACAAATTTGCCAGAAACGAGTTTTTTCAGCATGACAATACACAGTGAATTTAGCCGTAGGGGGTGGAGAAGAAAAGATAAATTCAAGGCTGGAGGATTACTCAAGGTGACACAGTAAAATTTGCAGCAACATTTAAAACACAACAATCCGCTGGATGTAAGAAATTAAAGAACAGCGATTTAGCCCAACGATAACCAACATCGATTGAAATTAAACATTCATCCATCTAGATTTCCATTACATAAGCAGATCTAATCATAACCTAATGCATTCCACTCTACTAAATGATGCACGTACCTTTTTCCTTTCGACCACTTCGATTGATGTCCCGCGCTCCTTACCGCTCCTGCTTGCCAACCGTAGAAAGCTCACCGGTACCTCCCAGCCAATCGCTAGGGGTACTCTGCTTCCCCCTTAGCCCCCCGAGCCGCAAAGGGGCCACACAAGATCCAGAGATAAGACTAGCTTCTCAGCTTGCCTCCAAGGCTAAGCTACCACTCCAAACACAGCTGAGAAATTCCCAACTCCTCACAAGCAAACAGTCAAGCCACAATCCGACAGCATAACATTACGCTAACCGTTCCCCCTATCTTCCTCCTTTTCCCCTTCTTTTATAGAAATTTGAGACCACCAACTTTCCTAAATCATTATTAATTTAAGTTTTAAATGACAATCTTCTAAAAATTATCTGTCGTCCAAGTGTCACCCATCCCCCACGTTTCTCCAAAATTATTTTATTTTTAATAATTAAAAGACTCATTTCTCTCACCCCCCTATAGTCGCTCCTCAAATTACTCCTAAGGTTCCTAGATCCCCTCACATGCTTTTAATAACTTTCCCTAAAAGAAGTTGCTATTTCAGTTCATTATAGAAAGTTATTAAATGTTGATTCCTTCTTGCTTTTTACCCTATGTCCTCTACTTTCCTTTATTACAAGTTTCCCTATTTCTATTATTTATTCCTTTCCCCTTTTTGTTTTAAGACCAAAAAGATAAATGCGCTAATTAATCCTTTCTATATTTTTAAATTCACTACTTTTATACTCTCACACGTTTTTTTAACTTTATATTCCTTTTTACCGTTAACACCACGTATTTTAATTAATTTATTCCCTTTCTTCACTTTACCCCCTTTAATTTTAAGAAGACTTTAATTAACACCTAGGAGGGTTTTATTTTACGCCCTTATGTTTATTTTTGTAGGATCTTTTCTTAGGGTTGTCAAAATTTTATCTTAGAGATGTTTTAAATTTTAGGTTTAGATTCGAACTGGGTGACAATCAATTAGGGAAGTCGTTTTGAGAATTTCTAAAGGCGTTAAGGTCTCAGGGTCATCTAGGTTTGTCTCATCATCACCATCAATGCGATGTGCCCTTCAGGACGCACTACGTGCTCCAAGGGTGCCACTCGCCTCGTTTTCTTCTGTTGCGTGACGTGCCCTTCAGGATGCACCACGTGCTCCAAGGGTGCCAGTCGCCTCGTTTGCTTCTATTGCGCGACGTGCCCTTCAGGATGCACCATGTGCTCCATGGGTGCCACTCGCTGACTTGACCGATTGGTAGACATCTATAACCCCTGGAGTCAACACTCCTCCAGGTGAACTCGTGGGAGACTAAGGGATGTAAGGAATAAGGCCCCCGCCTTATTGCGCGCCCCTTAGAATCATCATGAGCGATTGTCGCACTCTGCCCTCATGACATCGTGGATCCTCTCGAACTAGGTAATCGTTAACCTACAGTTCGAGCCACGGTGGGAGTTCTAGTAGGCTGTGGCAGGGCTGTTGTCCACACCTCTCCCTCAACCTCTCTGGAAATCATGTGTGGCCCCTTTAATCCATATGTGAGTCTGGTCGACAAGCTATCGTCAGCTTGCATCATCAACGATCGTGTCAGAACATGTCAACAACATATCAAAATTCAATATCATATCATCAAAACAAAGAAATATCACCGTAAATGAATCAACCCAAATAGCACACTCCCTGACTGAATCCGGAGTCCAAGGGGATTCCACCGATGCCTCTACATCCTCCAGGTCCGAAACCTTGCATACTCAATGAAACTGAGTCAGCAACACCTGTCTACATCAAAGTAGTAAAAACATCCTGTCATCTATCTTAACACATCATAATGAAGGATAAATGTTTTATCATCACAAAAATCCAGATCACTTGCGAGCAAGTGTCCTCAAAGAATAAGTTTTGTAATTGCACCAGAGCAGGATGTTACATACACCCCCTCTTGGTATAAACTTTGTCCTGAAGTTTCTCAGTATAAATGTACCACAATATCATAAGTACCACAGTATCATAAGTCTATCTATCAAACAAAAATGGAAACTGCTGGCGCATATCATGTGTCCTCCCAGGTCGCCGAGTGCGGACTATAACTGTCCCACTGGACCTTGACCTGATCTATTGTTCGATGTTGTAACTGTCGTACGCGATGATCTAAAATGTGGACTGGCTCAGCTGCGAGCGCTCCCTCATCCGATACCTGCAAGGAACTCATGTCAATCACATGCGTAGGATCACTAATATAATGTCTCAGAACAGATACATGAAAAACATCATGCATACGCCTCAAAGAATCAGGCAAGGCTAGTCGATAGGCCATGGGCCCCTTTCTCTCCACATTCTCGAAAGGTCCCACGAACCTAGGAGAGAGTTTAGCTCCCTTTCCAAACTTGATCGAACTCTTATACGATTTAACAAGCAAGAAGACTCGATCACCGACCTCGTAACTACGGTCGACTCGGTGCGCATCGACATAACTCTTTTGTCGATCCTGCGCTTCTTTAATCCTCTGTCTTATGGTTTGCATTTGCTCTTCCATTTCTTGGATCGCTTTTGGTCCCACCAGGACCCTATCCTCATGTCGATCCCAACTCAAGGGCGTCCGACATGGTCACCCATAAAGAAACTCAAAAGGCGCCATCTTAATGGTGCTCTGGTAACTGTTGTTATAAACGAATTCTACTAGAGGAAAGAATTCCTCCCAATGCTTTTGTTGGTCCATCACGTACATGCGCAACATGTCTTCCAAGGTTTGGTTCATTCGTTCCGTCTATCCGTTAGTCTCTGGGTGATACGCAGTACTAAAGTTAAGTTGAGTTCCCAAGGCTTCTTGGAAACTCGTCCAAAATCGTCCAGTAAACACCGATCCTCGATCGGATATAATCCTTTTAGGCACGCCATGCAGCCTCACAATCTCATGTATGAAAACCATCGCTATGTCAGGTGCCTGATACGTCGTACGCACAGGAATAAAGTGAAAAAATTTCGTCAAAG
Source organism: Picea engelmannii (assembly GCA_009831015.1). Taxonomy (NCBI): domain Eukaryota; kingdom Viridiplantae; phylum Streptophyta; class Pinopsida; order Pinales; family Pinaceae; genus Picea; species Picea engelmannii. Next base: position 262,476 of record ML789752.1, read on the forward strand.
TATCTACTACTACAAAAATCGAGTCGTGTCTCCTTGCCATCAGTGGCAATCCAATAATAAAATCCATCGAAATAAATTCCCATTTTTATTCCGGAATGGCATGTGGTTGAAGTAATCCTACCGAGTGTCTATGTTCAGCCTTTACCTGCTGACACTCAAGACATCTAGCCACAAAGTTGACTATGTCGGACTTCATTCCCTTCCAGAAGAATAAGGGTTTAAGGTATGCCCTCATCTTCGTGACTCCTGGGTGAGCCATGTAAACTGCTCTATGAGCCTTGCTCAGGATCAACATCCTCAACTTGTCATTTGGCGGTACGTAAATCCGACCTCTAAACCTCAATAACCCATCGCTGTCAAAAGTGAATCCCTCATATCGTGATACCATCATATTGTTTTGTCCGATAAAATCCTCGACTTCTTTGTACCAGTCATCGCCACGCTGTAAAGTGAGAATCTTCTCACGTAGATTCATTTGAAGAGGCAACACCAAAAAGATGCGTGGCCTCCGACTCAAAGCATCCGCCACTCGGTTCATTATTCCCTTTATGTAAGTAATCTCAAAGTCGTACTCGCTAAGCAATTCCGACCAACGCCGTTGTCGTGCGTTCAGGTCGCTTTGCATGAAAATGTGTTGTAGTCCACAATGATCAGTCTTTAATTCAAATTTTCGTCCAACAAGGTAGTGTCTCCAAACCTTCAAGGCATAAACGATGGCTAATAACTCCAAATCATGCGTCGTGTAATTCTCCTCATGCCTTCTCAGCTTTCTCGAAATGTAAGCAATCACTCGTCCATCTTGCATTAGGACTCCGCCTAAACCTTCCTTGGATGCGTCAGTGCATACCAAGAAGTCTGCGTCCATGTCAGGGACTTTTAGTATCGACGCTGTTGTCAACAACTCTTTGAGCCTCCGAAATGCTTCTGCGCATTTCTCTGTCCAAACAAACTTCTTGTTCTTCTTCTGCAATTCCGTGATCGGATTTGCTATCTTCAAAAAACCCTCGACAAACCGTCGATAGTATCTGGCTAAACCCATAAAACTACACACTTCTATGACATTCGTTGGTGCAGGCCATTCCATAATAGCCTCAACCTTGGCTGGATCCATGGCGATGCCTTCGCCGGAGATGACATGCCCTAAGTAGTGAAGCCTCGATTGATAAAAAGAGCATTTGGACAACTTCCCATACAATTTGTGCTCTCGCAAACACTGTAGTACCAAGCGCAAGTGCTCGTCATGCTCCTCCGTCGTCCGAGAGTAGATCATAATATCGTCAATGAATACTTGGATGAACTTGTCCAAGTACTCGCGGAACACCCCGTTCATCAAACTCATGAATACCCCTGGGGCATTTGTCAATCCCAACGGTAAAACAGTAAACTCGTAATGTCCAAATATTGTCTTAAAAGCGGTCTTAGGGACGTCATCCTCCTTGATCCATAACTGGTGATACCCTGATCGAAAATCGATCTTGTAGAACACCGTCGCACCCTTCCTTTGATCAAACAGATCATCAATTCTTGGTAAGGGATACTAATTCTTGATTGTAGCCTTGTTCAGTTGACGGTAGTCAATGTAAAGCCTCCACGATCCGTCCTTATTTCAAATGAAAATAACCGGTGCACCCCACACTGACACACTAGGACGTATCAGTCCCAGGTCCAGCAACTCCTTCATTTACATTTTTAACTCTTGCAACTCCGGGGTCAACATTTGATAAGGAGTTCTTGCTATCGGTTCGGTCCCCGGTTTCAGGTCTATAGTAAACTCCAATTATCTTTCTGGCGGCATCCCAGGCAAATCCTCTGGAAATACATCCGCAAACTCCTTCACCACCGAAAGGTGTTCTATACCTTCTGCTAGTCCCCTTTCGTTTAGCGTGAGGATCACATAGATCTTGCACCCCTTGCGCACACTCTTCCGTAACTATAAGGAAGAGATGAACCTCAGGGATACTCCCTGGGTCTGTCATACAATCACACGTCTCTGTCCTTCATCATCTACCAAGCACAATCGTTTCGTCTTACAGTTGAGTATCTCCTCATGCGATTCCAACCAATCCATACCAATCACGACGTCATAAGATCCTAAGATCGTGACGTACAAGTTGACCCTCGTGACAAAATCTCCCAGGTTAAGGGCACAACCCATAACCCTTCCTCCAACCTTCTGTTTGGCTCCTGAAGCCATCTCCACGAAGCTAAACTCATCCTGTTCGAATTCCTTTAACTTAATCCCTTTTAGCACTGCACCAGAAATGAAACTCTCAGTAGCACCTCGGTCTATCAAAATACTAAGGGTTTGGTCAGCGACAATACCTGTCGTCTCGAGCACAGTCGACTGGTGCTCTGCCTGGAGGTTATTCACCGCTACATGAATCCGATGGGCCTTGCCCATATCTCCCATGGTAGCTGGTCCAGCTGATTCGGACACTCTGGCCCTCTCCACAGGACAGTCGCGTTGGTAGTGTGGCTCCCCACACATCCAACACCCCTTCTTCAGCCCAGTAGTCCTGGTGCCCGAAGTAGAAGAGGACAGCCCACCGGCCTGGAAACCAGGTATGTTCTGCTGAACAGGCCTAAACTGCTGCTGCTGCGAGTGACGTAGCTGCTGATGCAGCGGTCCTCGATAAGGTGTCCGCTGCTGAGGCGGCGGTCGTCGAGGTGTAGTGAACTTGGATCCCCTCTGAAAGCCACGATATCCCGACGTATGTCTCACTGGTGTCTGCTGCTGCGGTGTACCAGATGAACCCTTCCCTACAGGTCTCGCCGGAGTCCTGGCCTGACCTCCGTTGATAAGCTTCTCCTCTGCTATGAGGGCCTTTTGGACAGCGTTGTGCAAGGTTTGAGGCATCAAGATCATAAACTTTGCACCCAGGCTGTCGTTAAGGCCAAACACGAACCGGTTGACCTTGAGCTTCTCAGTGTTAAGGTGCGGAGCATACCGGAGCAGCTGCATAAAATGTGCCTCGTACTCGGGCACCGTACGACCTCCCTGTTGTAATGCGTTGAACTCATTGAGCTGACGCTCAATGAATTCCTCTAAAAGATACCTCTCTTGGAACCATTCCTCGAACATTTCCCATGACACGTCTTCGACGGCCATGTTCAGATGCGATAGGAGCGTCTTCCACCATAGAAGAGCGCTCCCCTTAAGTTGAAAGACCGCCATGCAGACCTTCATGTTGGAGGTATAATCGTGAAGTGCGAAGCACATAGCCATATTCTCCAACCATGCCTCGGTGGCTGCGTCGTCCGGGGCACCAAAGAACTCGAGAAATTTTACCTTCTCGAGTTCATGGTGAATGCTACCTGTAACGGCCGGTGCGCACGGCGGAACCTCAGCAGGTGTCGGTTCCCTGGCCTCATCTCTGTCCAATCGGTTGATCAGCACCTCCGACATGTGCTAGAAATATCTCATCATCCCCACGACATCGGCAACCACGATCTGCTCTTGTCCAAGAACCTGCTCGCCTCCCTGGGGGTTAGACCCCTCAGGCGTGGATGCTACTGGAGGTGTCACACCTCCTAACCTAGCATCCCGTCGTCTGCCTCCGCGACATCCTCTAACCATGATTACCTTCACACACACAATCAACTCAATCAACAACAGAATAATCAAATATAATCATGTCAATGAAATCCGTAGCGAATCCCAAGTCGCGGTTCAAACCTCGCTCTGATACCATATGTAACCACCTCGTTGTTACGACAACAACTCTGAGAACAGGTGCAATTTTTTTTTTTGTTTAAGGTGTGTGCACGCATGTAGAATTAACAAACACACTTGACTCTACATCGCCACCCGACAACCAACAAGATGCAACCACAATGTTCATCACAAGAAGACTGAAAGCACACAAAGAGTAACTGCAACGATATACGACCATAGGCATAAGGCGCACAACACAAACATTAAGACATTCTCGGGGTGCACAGTAAGAACATAGAGGGAAGAAACCATGGTGTTAGGCTTACTATTTCTGCACAGCAAAGCAGTGCGTTTAGTCTTATGTCTTCTCGAAAGAAGATTAGATAGGCTCCTGGCCGACTGCTCATGCAAAAACTAGTAACCCGACCTAGAACAAGACGCAAGCAAGACGAACACAACAAGACGAATTGCCAGGAACAATTTAGCCTTAATCATTCATAAACGAATTTGCCAGAAACGAGGTTTTTCAGCATGACAATACACAGTGAATTTAGCCGTAGGGGGTGGAGAAGAAAAGATAAATTCAAGGCTGGAGGATTACTCAAGGTGACACAGTAAAATTTTCAGCAACATTTAAAACACAACAATCCAATGGATGTAAGCAATTAAAGAACAACCTTTTAGCCCAACGATAACCAACATCGATTGAAATTAAACATTCATCTATCTAGATTTCCATTACATAAGCAGATCTAATCATAACCTAATGCATTCTACTCTACTAAATGACGCGCATACCTTTTCCCTTTCAACCGCTTCGATTGATGTCTGCGCCTCGATTGATGTCCCGTGCTCCTTGCCGCTCCTGCTTTTCGATCATAGAAATCTCACCGGTACCTCCCAGCCAATCGCTAGGGGTACTCTGCTTCCCCCTTAGCCCCCCGAGCTACAAACAGGCCACACAAGATCCAGAGATAAGACTAGCTTCTCAGCTCGCCTCCAAGGTTGAGCTACCACTCCAAACACAACTGAGAAATTCCCAAATCCTCACAAGAAAACAGTCAAGCCACAATCCGGCAGCGTAACGTTATGCTAACTGTTCCCCCTATCTTCCTCCTTTTCCCCTTCTTTTATAGAAATTTGAGACCACCTACTTTCGTAAATCATTATTAATTTAAGTTTTAAATGACAATCTTCTAAAAATTCTCTGTTGTCCAAGTGTCACCCATCCCCCACGTTTCTCCAAAATTAATTTCTTTTTAATAATTAAAAGACTCATTTCTCTCACCCCCTTATAGTCGCTCCTCAAATTACTCCTAGGGTTCCTAGATCCCCTCACATGATTTTAATAACTTTCCCTAAAAGAAGTTGCTATTTCAGTTCATTATAGAAAGTTATTAAATGTTGATTCCTTTTTGCTTTTTATCCTATGTCCTCTACTTTCCTTTATTACAAGTTTCCCTATTTCTATTATTTATTCCTTTCCCCTTTTTGTTTTAAGACCAAAAAGATAAATGCACTAATTAATCCTTTCTATATTTTTAAATTCATTACTTTTATACTCTCACACGTTTTTTTAACTTTATATTCCTTTTTACCATTAACACCATGTATTTTAATTAATTTATTCCCTTTCTTCACTTTACCCCCTTTAATTTTAAGAAGACTTTAATTAACACCTAGGAGGGTTTTAGTTTACGCCCTTATGTTTATTTTTGTAGGATTTTTTCTTAGGGCTTGTCAAAATTTTATCTTAGAGATGTTTTAAATTTTAGGTTTAGATTCGAATTGGGTGACAATCAATTAGGGGAGTCATTTTGAGAATTTCTAAAGGCGTTAAGGTCTCAAGGTCATCTAGGTTTGTCTCATCATCACCATCAATGCGACGTGCCCTTCAGGACGCACTACGTGCTCCAAGGGTGCCACTCGCCTCGTTTGCTTCTATTGCGCGACGTGCCCTTCATGATGCACCACGTGCTCCAAGGGTGCCACTCGCCTCATTTTCTTCTGTTGCGCAACGTTCCCTTCAGGATGCACCACGTGCTCCAAGGGTGCCACTCGCTGACTTGACTGATTGGTAGACATCTATAACCCCTGGAGTCAACACTCCACCAGGTGAACTCGTGGGAGACTAAGGGCTCCAAGGAATAAGGCCCTCGCCTTATTGCATGCCCCTTAGAATCATTGTGAGCGACTGTCGCAGTCTTCCCTCACGACATCGTGTATCCTCTCGAACTAGGTAATCGTTAAGCTACAGTTCGAGCCACGGTGGGAGTGCTAGTAGGCTGTCGCAGGGCTACTATCCACACCTCTCCCTCAACCTCTCTGGAAATCATGTGTGGCCCGTTTACTCCATATGTGAGTCTGGTCGGCAAGCTATCGTCAGCCTGCATCATCAACCTGTAACGACCTCCCTCGTTAAGACAACATCTTTGGGGCAGGTGTAATTTTTTTTTTTTTTTTTTTTTTTATCTGTTAAGTTGTGTGCGCGTGTGTAGAAGGGGCGACATCCGGAACTGTACGACGCCACTAGACAACGACAAGACTCAACTAATAATTTCAGCATAAGAAGACTGGAGGCCTCAACGAGAAACCACAACAACTACAACCATAGACAGAGGCGCACAACGCAGACATTTAGTGACAAAAGTATACTGACTGCTAACTACGACTGACCTCCCGCCCGTCCTACCCTGCAAGGTTAGGACCTCCAAGACACATAATCAATGCTCAAGCCTGGTTTCCCATCGTCTTTAACCATTTAAGGTCTCAGGACTGGCGACTGTTCTGAGGAACATGGAGGTGTCTACATCCCACCCGACACAACAAACCAAGCAACCAACTGACCACGATCAAGTACATCATATTTAAGAAGAACAATGCACCCCTTACGGAAGGTGCATGACCAGGACTCTGACAATGAACACCCAAGTTCACAATTCTAAGGAGCAACTACCCCGATATACTAACTTGGGTAAGTAGGTTACGTAAGTCCAGGACATGCCGCCATACTTATTACTCAAACAACGACATAAACAACACTCAAGATAACATTCACCAAGGTTTACAGACCTGACGGACAAAAGATCCATTTGGACTATTTCTTTTTTAACACAGAAAGGGAGGGCTTTGAGTATTACAAGTTAGACGTAGAACCAAAGTTCAGCTAATGTTCACACAGGCTGCTGGCCTTATCCCCAGGTTAAAGCAAGAAAGCTTCAAATGGAAGACACAATGGACATATAGACACAAGGAATTTTTTAACAAATGAACAGATCGAGAGAGAGAGATGGTCTCCTACCAAACACAATGTGTGAAGTGCCTTCTTACAATAAATGCCCAACCAATAATGTATCAAATCATGAACATTGTAGATAATCTATATAAAGATGCAAGATATAAGTTGAATCAAGTGATTAAAACAAAGGTAGCTAATCTATATGAGAATGCAACTCATAACTCGATTTGAGTAATTAAAAACAAATGCGATAATATTGGTAAAGGACTTCATAAACTTTCCATAGTTATACTCATCTTTTGTATTGTATTTAAATGACCTTAATTAAATAACTGGGAGGGACCCTATGTAAAAGTAATTAAGAT
>ML789753.1:23143-38052 GCA_009831015.1 Picea engelmannii
ATATACACGAGTGAAATAAAAAATTACACCTTCTACAAGTTGAACCACTCAGTTTGGGTCAAAATTGAGATGGTTATTTTTCCTTCAAATTTACATGAAATCTGAAATCTAGGTGCATGAAAGAAACTTCTCTTGTTCTTGAATAGCAGTTTAAATGACTCATGTAAATTTACCATATATCTATATCCATTTTTAAACATATTAAATAAATTTTGGATCTATAGGGAAGCTTTGGAGTGCATTTGAATTTGCTCACTTTGCATAGTTTCGACCTTCCAAATTGGAAGACAAACTTTACCTCTTTTGCACAACAACCTTTTTTAAACTTGCAATTGCAAAATTAACAACATGAAAATGTATAATATGATAAGCCACACCCCCAAAAACTTTCAAATATAAGGTATAGTACAACCTTGGTTTACTTTTTACAAACATGTTGTGCATTTCTAGGTTTTTAAAAGGAATTTCTTGCCTATTTTTACACAAAAGACTATTAATGACTACAAATGTGAAACTAAGTATGTAGGATTAAGTAAAGTGACTTAAAAAATCATTTTCAATTTGAACTACTCAAATTGAATGAATTCTGAGACCTAGGCATGCATTTTAGTGTAGACTAGTGTGCATTTTGCACCAATGCAAAAATTTCCTTCTTTGTCCTACAAGGCAATTTTTGGTATTTTTTCACAACAAATGGTTTTAAGTTTCAAATTGCACAAAAAAAGGTGTATATATATATATATATATATACAACTTTTCTACAACCATATAACTTGTAATATAATTTTTCGTAGGTAGATTCATACATTATTATAAGAATTAATTAAATATATTTTAAATATTGCAGATAAACACTAAAGACCACAATAAGAATCACATATAAGACAAGTATGAGTCAAAACAATACTCATATTACATTAATTCCTCATAATAGTAGGATCTTTACATGACAAATATCACAGTTATAGTCTCCACTACAAAACCAGAGAAAGTGTAATACATCTTATACCCATTTATTCTCTCCGAATATTCCTCCTAAGGTCTCTCAAATAAGCCTCTCATTTCCTATCTCTCTACTTACAACGTTATATATTATGTTCCCCGTGGGGACCACCTCGACCCATAGGTCAGTTACATAGGTCGATCATAACTAACTTTACATGTCCCTATAATTTTAGTAGACACATTTATTGAAAACCATCAAAGGGGAATCAAAAGTATGATGACTAACAAAGGTAGTCGGAGGTTCAATGAATGTCACGACACCAATAAAGAAAAAGAAAAATTTTGATAATTACTTAATAATTTTCGACGGTACAGTCGATTTTATCCATACCATCGAAACTCCTCTTCAAACTTAAACACCACATGTAGTAGTTCATGGATCCAATATCATATCCTTTATACTTGTAATAGAATCTCCTTTCGTCCATCCCCTCTCCTACCAATTTACTTGTGTTTAGTTGATGTTGATACTTAAATGTATTTTCTCTTTAATTAAATTAATCAAGTAGATCTAGAAGAGTTTCACTTAGTTTTATGAGCAAGATCTAGAGTTTTTTATTTTTAGAGTAGGGAATATGCTTTTCCCTTGTCTCATGTGTAGTATTCTTGGAACAATAACTCCTCTTATTGGTCTTCCACTTCAAGTTTGGACGATACTTAAAGGAGCATGAGGGATAGGATTGCATCTTCTCTTCTCTCTTCAAGCCCTAGTTAATTTTCTTGCTTACTTAGCTTGGTAGTATAAAATTTATTCTTGTTATCTATCACTATCATACCAATCTACTAATGGGGATCAATAATGATCAAAGAGTGATTTGGAATCCACTAGGACCTATCACAACTACTACATCTACTAAAATATTACCACCTAACTCAATGGGCATATTAGACACAATTCCTATTGATTCACATGGTATACCATCTTGAAATTTGGTCACTATTGGAGTGAGGCTAGGAAAACCTAAACCCTACCAAGAAAATAAGGACATAACATGGGTAGATTTGGCTTACATGTACCAAATAGTTTTATTCCTAAAGATACATTACAAGGGGGTCTATTTAATACAAAATTGCACTGAATGTCCAAAAACTTTGTGCTAGAAGTTTTCTTGGTTGATATGACCCATAGATTTATTCTCTTAAAAAGCACACACCCACACTCATAATAGAGTAAAACACCTATAGTCCCTATCGATGAAGTAAAATTTGATCAAGAGCACAAATTAATTTAGTCATATTTGATATTTGTTGGTGTGCCTAAGGCATGTATATTTCCAAACGGTTATAGAATGTGGACATATTCTTCATGTGAAAATCTTAAAAGGACCAAGAAGCATATAAAAATCCCTCCTTCACATAGTATTGATATATTTTGGTTGGATATTGGGATAACTTATGATAGTTTGATCTTCTTCTTCTCCTTTAAATGAATTCCCAATTCACAACTTTTTATCTATGTTCCTTATTTGCTTGTGGAGTTTTGATATGATCTACTGAGGTCAGTTTGAAGACCATTGGATTAATATAGATCCTTAAGAGGAACAAACCATAATAATAAATAAATTGGATCCATATCACAATATCAAGGTATGGATCCACTATCATATTATTTCTACTTGTAATAGAATCCCCTTTCTTTCCTCCCCATTTACTTGTATTGGTTTGATGCTATTACATGAATGTATTTGTTTTTTCTTATTGAATTAATCAAGTATATATAGAAGGGTTTATATTTACTTTTGTGAATTTTTTTCTTGGGAATACAACACAGGAAACCCTCGAGTACTTCCCCACATTTCGTGGATGGTAAACAGGGTAAACCGTTCATCCTGATTACAGGCCTAACCCGGTGGGGACATCAAGTGAGGCCCTAAACAAGCTCATGGCCATGGATTCAACCCCAGAACCACATTCAAGAAAACAATGACACTCATCCACTTGAGCTAACCCACCGGGAATTTAGTTTTGTGATTTATGTATAGGGTTTATTATTTATAGAGTATTGATGATGTTTTTTTATCTTGTGTGTAGGATTCTCAAAGCTAGACCTCCTCCTCTTGTTCTTTCATTCAAGTTTGGACAATCCTTCAAGGAACATGAGTTATATATTTTTTTCTTATCTTCTCTCTTAAATCCCTAGTTAGATTTATTGCATACTTAGCTTAGTAGTGTAACACTTATTTCTCATTTTCTATCACTCACATACCAATCTCCCAATGGTGATCTAGTAGTGCACACTATACAAAATATCTTTTCAACAAAATGGAAACTCCACTCGGTTAAGCATATTTTGATTTTAAAATCTCCTTAATGAATTGGAATTCGGGGTTTATGGTAAAATATACTCTCTCTTGTTCTCTTTGTTTTCCCTCTATTCATTTTAAATCCACACAACAACTCAACATTGTAACTATGTTCCCTATTTTTCAATTTATTTTTAGGTTTACTCTTAGGATGCGTGATTTTTTGAGATGTTTTAATGTTGTTGTGCACTTTTCTTGCATAAACCTACATGCATATTTAGGTTTTTTTTTTTTTTTTTTTTTTATAGAGGATATACCTACTGGTGTTGCTTGTTGTCTTTCTATTTATGATTTTACATTAGAGATTAAGAGGAAAGAAATGAAATTGACATTTATTTTGAAGACTTTCCCTTTTCAATATTCACTTTATGCATTTATTTTATGGAATATCATACATCAAGGTCACAAATTGCTCACCTTATTAAGATACAACTTTCAATGTTGTTGGGGAAAACAATATTCATTAAGTGAAAAACCTTAAAATTAAGCTTAACAAAAGTAGCTTAAACTTATTGTTTTTTTGGAAGACTAAGATTAAATTACGCTTTGTATTTGAATTAGTTTATTTTTGTTTCCTAAAATTAACCTTTAGACACCAAGGAACCATGGGATTAAATTCTTAATTAATTCATCAACCATGGATTTGAATTTAATAACCTATGTGACAATTTGGTTTCATCTTCTCCTAAAAGTTCCCTTGTCTCTTGAGCTTGATCATTGTCACATGGTAAGCTTTCCCCTTTGATATTCACCTTTGTAGCAACTTACTATAGTGTATCATGGCTAGTGTTTTAGAGAATATTAATATTCCACTGCCAAGAAGTGTTGGTGCTCATTTCATGGCTACCCTGAGGCTCTTGAACTTTACCCTAGGACTTTTTGTTTGGGTGCTTTCTACTTAGGATAAGACCAATCCTTATCCCTTTCCTTCACTGCATGTTAAATTGGTCTTACCTCCTATTTCCCAACTTGGTTAAAGATAACCTCTTAACCAAAGAAAATGTAAGAGGAAGAAGAGGAAGCCTTGAAAATGTAAGAATAACAACCAAAGGAAAAAGGGAATTATTAGTAATGTTGTGGGGGATAACAATGTTAGCCATGGTTAGACACAACCTAAACAAGGGCCTCAACATAAACATACTTGAGTTATTTATCGACATGATCATTATGCTTACCTATGTCCTAATCATACAAAAATATGACGATGAAGGGACCATTTTCCTAATCAAAGGATCGCGCAAGACTTAGTACTATTTTTGCAACCCTCCCCTCAACATGAACCCATTTATTCTATTATTTAGGTTTCACTCTCTTTGACCTCTCCAGTTTCCCACTTATAGGGTGACTAATCCTCCTAACATATCTACCTTTCTACCAATTTGGAATCACCAAGGCAAGGGGATTCCAATTCCTCTTTTAGTGGCCCAATTCCTACTAAACCTTCTTACATTAAGGCTAATGGAAGTGTGAAATATTCAAATTATATAATCCCATCCCAATTGCTTGGACAACCCTCTAGAGTCACATATTCCTTCAACCATTTCGAGATTAAGGTCCTCATTTATAATAAGTTCATGATTCATGGATACACAATTGATGAAAGAGACTTTCTTGTGTTACATCCATGTCTACTTAGGAATTTTTTAGGTTCTCTTACCCTCACTTCACCAACAACCAAGTTCCAAGAATTTTATGGTAAACCATGTGACTCAATAGGAATTATACCTTGTCTCCCCATTGAGTTAGGTGGTAAGACTTTTTTAGTCAAAGAAGTGGTTGTGCAAGATAGAGTGGACATTAACTTGCTCCTCGAAAAGATCTATGACTAATTCCATCATTTCCACATTTTCCACTCCCATTGAGTATAAGCATTTGAATCCTTTAAATAAATTAGGCTTAGATGTTGATAATTCTCAAAGATAGAGGATGTTTTTTTCTCCCTTGAAGGTAGGGATTAGACTTCTGAAAATACATGGTGCAAGTCCCATAAATATGAAGTGGTGGTCTGATATATCTTGATGATGTCAATTACATTTGACCATGTTAAGAACCCAAACTCATCAAATAAAGTAAACAACAAAATACAACATCCATCAATGTTCATTATTATTCTAGTTTGTCCCATTCAACATTAGTTACAAATGGATGTGGATATCATATATGATTTTGAGGAATAATTACCCCTCAAACATAAAACTGAAGTCAATGAAAGTTTACTTCATCCAATGTAACTCCTTTTAAATGTTAAATGTTTCTTAAAGAACATTTTAAAAATAAAATCCATGACACTTTAAAAATATTAATGTTTCTTAAAGAACACACTTACACTTATTTTATATTTAGTACAAGCCAAAACTATACCTATACTCCAAACCGAAAAGGTACCAACAATATTGCAGACCATACAACGAACTACTATTATGCATGTCGTCAGTCGAGTATGCCCAATTTTTGAAAAACCTGGACGCTATCGTCAATAACCTGCGCCACACTGTACTTACAAAAGAATCCCAAATCTGATAATTTCTTTGATGAAATGGCACGTGCACAACCAGCAGCAACAACAGATTCGTCCAACCTGCATCAAAGAGCATTTAACAAATTACAAAACCTTTAAGAACCAGAATATAAATCTGAATGAAATCATAGCGTGTGATAACGCAGTTTCTTAATATATATGCTCGCGAGGGAAATGATATTACTGACTTTGCTTTTATTGTGTACTGTGGATAGTGTTCAGAGATGAGATGTGCGAGCTCTGGAATGGTAGTGGAATTCCCACAACAAATATAACGTCCTTCCGCAGTTGGGTGCTCCATCAGAAATACATGAGCATTGCAGACATCTTGAACATGGATGAGCGAGACAGAATCACCTAGAAAGCCATCCTTGAGTTGCAGTAATGCTCCATACAATTGTGGATTGCCTGGAGATTGCACCATCAGTCAGTTTAGTTAAACATGCACTAACACCTCCCCTTTCAATAAAACATAGGGAGTAAACAAAAGAAAACGAATTTTTTTTCCCAGCAACTAGACGTGTTAACTATCCTAGTACAAAATGTTCAAAGGATTAACGCTGATTATAAACTAGTTGTAAACCCCTTGGATCTTAAACTAAAGAAGATACCATAAAGATACTTTGAATGGCAAAAGCATGAGTGCTATGGAGGCTGAAAACTCTAATAATGAAGTTTGACTCAAACTTTAAAGAGGAAATTCACTTAACTTAAAAAAACATGGATGAATTCCAAAATAGAAGAGGATGTTGGGAAGGCACACGAATGACAAAAAAAAATGACAACCACCAAAATGAATGCTCCAAAAAATAATGGCATTAGCTAAGAACTAGAAAAAAAGCTTAAAACAAAAGCAAACGCCATCAACCATCAAAAGAAAAATGAGACCTGTTGAAGCTAAAAGTTGCAAACAAGAAGTCTAACCAAAGCTATATAAAGGACCAAGTAATCTAAGCTAACAATATGATCAAAGATCTACATAAGAACTCCAAGTAACCAATTTCAATCTTCTCATGAAAAAAGAATCAATTGTACTCAGAGACTCCCCTTAAGTGCATCTTAGGGAAGAACATAAAAAACATTGATCCTCTAAAATGAATCTCAACATAAAGACCTCATTAAATAATGTACAATCTAGAAAAACAACATGAAACCAGTGTCCCTATGGATGTTAATCCATGTTGTGAGAGTGCATGGGTAACTAGACACTCTAACCTTGAGTAAAAATAGGAAACAATGCTTTGTATGAGGTTCACTATGAAGAAACGTTTATTTTGTACAAAAAGGTGAATCATAAAGAATCACTTGAGGAAGCATTGCACACAATCCCCCCACAATGTTGAATTGAATGGATATAAATTATGTTAATGGATGTCACAAACAACAAGTGGTTTTAGCATAAGAATCTAGACAAAGTGCTTCAAAAAGAGAAGCAAACACCATAATGGTCATCAATAAATTGTTCAAGACAATGTGTATCTACCTATGAGAAAAACAAGGATATCAAAGAGGTAAACAAGTGTAGTGTGCAACCACTTATTGGAAAGAGAGTGAAATGTTCTTCACAACACCTTAGGTGGAACGAAAGAGATTGGCTTCAAAGAAGAGTTGACAAAAACATTGCCAATATTTTATGAGATACATCAAATTGGAAAAAAACAAATAGGCTAATGACCTCCAAAAAACCAACAAACTTCTTTTACATGAATAGTCTATTTTGTTTGTTTTCAAATTACAATAGCCAATGGAATAGATCCTTGATCTCCTCATTCAAACAAAACCCACTAACCAATTGTCCATTCTCAATAAGTGAAAATCTCATAACAATGTTGGATAAAAAAAAGGAATGGAAACTTTCAAACCAAGTTCACTCCCTCAATGATGGCATTCTAGATAAATATGAATGCACTGGCAAGAGGCAACACAGTGAGTTCAACAAACCCATCAATATACTAAGTCACCCAACATTTATAGTTGTGAAGGATCAACTTGTAGCACAAGATGAACAAAATGTAGACTACTACTTTAGCACATCATCACCATCATTGTATCCAAAAGAAGGTGGTATGATTTACTTTTAAAAAGTTTAATCTTCACATCACTAATTGGAAAAATGCTAGGCACACCCAAGCAAGTTATAATGTTCAAGTCCAACAATCTACTCATTATGTTGTCGCTTCAAGAAATTGGGTGATTTACATAAAGAGATGGGAAGATTACTGTGTCAATAGAAACAAGAAAAGTAGCTTGTAATTACAGTAATCAACATCTAGTAAAATTTAAAACATGAATAGGAGCAGGGATAGATCTACATGTGTTTACAATGATGGATTACACAACAAAAATTTGAGAAGATCAATCTTCTCCTCATATCAAATCCATGATCCAATAGAATGATCTCAAATTGCCAAATAAATGATTCAAAAGGAAGCACTCAACGAAGGGTAGTAAATGGAGGTAGTAAGAGTCAATAAAGATTGGAAAAATGCACATATGCAACCTACAACCATGATCCAACCAAAAACTAAGAGGTGTGATGGTAGCTACTAGATTGACCATTGGCCACATTTCATGCCTAGTCTTGCAGAAGGAGAAGCACCCTTGCTATCAATTCTACTTGATGGTAGCCCATAGACAAATGGAGTTCTACTGGTCAAGGATTAAACACCAAATCTCTCAACCAAAAACAATATATATAAAGCATTTTCCTATGGATGGAAGTAAGTGCACTACCTAGGTGGGTGTAGAGGGTTATCACAAAAGGTTACAATGATAGACATTGCATGCCCAATTAATGGATGGAGCGGTGAACCATTACATGTTTCCTTTATATGAGTTGGGAAATTTTGGGTGCATGATATAGACATGTAGACCCAAGGGTCTAAGCATCCCTTATATCCATTGGAGTTACTTTAGGATGTACTTGGGCATAGGTGAATGCATTTGGGAATAGCCATACATACTTGGATGGACCATGCGGACTTGGATGAATCGAGTGGACTTGGGATGACTTGACACAACTTGGGATGACTTGGAATGACTTGGGATGAATTGGGTATATAGTTGGTGGAAAATTAATTAAAATAAGCACATTTATAGATGACACTTAGGTCCATCTTAGATGGGACTAAGGTAAAATAGTTGTACTTGAAGAAGTCCAAGTCTGTCTTTGGGTAATCTAAAATGCCATTTTTGTGCAATTGCATTGGACAAGGGTACATCTGCAAAGATAAGGGAAACTGAGGATTTGGAGGAACCAAGAAAAATTCATGAGGCAAGGAGTTTCCTTGGTTTGGATAATTACTACCATGGCTTTATTGTAGGCTACTCTAAGATTTCAACACCACTTAATGATTTGTTGAATAAGGACAAACCATGGAATTGGACTAAAACGTGCCAAGCGACATTCTATGAAGTAAAGTGCACACTTGTGTCCCACTTGTGTTGAAGCTACCATACTTTGCATAGTCATTTGAAGTGAAGATAGAGGCTTCATATTTTTCTATTGGAGGATTTTTGTCACATGAAGGTCATCTAGTGGCCTATGAGAGAAGAAACCTATAGGATCATGAACATAGGTACATCATCCATGAGAAAGGGATGACCATAGTTGTGCATTGCCTAAAAGCATGGAGGCACTACTTTTTAGAAAAAATGTTCATTGGGAAGGAAGACAATGTGGAAACATGTTACTTTTCCACCTAACTTAAGTTGTCACCTAATAAAGAACGATGGAAATATGTCTTGGAAAAGTTTTACATGACCATTAAGTACTGACAAGATATGTTTAATACAATATTGAATGCCTTTGAGTAGGAAGGCACAACTTGCAGCCTTAGAGGAGGACGAATTGTTGCTACCCATGGGTAGTCAGACTTGGGTTTTCAAAAAACTGTTAGACAAGATCAAAGATAAATTTCACAAAGATCCCACAACTTTGCATATCAAGAAATAGGTGGAGAACAAAAAAACAAGGAATTTTTGGGTGGACACTTGGATTTTGTACTTTTATGATCACATCTAGGTGCCTAAGTCATCCAACTTGGAGGAAAGCTTGAGGAGGGGACATGATTTTCCTTGGGAAGGCCACCCATGACAACAAAGGACAATGGCATTGCTAGAACAAGGTTACTATTGCGAACATATGAAGTGAGACATTGAAGAATACATCCAAAAAAAAATTGTGTGCCAACAAGACAAGGTAGACACCAAAATGCAAGTTGGTCCACTATAGTATTTGTTAGTGCTAAAGAGACCTTGAGCAAGTGTCTCTATGGACTTCATCACACAACTTCCAATTTCACAAGGGTAAAATGGGATTATGGTGGTTATTGATCATCTTTCTAAGAATGCAATCTTCATGCTAATGAAGGTGTCTTGTGTAGTAGAACAAGTTGAGAAGTTGTTGTTTAAGAATTTTGTGAAGTATTGGGGTCTCCCATTGAGAAATGTGTTAGACAGAAACACAAGGTTCAAGTGGCGGTGTTGGGTAGAGTTGTTCAGGATTGTTGGAACCAAGCTACCAATGATTTCAAGTTATTGTCCATAGACCAATGCACAAACACAATGTATCAATGGCCTTTCATAAGATTACCCAAGGAATTGTTTTCATGCAAACCAATCGAACTAGCCAAAGTTGTTGGATGTTGTTGGATGCAATCCAATTCATTTACAACATGCAAAAGAGTTCTATAAAGGGTTGTAGTTCATTTGTCAAGTTACCAAATGGACAACAACCTTTGACACCATACACATTTCTACAAGGCTACTATGAGTACAACCCATCAACCTCGGGGTTCATGAAAGGATGGAAAGGCATAATGGAGATGGCTAGTGTTCAGTTGAGAAATGCAACAGAAAGGATGATGAAGCAATTCCATATCATGATAGGAGGGAAGAAAAGTTTCAAGTTGATGAAGTTTGGTCTTACTTAAGTTGGATAGAAATCAATTCAAGACAACAAGTAGCATATCTAGTTCTTTGTTGCAGTGGTTTGAAGGATTGTTCAAAGTACTCGAGAATATTGTGTTGGAGTTACTTCACACACACCTAGGATTTCTTTTTCCTAAGGTTTTTATTTTTTTATTAGTCATAATTAGTCATTATTCAGTCTCCTATATTTTAGGAGAGAATATTCCACCTGAAGAATATTCTCTTTCAATTCACACTTCAGTTTGACTAGTTGAGTTGAGTTTAAATGTTGCATTGGGATCATCACAATGCAACATTGGGATCATCACCATGATAATTCGACCTTGCCTTGGTATCATCACCAAAGTGGCGCATTAGCCTTGATTCCTTGAGTTAACTCCTCACTACTTTGTTTTAGTCAGTTAACTGAAGACTAGTTGACTAGTTAACTCAACTAGGTGGCAGTTCACTCCCATAACTGTGTGAGAGACTAGAATAGGTGGTTGTTCACTCCCGTAACTATTGGTGTGTGTCCAAATCGCTCTAGAACACCACTATGGTGACTTGGTTCACCTCAAGTCAAACTCATTAAGTTATACAGAGTATATCATGTGTAAATTATTCATTATTCATAACGGTTAATGAGAATTTTTTCCATTCTTTCTCTCCTTCTTCTTATTTCTTCTATTCTCTCTGCAAATGTGTGTATCATTGCTTAGCTAGATCTATTCTATGTAGGTTTAACACATTTACATGATATCAGAGCCAACAAACTGCTAAGCAAAAGCTACACCAAATTTTTTTGCAGGTACAAAAGATTGAAGACAACGGAAAGATGGAATTCCAAAAAGAATTCATTTTTACACCTTACAACTATTTTGCATGGAAGGAGAAAATAGCCATACATATCCAATATAGAGGGTTGTATAGATTAACCATGAATACAGATATAGATCCGCCATCATCCATAGAAAAGTCCAAGTACCTAAATCGCATGGATGAGGCACTTGGAACAATTTGCAGTCTTATTTCTCCTGATCTCATTTTTCATATATCTTCCTGTAAGACTCCCAATGAAGCCTAGACCATATTGGAAGGGATATTTGGAAAACAGGATGAGATAAGGGGACACATGATGGAGGTGGAGCTTCTCACATTGGATCCAAAAAGCTTCGAGAATATCCAAGATTTCTTTACAAAATTCAAGGATTTACTGTCGCAACTCAAAGCTTCCAGGGTTGATAAATCGAAGGAGGAGAAACAAATGGGTCTCACCATTCTCTCCAAGATTGGTCCTGAATTCTCAGTGTTCATATATACATTCCATACTGTCAGATTCTCCTCTGGAGCCACCTGGAAGATGCCTTCTCTTGAGGACTTTATTGAATCCCTGACACAAGAGCAAACCAAGTTCATCAACATGGGTGCAATCAAAGGCCCAAGGGCACATGCACTCACTGTGCATGATGACAACCACAAATATCAGAAATCTAAAGATAAAGATAAGTGGAAATATCATGCACATATGAAGAAGGAAGGGTACACAAAACCCTTCACCGATGCCTCTGGATCCAAAGGAGAAAAGGGAAGAAAAGGAGAGAAATGCACTTATTGTCACAAAGGATTCCATTCAGAATCTGCATGCATGCAAAAAAAAATAGATCTGATGTCTTAGATACTTCAGCAAAACAACCTTGGAGATCGCATCCCCGAGGGTGCAAAGAAGAAGAAGCCAGAAGATCCAAATTCCAAGAAAGACAATTCTAGCCATGCCTTGATTGCCATCAACTCCTCTCCTGATGCTTGGATTGTAGATTCAGGAGCATCACATCACATGGATGCCTTAGAAGCATTCTATTCTTCTTTGGATGCATGAAAAGGTCCTCCTATTATGATGGGGGAAAACTCTTCTATCGAAGTCACCGGCAAAGGAAGGATTGAACTCACCAATGGAAGCTTCGAGAACGTGATACATGTTCCCAAGCTTTCTGTCAACCTTCTCTCCGTGTATCAGATGAAGAATTCCGGCACTGGAAAGAAAGTCATATTTACACCAAATTATGTGGACATATATGACATGCAAACCAACTTCAGGGTTGCTACCGGTGAGGTAAATCATCAGTCTAGATTGTATACATTTTCTGAATTCATTGAACCTGATTTTTCTTTACTGCTTACTCATGCCGATGAAAGTAGTAGGATATGGCATGAAAGGTTTGGACATTTTAATTTCAGATACATGCAACAAATTAGCAAGCACAGATTAGTTGATGGTCTACCAGACATCCATTTCTCCAAGGGAGTATCTGAGGTATGTGTTCTCGGAAAACACCCTCAAGAGAAATTTGTCAAAGGAAAGTCCCAACAAGCTTCCACACCTTTAGATCTGATCCACAGTGACCTCATGGGTCCTTTTCTGCATCCATCAATCAACAAAGTGAGGTTTGTTCTAATTTTTGTTGATGATTTCTCATGTTTTACTTGGATCTACTTTCTTAGGAAAAAATCCAAGGTCTTTCAACACCTCAAAGATTTCAAAGCTTTGGTTGAGACACACTCCGGAAAGAAGATCAAAGTCCTCTGAACTAATAACGGGGGAGAGTATGTGAATCATGAGATTCATAATCTTTTCCATGAGGCAGGGATTCAATTGCAGCATACAGTTCCCTACACTCCATAGCAAAATGGAGTTGTTGAGCGGAAAAACAGATCTCTAAAGGAGATGGCATCTTGCATGTTGCATGCAAAGTCACTACCATAGAGACTATGGGTCGAAGCACTTAACTATGCAACATACATCCAAAACAGATCTCCTCATAGATCTGTCAAGGATAAGACCCCCTACGAGGCTTGGAGCGGATTCAAACCGGAAGTGGCCCACTTTCACATTTTTGCTTCATGTGCATGGGCCTGGATTCCCTCTGAAAAGAGGAAGGCACTTGATCCATAGAGCACTGAGTGCATTTTTGTTTGATACCCTGATGGTGTGAATGGATATTGGCTTATTAATCTTTCCTCGGACTCACTCATCATTGAGCAGTGTCCAATTCGAGGAAAGTGTCTCGCATGTACCGCAATAGTCACATGCAGACACCTTCACTCTTCCACCTGTCCGAGATGATGAGCATGCACATGATGACTCTTCTTTAGACGAGAGTTCTGATTCAGAGGACTTAGATGATTCAGATTTAGAGTCAGTATAGTCAAATGCAGAGTCAGAGCATCCAGATGTAGTCGCAGAGCTAGAGCAGAGGCCCAAGTGGGAACATACTACTCTTCAGGATGCAGGGGATCTCGTTGGTGATCCAGCCAATACTAGGAGGACTCAATCTGATTTTGAGGAGCCTCCTATTGCACTCACTGCCACTGAACCATTGCCTTCCAGGCATCTTTTCTTGGTTCAGTATTCAGATCCACAATTTTATGGCAAGGCTGCTAGAAATCGCTTTTGGGAATCCGCCATGCAGGAGGAGTACAACTCCCTCCTCGAGAACCAGATTTGGGATCTGGTTCCCCTTCCTTTTGGGAGGAAACTTTTCAGATGCAGATGGGTCTACAGGACCAAGAGCGCAACATATGGATAGATCAGCAGATATAAAGCCAGGCTTGTTGCCAAAGGCTTTCAACAGGTTCATGGTATTGACTATGATGAGACCTTCGCTCCAATAGTGAATATGGATTCCATTCGATTGGCCCTTGCCATTGCGGTAGCCAAGGGATGGGAAGTCTATCAGATGGATGTGAAGAATGCATTTCTTCATGGTGATCTCTCTGAGGAGATCTACATGGAGCAGCCCCAAGGATTTATGTAGGATTCATCTTTGGTCTGTCGACTGAAGAAGTCACTTTATGGACTCAAGCAGGCTCCGAGGGCATGGTATGCCAATATGGACTCCTGCCTATTGTCACATAACTTTTTACATTGTAAATTAGACTCGAATGTATACATGCTCAGGACGAATGATTCACTTCTACTTTTAGTTATGTATGTCGATGATTTGTTGATCATCGGTTGCTCGATTTCAGTGATTGCTGCAGTCAAGAGGATTCTTCATGACAGGTTTTTGATGACAGACATGGGTCCACTACACTTCTTCCTTGGACTTGAGATCAGTCAGGATGCATCAGGCATCAAACTGTCTCAAGCCAAGTATGCATGAGATCTCCTTGAG
>ML789753.1:38574-116422 GCA_009831015.1 Picea engelmannii
TATGAGCATCAGGCTTTCAAGAAGCTTGGAGAAGAAAAACTCAGACTCAAGATCACTCTTGAGCACAAGCTTCAAACACTGAAATATGTCCAAACAACATAGTCACAACAAAACAATGATCAAACCTACATCACAATGAAGCTAAGACAACTCGACTGGATCCTCCATGCTCGAGCCATTCAATGTAAGAGGGAGAAATATAACAAGGGAGATGACTAAAACTGGTCACGATACCACTGTAATCAAACCTACATTACAACAATATAACAACCCTTGATTGGATCCTCCATGCCTGAGTGTTTTAGCACATTTTTTATAGAGAGATGAAAAGAAGCTGACTTCTATTAACATGAAAGTCCCAAATCTGATACATAACCAGAGAACAATTATGGTATCAAGACATTACAAAATAGGGAGGTCTGCTCAACCAGTTGACGACCTTAACAAAATATTAAAACTATCTATTTATACTCAGAACTATACACCACTACCAAGAGTGTGACCTAGTCACTACAATCAAAGCTTTGCGTCGATGAGTTCTTCTGTCAAACTGAATGTGCACCCCTTTGTCAGACGCAAGCTCAGATCGACATGAGTTTTGCAGGAAAATATGCCCACAGGGGTACCACGGGCTGACAGTCCAGTCCCCATGGTCGGGCTTTCCATGCCTTCCATTTATGGAGTGAGATGAGGTTTCAACCACCAGCTCTACTTTCATCAAATTTCTTTCCTCAAAGATTGAACGAGAGTTAATGCTCAGGGAGTGGCCATGTGCCAAGATCATAAGGGTGCCACCTCTCTGTGCTGACGACTACCACACATTTGGCTCTCCAGGGCTCGCGGGCTAGCTCCTGTTCCCCTTCTCCTTCTTCAATGTGACCTAGGGCCATGACCCTACACAATTGCGCGACCAAGGGTGGTTTGAATGAAAACCTCTTTTGTCCCCGCAATTCACCATGAACCACCATGTGTCCCTTCTAAGAACCACGGTTCTGATCGTGGCCCACCCTTGAAATTTTAAAACGTGTGCACCTTCCGACCCCGCAATGGAGCGTGACCATCGATCTTGTGATCTGATATGAGGCTTCCTAATCAATGGCCCAACTCTGGTGCATTTTAGATTGATGGATCGGATCTTCCCTTTTCAAATCGACAGTCGATATCTGCTTCGCGATTCGAGCTTCGGGCCTTTCAATAGTCAAACTTTATTTTCTCCAAACAAATTCTCCAGATCTATGGATTTGATGACACGTGACTCCCTGAGATCAACGACTGAGACGCTTTTTGGGTCGTTGGTCTCCGGGAAAATCAAATCTCAAACCTGGGCTTCCAAGTGCTTTTACCCAGAGCCATGGATCTGATGACGTGTGGCCCTCTAGAGATCGATGGATGAACACCCTTCGTGTCTCCAGGCTTCCGAAGAATCAAATCTCAAACCTGGGCTCCCAAAAGCTTTTACTCGGAGCTAGAAATATACTGACGCATGTCCTCATGAATCGAACAGTCGAGGATTACTTCGGGCCTTCAGTCGGAGCTCATGGATTTATGCCTCATGTCCCACTGATGGGTGGTCTAGATGACATCATATGATTTCACGTCTGCTGATGTTTCATAATAAGGAGGGTGACATGGCCACGACCGAATAACTTGGAAAGAGTGCCACGTGTCATGCCTTATGAGAGTGTGTCACGTGCTTCGGGTCTTCAGGACTTCGGTGCTTCGGGTCTTTGGGCCTTCAGGACTCCGAGCCTTTTCTCCTTTTAAAAATCCCAAAGTAAAACTCTTGGAGTGACAGATCTGATGACGCGTGGAATTTTGGAATTGGATGACCGAGATCCACTTCGGGTCTCCGGGCTCCAAGAAAACCAAAACTCAAATCTCACTTACACTTCCATGCGTTTTTACTTGGAGATGTGGATCTGACGACACGTGACTCTTTCTAGTCAATGACTCAGATCCATTTCAGGCCTTTGACCACTTGGGTAGCTTTGAAAAATTCGACGCTTCGAATTTTTGGGACTTCAGCGCTTCGGGACTTCGGGACTTCTAAGCATTTCTCATTTCAAATCTCTTGAAGAACATTTCTTCGAAGGCTTGGATTGACTGCCACCTGTCCCCTTTAAGATCAACGGTTCATATTCACTTCGGGGCCTTTTGCTCTGGTGCTATACTTCGTGCAAGTTTGCACTCCCGAATGCCCATGAGTCATTGATCTGGACTGTTCTTGGAATCTTTGTCGTTGAAAGATTAAAACTGCGTTTTGCTTATGCTTCAATCCCAAAACAGTCTGTTAAGAAAGTTGCGCTTTGTGTTCATGGCTGCGGCCTGCACGATCAAGGATTTGGACGACTGGCTGTGAGCTGAGAAAAAAGGGAGACCAGTGACTGGAACACAGTAGGCGAGTGCTCGTCCTTGGAGAAAAACAGAGGGGCTCGGGGCCAATATTTCTTTCGACTAAGACATGGAGGGAAACGAGGGCACAGAAACAAACAAGGGAAAACGAAAGAGGACTTTACAAGCCGAAAGGGGACAAACTTAAGACTTGGTCTGCGAAAAGCATAGAGACAGGGAAAAACTACAGATCTAGGTATAAACCACAAACCCACAAGACTCTGACAAGCTCATGTGATAACACAAGTCATCAAAGGAATCAAGTTGATAGATGGCGCTTGGGTCCACCTTAGAGTAAAGGGGCTTGTAAGTGAAAATAAAGTCTCATATAAAAAGATGACTTCTAAAAAGTGCTAAGGCATAAGTGATTTATCACTCACAAGGAGTGAAAAGTAGCCCTACAATTTTGTTAAGTTTAGGGTTAGGCATAGTCCGGGAAATTGAGTGAGAAGAAAAAGAAAACAAAACCTATAGGAGGCAAGCCTACAATTTTTTCAACGGTTGGCAATTGTGCCTTGTGTAATTGTAGTACTTAAAAGTTGGTTGGGCTCCTTTGTTGTATGTTGTAACATTCTTCATATAAATAAAGTTAAGGCATCTGCCTTGGGTGCCATCTATACTTGTGTATTGCAGTTTATTTACTTGGATGAATGTTATTTTCCTTGCTTTACATTGGAAAAATTATGAAAGATTGAGTAAGTATTGTTGGGATGTTTAAGGTTGAGGTTAGAAGTGTGTCTATTATTGGATGAACTAAATTACACATCTAACTTATCATTACTTAAAGTGAAGTTATGAGAAAACTTTAAGTGAAAAAGTAGGCAAAATAGATATCCCTCAACTTACATAAAAATTCATGGACAAAGCAGAGCCACAAATGCAATCTGACTATGGAGGGAGCCTCTATATGAATAGATCTACCTATCAACAGACCTATGACTCAACAAATAAATTGAAAGCAGTCCAGGTTATACAACAACTAGACCTCTTCAAATGGATTGCTAGCAAGCACACTGTCTATGAAGAAGCAAATAGATTCGTCACACCCACGAATCTGAGGCCATGCACCCACAAAATGGCCAACACTCTAAACATGTCACAAACAACATTTCTGTGTATATCTGGAAGTGAAGCGGTGGATCTAAGAATGAAGAATTGTGTGTTACTCGAGATGTAATCTGCAACCTATCTAGATCAGAGGTTCTGAACTGTGACACAAAGGAGAGGTGTCCACATAGAAAATTATAATGATTTAGAGGAGAGGCACAATCTACAACACGAGATGCTATGGGTCGAAAAAAGCAAAGCAAATACAAAAGGCATGATCTCCAAGTAGGCAGCGGAGCAAATGGAGCTAAATATGCTCATACACAAAAACACACAGGCAGAAAGCTATATCAAGTTGAAATTAGGGTTCAATCATAAATGAGCTTAATCTCCATATGCAGATAATAAAACAATAAGAAATATTAAATCTATATATCGATATAAAATTACAAACAGATTATTTATTTATAAGTATTAGCCTATGTAAACGTAACAGTGGTATACACACTAATAATCTACATAAGGTTTATATCTTACAGTATTTTATCTCCAACCATATAATGAATTCAGAGACTTTCTCTGCTAAGCTATTTAATTGGTAAAGTCTTTTGCTAAACCATTTGACTAGTAAAGTTTATTAAGGTATAGATATTCTACCCTTCTGGATTTGAATTTATAACTTTTTCAGAGAAAACACATGTTCTTAACCATTAAACCTATTCAAGCTGAATGAGATATAAACAGCTTACTACATATTATAGACAAAACGACCAATATAAATTACAATCTCTTCAATACTGTCTCTGCCTCTGGACACAAGAATGACATACATATGCCTACCTGTTATTAAAGACAACACCATATGCATGCCGAAGGGGGCTGTGCTGGTTATGGAAGTACCCGCGACAATAGGCAGCACAATGCTCACCACTGTAATAGACGGGTTTTCCTTTCCAAACTGCAACGCAGCTTTCTCTGCAAGTGTTTTCGACTCCGCGTAGAACTGCAAAAGAAGAGGAGTGCATTTCACACTGGTATAATTTTGATATTATCCGTTCCCTATGGATTAGAGTAGTGTGATCCTCCTGAGTAAATTAAGCTTACCCGACCATGGTCATTGATTTTCCTGATGATATCCAGTGAAGTCCAGCACGATTCATCGATAAGGGACTTGTCGAACGGGATAGCTGCACTGAAAGAAGAAGTGAACACGACCCGCCTCACGCTTTCTGCTTTCTTACACGATTTCAGAACGTTCAGAGTTCCTTGGATTGCAGCATCGACTATATCATTCTATTCAACCATACATATATTTAGGTTAGCATCTAACCTGGTAAGAAATGAAGCACAAAGCAGTCAAGCAGGGATTTCGACCCCAAATCCACCCGTCTTTGATATTCAGCACTTCTAACATATCCATGTTGACCAAATGTATGCAGACTTACCTGGGGATCCTTGGAACCAAACTTCATGGGAGTGGCAACATGAAAGACGCCGTGGCAACCATGGATGGCAGAATCGAAGCTCCCTTCCTCGCGCAGATCTGCTCTGAAAAGACGAAGCCTCTCTTGGGCTCCTGGGAGTGAGAGAAGGCATGAATTCTTTAATGGGTTCCCTGGATCTCTGAGAGTCGCATGCACTGTGTAGCCATTCTCCAGCAGAGTCTTTACTAGCCACGATCCGATGTATCCTCCTCCTCCTGTGACGCAGTACACCTGAGGGAGGTTTTCTTGTTGACTAAAAAGAGGATCAATGTTCATCTTCGCGTCCATGAATTTTTAAAGGAGGGAATGGACGGATGCAGCTCAGAAATGAAATGATCAGGGCAATCGACGCTTAGGATGTTTCTCTGGTTGCTGCTCTTTCCTTTTTATATTCTCACCATAAATATAAAAAGTTTGATATAAATTTAGGTGCCCCCCACTCGATAATTTTATTGTTGGACAGATTGAAAGGTCAATTATGTATAACAGTTATTTAATCAGGTAGTGTGCATAATATTTTTTTTTTTAAAGAGTAGGCTAATTTGAATTGGGTCTGAATTTGGTTGGTTAGATTTTCGTAGTTTGAATTTTACATGAATCAAAGTTTTATGTATTTCAAAATTTTATTTCAGAGATTTTACTTTATTTTAAATTAATTCAGATAGTCAAAATTCTGAATTGACTAAAAATTTAAAATTTCATAAAAAAAACCGACAGAAAAAAATAAATCAGAAAAAAAAAAATTGTTCTCCAATTAGCCCACTCCTTTTTAAAAAAAAAATCAAATATCCAAAATATTAATTCACTAATGCTCATCACAAGAACACGCTTTGATGTACCAATCACTTTTTCAAGGATTATCGATCGAGTCATGAGTGACGAGACAATATTTTGGGATATATATATAACTAGCACAGCCGCTAACTCGCGGCCAAAAATCTGGAGGTAAATCATTTAAACGTGACAATCATATCATGTTAAAGTAATTTCTTAATATGATTAGGTAAATGTTAAAAAGTAAACAGGTTAACTGATGCATTTATAAATGCAAAGAAGTTATCAACAATAAATGTGACTCATTGATTTTGGAGGACACTAAAAATATGCCAGTATCTTCAATGCATAACCATCAGAGTAGAATTTAAGATTAAAAGATCATTAATTGTACCTATCTTCAATAGATATACGCCTTTCGACGTAATTATGTTGATAAACTTTTTTGTCAATAAAGTTGAAGTTATTCTCTTATATTTATGATTTTTTTATTTCATTATGTTAATATATATAACAGTTATTTAAGTCGTGTGCATAACATTTTTTAAAAAGTCAACTGTCCAAAATGTTAGTTGGGGAGTCCTTATCACATAAAAAAATCATAAATACAAGAGAACAACCTCAACTTTATTGACAAAAAGTTTATCAATAAAGTTGAGGTTGTTCTCTTGTATTTATGATTTTTTTATTTCATTATGTTGATATATATAACATTTCTTAAAAGGTCAACTGTCCAAAATGTTAGTTCGCGAGTCCTTATCACAACAACACGTTTTGATGTGCCCGCGACTTTTTCAAGGGTTATCGATCGAGTCATGAGTGACGAGACAATATTTTTGGGATATATATAACTAGCACAGCCACGAAATTGAAATTCATGGCTGGTGAATGCCGAAAAGTTTCAACAAATTAAACAGAATGCACAATTCTGTGGCTCAGATTTCAAATCAAACGAAATTCGAATGAGAAGAAACGTTTGGATCAAACGAAATTCGAATGAGAAGAAACGTTTGGGTTTCCCGTTGGCAAAGAAATCGTCGAATTTGAAATGCCGGAGTTGAATTTCAATGCAATTTCACGATTTTGAGCCCGAGCTTTGCAGGCCATCCGCCATATACGAAGAGCCACGGTGACTCGAACCGCTGTTCATCACCGCGTCAGATTTGAAATGCCGGAGTTGAATTTCAATGCAATTTCACGATTCTGAGCCCGAGCTTCGCAGGCGATCCGCAGTATACGAAGAGCCACGGTGACTCGAACCGCTGTTCATCACCGCTGTCCATCACTTTATTGGGTTAATGGGAACCTACTTCAAACTGTTGCTGATGAGTTTCGGCTGGCCCCGAAAACTAAAGGTTGTTATAAAAAATGACTTTTTAATAAAATTTTAATTTTTGTTAATAACTCAGACGTGGCAATCAGCTAGTTATCATAGTAAATTTTAAAAATGATGAAGTAAAAGTAAAAAAATAAACATGTAAACGGATGTCTTTATAATAGTGAGGAAGTTAGTGGTTGAAATCACAACCATTGATTTATTGGGACGACTAAGAATATTCCATCAATATTTAATCTTGTCTATACAAAACTGATTAAGCACTAAAAACCTATTAAATGTGTCCATTGTCAATAAATATAAGCCTTTTCGACGTAATTATATTAATAAACTTTTTTTTTCAATAAAGTTAAGATTGTTATTTATGATTTTATTATGTTTATTATTGTTTCATTTTTATATAATATAATTAAAAAATTATTAAATTTTGATGTGCCCGCGACTTTTTCAAGGGTTATCGATAGAGTCATGGTGACGAGATAATATTTTTGGGATATATATAATTATGTTAATAAACTTTTTTTTTCAATGAAGTTGAGGTTGTTATTTATGATTTTATTATGTTTATTATTGTTTCATTTTTATATAATATAATTAAAAAATTATTAAATTAAGTTATAAATTGTCTAACAAATCCAAACAATATTATTTATTTTTAACATTTACCTCAAATGTTATCATGGTGACATGGAGAAAAGTGGAGCTCAATAATTTAACATTTAATTTTTAATTTTTATCAATTTACACTTAACCTTATGTAACATCTAAATTACATTTCCACTAAGTCTGCTCATATCTCCCATATCTCCCATACAAGTCTGCCCATATAACCCTTATAAATACATTATTATTTATTAGCTCTCGGGTTTTATTGTTTATCTAAATTTAGTTTATATTATTTTTTATTATTAAATTCAAAATTAAAATCGTTTTGTAGAATATATTTGAATGTAAATGTCAATTTGTAATTTGTTTTAAACTAAAATTTGAGACCTATTACGTAGAAAGGCGGACACCTATTGACAATGGGCACAATTAATGATCTTTTAACCTTATTTAACCTTAAACCCTAATCTGATGGCTATGCATTGAAGATGCTGGCATATTCTTAGTCGTCCTCCAAAATCAATAGATCAGATTTATTGTTCATAACTTTCTTGCATTTATCAAGACATCAGTTAACATGTTTACTTTTTAACATTTGCCTAATCACATTAAAAAATTACTGTAAGGATATGTAATTGCCACGTTCCATTTATCAACCTAATGCAACCAAACTTTTCATATTCAAAGGGATTACCACAAACATTTTATATTGAAGGCACACATTCTCAGTATATTGGGGGCACGCGTTCTCAGCCGCGAGTTAGCGACTGTGGTAGTCATATTGATTTTGTTAGAATAAAAATACTAATCCAAATTTCGTATGTTTTTTTTTCAGGAGTATGTTCTCTATTAGTCCTTGAAGTGATTTGTTTTCTTTTGAACTAATCTATTCTTTTTGGAAGAATTAGCAATCTGTTTTTTTGCACTATTTTTTTTTCGGAATTAACAATCTGTTTTGCAATATTCTTTTCTTATTATGTTTTATTAGTTTCATGGAATATTATTAATTAAGTTTAAATTAGAGTTAGTAGTATTTAAATCATAGTTGTACAAGAGTTCTCCTTATTTTCAACATTTCTAGGTTTTTTTTGAGAGCTTCTGAATTAGTAAGAAAGGTCTCAATTGGATGGAAACTGTTTTGAGAACTTGAAAGCTTTTTGGGAGTTTCAACATCAAGAAAATTGAAACTTGGTACTAGTTTCATAAATAGAAAACTTTAAATTAAAATTTTATTAAATTAAAATGTAAATATTTTTATTCCATTATTACAAATACATAATTTATTATAAATATTTTTATTATATTTATTTAAAATACCACTATAAAGTAAAGACTAAACTACACTAAATATTATTTTAAAAATTATTGAAATAAAAAAAAATTAATACTACTCACTTTATAGATGTGGATATGAATTTTTTTAATGCATGTGTGTTTAGCTCAGAAAGTAAAATAAATCAATACCATATGCCATGACAAGCATTTGCTCAAATTTCTTGTTGCTATCAACCAACCATATCATTAACTTTTATTATATTTCCATATTATAAAATTAACACTATTTAACTTTTTCCTAAAATTCTGTACACTTGTATCCACTATTCCAAAATTCTCACTTTGCAGAAACTCATGCAACATAGATTTAAACTTAATCAGGGTCAGGGACGGGACATGCCCTTCTGTGTGTTGTGTTGTTTTGAATGGTGTTCGCGACACGGGATGTTGAGCACGACTCTCGAAGTGGAAGGTAACATGTCTTTACAATGTTTTTTATTCATGCCTATGTTCTCTATTATTCCTTTAAGTGGTATGTTTTCTTTTCAATTGATCTGTTCTCTTTACCATATTTTTATTATTTTTTTATTAGTTGTATAAAATATATTATTAATTTATTTTAAATTAGTGTTAGTAGTATTTAAAGTGAAATAGGGACGTGCTCTTCTTTTTATATTTTAAAATTAAATAATTTTTTTATTAAAATTAATTTATATTATATTATTAATATAATTAATTTATATTGAGGAAACAAGTTGAGGAGGAAGGAAGAGCGATGGAGTAAGGAGGAGAAGCAAGTTAGGGTTTGAAGAAAAATGCAACTGGTTAGGGTAAAAAGTAAGGAAGTAAGGTTGGCAAGAATAGGGGTGGAGGATTTGGATGCCGCAGTAGAAGTGACCGAAGCAAAGGAGACAAAAAAATCATTTTAGGACGCGGTAGTAGGAGGCAGCAACAAGCTGCCAAACGAAGCCACTAGGGCTGAATCAAAAGGAACCAAACAAAAAGTTAACTCATTTGCAGATGGAGCAGGTACGAACAAACCAACCGACAAGGAATTAAATAATGGGTGTCTAGATAAGGCACTGGAGAACCCGAGGTATGAGGTCACCTCCCCACTGGTAGGAGACTACATCCAATATACGATGAACCACACTCTCATTGGTAAATTCATGGGAATATAGCCCACGAAGAAAGCGCTTTTGGTCTGGATCAAATAAAAATGGAAAGTTAAAGGAGAAATAAACTTAAATCTCGAATCCAAAGGTTTCTTAACTACATTTTTCACTTGCTCCGAGGACAGGAATAAAATCTTTGATGAGGGGTCGTACTTCTATAACTCAGTGAGGCTACATCTTAGGTATTGGTCGAAACGCTTCTCTTCGGAAAAGGAGGACTTCACTATAGCCCATGTTTGGATAAAAATGTACTCCCTAACCCACGAGTTCTGGCATCTAGAAACTTTGGAAGGAATCGACGACACGTTAGACTCCTTTGTTAAAATCTCATAAATAACTAAAGCGACTAAATACACCTCATATGCAAGAATTTGTGTGTATATGAACATGACAACCGCCCTCCCGAAATCAATCACTATTTCATTCCAGGATAATGTCTGTGTTCATCCCATAGACTATGAGCACATCCTATTCCATTGTAAAAAATTCCACGAACACAGACACTTATTTTGCGATTTCCCCTAGAACCAAGATCTAAGAAACAATAAAGGAAAGGAGGAGAAGGACATGAAAGACTTCATAAAAACCCCCAACAAAATAAAAGTGGGGTTGCAAGGGAACAAAACCCCGAGTGAAGGAACCAAACAAGATCAAACAACTTCCAGATCTTAGCAGAGCAAGGAGAGAACACAACCAACCAGGAAGGAGTGCAGGCAGGTAAATAAAAGACACTCACAAGCGAGGAGAATATGGAGACAAAACAAGAAGAAATACTGAAACTCCACAAAATGGAGGAAACCACTAAAAATGTACCAGCAGAGAGGAAGGAAGCCCAGATGAAAACAGAGGGGGAATTATAATATTCTTAGGATGAACCAATGAAGGAAGACCTAACCCAGGCCTCCGACTCAAAATGGATGGAGTTGGAATTGCAGGCTCTAAAAAAGGTTCATGGAGAAAAACAAGTCAATAACATGCAAGTAGGACAACCGCGTCAACTCCATAGAGAGCTTCTTAGGAGAAAAAACAAAGATCCAACTACAGATAACCCCACCACCTCGTCAAGAAATTTGGGAATAAAACCAAAGCCTCTAAAGAACTCCAAGAAACCATGTGGTGAGGAGAAAAAGAAAGGTCAAAAGCCACATAAGCAAGTCCTGGAGGAAACATGGGCTCTTCTCATAGACTCCAGCCAAGTAGTGGGACTACTAGACAAGTATTTCCTCCCTCAAACTAAAAAATAATTATGAATATTCTTTCATGGAACATTCGAGGTCTAAATGGTGTTTCAAAACACAAAATTCTGAGAAACAGGCTGAAACAAGAAAATATGGACATAGTTATGTTGCAAGAAACTAAATGCAATAAGAAAAGTATGGAATCTATGGTAAGAAGAATATGAAAATCTTGAGAGTTCATATGCTCCGAAGCGGAGGGGAACTCTGGAGGTCTATAATTATTATGGAACCCGAATAAAATCAGCGTGGAGATAATAAATTAGTAAAGACGAATAATAACCATATCATATAAGTTAACAGGGATTGCAAATCAAGGAATAATCTCGAAGTTCTATGGCCCCCAAGCTCTGGGGGTTAACAGGGAGTTCACAAGTGAGATTCAAGTGATAGGCGCGATCTTGAACGACCAACCTTGGATCGTAGGGGGGGATTTCAACATGATAACCTCCCTGGAAGATAATAAAGGAGGCATCTGACGTCTTATCCTAGAGAACCAAGAATTTAAGGATCTCATAGACCAACTCCATCTAATAGACATAATCCCTTCAGATGGTAGATTTACTTGGAGAAATAAGAGAGGAGGGAGACATCACATAGCCAAAAGGATAGATAGATTTATGGTCTCAGAACCCCTATTCAAAAAAAAGAAAGTGCTAGGAGGGGAGATCAGACCTATCTATGGTTCATATCGTTGGACAATATTTCTAATATGGTTGGATGGGATTGACTCTCACCTGAAGCCCTTCATATTTGAAAATTTATGGCCCAAGCACCCAAAATTCATGCAAAAGGTGAAGGAATGGTGGGGGGAAAATCAAGAGGTGTATGGAACAAAAATGTATCAGTTCCAACAGAGGTTGAAACATATAAAAAGTGAGGCTCAAGAAATAGAATCAAGAGGTATTTGGGAATATCCAAGCGACTAAACGAGATTTGGAGAGGAAGATAGAGCAAGTACAACAAGAAATGAGTTAGGAAGGAATCAACCCAGAGAGACAATAGATGGAAACATCATTGAGAGATGAACTTGATTAAAGGGAAAGACAATAGGAAATCATTCTCCATCTGAAATCTAGGATGCTCGAGCTTCAAGAGGGAGACAAAAATACTAAAATATTCCATAACTCCCTTATCCAATGTCGTAACCAGAATTGGATTCATTCCCTGAAAACAGAAGAAAGAGAGACACTTGAAGGGAATGAATATATAGAGAATCATCTCATAGATCATTTCAACTCGATTCTCTCTGAGCCATCTCAAGATAGAAAGGCTCCCACATACCTAATCTTACACTCCATCCCAAAACTAGTCTTTGAAGATCACAACAGAAGTTTGATGAGAGAAGTGACCCTGTCGGAGGTGGAAGAAACATTGAAGGAAATGTTGTAGGGGAGGCCCTAGGGCCCGATGGATTCACAACTAATTTCTTTCAAACCTATTGGAGCATTATCGAAAAAGACTCGTGGGAAGCGGTGGAGGAAGCTAGATCCTCTCGTTCAATTCTTTGAGCTTTCAACACCACCTTTATTGCCCTGATTCCCAGTGAAAAGGAAGACAACACTACAGATAAGTATCGTCCCATTTACTTATGCAATGTTGTTTACAAAATAATAACTAAAATCATATAAAAAAGGATGGAAAGGATGAAACCCATCCTTCAGGAAATCATTTCATCTGAACAAGGGGGTTTCATTGAGGGGAGACAAATATTGGATGGTATTGTAGTCGCTCATGAAACCATACACTCCTTGCAGTCCAACAAAAACATGGGATGGTCCTTAAGCTAGATTTATCCAAAGCCTATGACAAAATCAACTGGAATTTCCTAAAATCCATGCTTGGAGCCTTTGGCTTCAACCCATCCTAGATAAATTGGATCATATCCCTTTCTTCCATGAAATTCTTTTCTATCCTATTAAACGGCTCCCCCTCTCCAAATTTTAATGCATCACGGGGTCAAAGACATGGAGATCCTCTTTCTCCGTACCTCTTTATTATTCTAGTGGAAGGTCTAGGTATATTCCTACAACACTCTCAAAGATAAGGTCTCTTGAAAGGGATATAAATAGCCCCTCGCACAAAGACACTAACTCACCTTCAATTTTTCAACGACACCTTACTACTCGAGAAGCCTACGGTTTAGGAAGCCGGAGCTCCAAAGAAAGCCTTAGATGTCTTCCTCTCGGCCTTAGGCATGTAATTCAACTTGGAAAAATCCCACATATTTTTATTTAACGCCCCAACCATCTTATAGAGGAAAATTTCTAGCATCCCATGGTTCCAAAGATCCTCTCTGCCTTCGCACTACTTAGGGGCTCCACTTCTGGATAAAGAGTCAAAAAACTTGGGGTGGAAAGACCGTCTAACTAAAATGGAAACTTGACTAAACTGTTGGACTCACATACTCCTCATCTTGCTTGGAATAATCCTTCTTATTAAGTCAGTCTCAAGCTTTACAGAGAAAATTCCTATGGGGAGGATTGAAAAGAGAAATAAAATGGGCCCTTGTGGCATGGGATAAATTATGTATTCCAAAGTCTCAAGGTGGTTTAGGGATGAAAGATACCCAAAATTTGAGTTAGACCTTGGCTGCAAAAATATTTTGGAGGTGGATCAAAAACCCATCAGTGCTTTGGGCCCATGTTTAGTAGGGGAAATATGCTAATGACATCCCTCCTCAAGACTGGCTCCAGATGGAAGGAGAAAGACCGGGATCGCCAATATTGAAATACACCTGGAAAAATAGAGAGTTGGTCCAATCACAAAGCTTATGGGTATTGCATGATGGTCAATCGACCCTTTTTTGGGAAGACGCTTGGGAGAAAAGGCCAACCCTAAGTTAGGATGACTAGCTCTAGACCATAAAAGAAAAAATTATAATGGCTAAGAAAACAAAAGTTTCTCAATAATGGGAAGATCACCCATAGTAGGGCTTGGGGGGGTTTAAAATCTTGGATCACACTAGAAACCTGGCCAATAAACTGGAGTGATTCCCCTATGAAAGTCATGAGGGGAGTTCTAAGATATCATCCCCCCCCCAACAGGAAGGGCCCATATATCATCAGATGGGGGAAAAGAGGAGATGGAACTTCTATATAAAAGAATCCTACTAAGAAGCTATGGGCATGGATAATGAGTCCAAGAACCCATTATGTTCCAAGATGTGGAACCCCTAGATATGTCCGAATGTGGCCACCTTTCTTTGGCTAGTGGCGAACAAAAGATCTCTAACATGGGAGAGAGTAATATAGAGAGGGTTCACAGGTCTTCCAATCTTCCTACTTGGTAATAAGGAAAGAGAAAACCTCAACCAGCTCCTCAAATCATGCTCATTGGCTTCAGAGATATGGGACAGATGGGCTATCTTATTTAGAACATCATACATGAATAAACAAGATATCTCAAAGAAAATTTCAAACTGGGAAACAAACCCATACCAGAATCCAATCCTGAACCACGCATGGACGCTCTTTCCATGCCTCCTCCTCTAGAACGTCTAGAAGACCAAGAACAAAATTATTTTTAGAGACCATGCCCTAGATCTTGACCTGCTTTGACAAGGGATCATAACCAACATCTGAGAGACCATCGCCCAAATCCCCTAGAAACCAGAAGACCTCTTAGCAACAGGAAATGAGGAATCTTTGCTTGCCTTTTGGAGCTCAGGATAAGGGATATCACAGGCCCCCACAATGAGGCACAAAATTAAGAGGAAATTGGGGGGTGAGAAATGGATGCCCCCCCCTCAAGGATTACTGAAACTAAATTTTGACGGGGCGCCTAGGGGGAACCCAGGCTTGGGAGGGGTCGGAGGTATTTTTAGGAATGCATAGGGAGAGATAATAATCTTTTATATAGTCCAACTGCGACATAAAACCAACAATGGGGAAGAAATGGAGGGTTTATTGGAAAGGATACAATGGGAAAAGCTTCAGGGATACACAACGATAATAGCGGGAGCAGATTCCAAACTGCTAGTTTTTTCCCTAATAAAACTCATTAACGAAATCCCACTTGACAAAGTATCAAACCACTGGTGATTGTTAGTGGGACTTGCAGAGGTGGCAACGAAAATCCAAGGCACATCGATGATCATCCCAAGCCACATCAGGAGGGGGGCCAATGCGGTAGCAAACTACCTCACAAACGTGGTGGTAGAGAAGGACTAGAGGGAGTCTCAATCGAATTGGAGAGACATGGGTACAAGAGAATTCAAGGAAAACCTGACACGCCTTAACCGTCTCGATATTCAAAGTTGTGATACGAAAATTGGCATAGGAAAAGCCTCGAGTGGGTTGTCAGGAACCTAGGTGTAACCATGACCCAGACAGATGTTTGGAGTCAAGTATTTTCAACAACAGGTGGGAAAGGTCGACACCCCACTTGCCATCGTAGGAATTCAAGGGAGGCATTTATGAATCAATGACATAATAACCAAATTTGGAGCATGAGGACGATCAATGGGGGAATATCAATCGAGTTGTACCCAACCACTCCAAAAGACATTATGGGAAGAAGGGATCATCCCATACCCCATAGGATTCAGTGTAATAGGGGAAATAATGGAAGGAAAGAGAGAAAGGACAGAGCCAAATCAAGGAAGGATAAGGATCTAGTTAATAAGAAGAGGCGGCCATTCGTTCCCTAGGAAGAGGAATTTCCATTTTGGAAACATTTCGAGTGACAATTCCAAAATCACCATTGTAGTTAGAACCAAATCTCACTGAGGAAGAAGGTCTATGGGGGGAGCCATATCCCTACGATTGGCCTTAACTAGCTATCCAGGATGGAAAACTTCCCCAAGAATTATTTAGGTAAGCTAGCCCCAAAAGAGGCCCTAGGGAACTATGGTAAGATAGAATATGGGCATCGCAGATCCACGGTGGGAGAAAAGTCAACTGATTTGACATCCACATCGTAGAAATAGAGGAGAGAGGGAGGGAGTATCCTGTCAAGAAACCCTCCAATAATCAATTTCTAGGTAGCCAAGGTTGTCAGAGGGGCCAAAACAAGATACCACAACCTCTTCTCAGTGGAGGAGAAGGATATAATGGGAAGAGTTCAAGAGAAAGTTGAGAAGAAAAGGAAGAGTACAACAAATGATGAGATTATGGAGGCAACAAATGATTGGGTCTCCAACTCGGGGAAATCCCGCACCAAGGACACCAAATTCTTTAGACCGGCTAAGGTGTACTAGATGATGAAATCCATGGTGGCCCAAGCCCTGACCCATCAACAAGCGGAGCTGTGAGGCACCCGTTAGAAAATATGGTTATTGGAGGTAAAATTAGAACTCTTTTGCAAAGAGAAATTTGGCATAAGATTCCAGGAAAGGACAAGTGCCACCATGGAGCTATAGTGGGAGGAAGATGAGAGAAAAAGGAGACGAAGGGAACCAACTCAAGCTCTATAGAGATGGACGATGGCGATGAACATCCAGAATCTAGCAAGACCGTGAGGAGTCGTCTGGAAAGAGAGCGAGAGGCCCAGATCACTCAAGCAATTGTGTCAACCCTAGGTAGGCCCCTTATCCAGGGGTAGCTTGGGAGAAAACATGTTAGGCCAAGGATAGGGTGAAATTTTTTCCTTTCTTTTTTCCTTTGAAATCTAATGAAAAACTTAGGTCTCTGAACTTTTTATCATGGTCGTTGTTATAGGGAAATGCTTAATATGTTGTGGGTTGGTTTCGATTCAGTGTCAACCCTAGGATCTAAAAAGGTTACTGCTTTAAAATCTCTGCTAATCAGAGTTGTCAAGGCCCAAAGATGGGAGTTCTTGTTTCCAATTTTTGTGGCAGTCTCATGTGGTCTCAATCTATAATTTTTGTATATTATCTTTAGTAATATCATAGTTTATTTTTTTCTAAAAAAGCATAATTAATTTATATTATATTATATAGAGATTCAATTTATATTATTTTTTTATCATTGTTTAAATTATCTCTATATATTATAATTATAAATAGAATCTTGATTTAATTAACATTGTTTTTGAATTTATAGTTACAAAATTTATTATGATAAATTTTTCGAATTTTTTTATGACATTTATATTTAATATTTTCTTAAAATTTTAATTATAAAATAAAATCATTTAAATAATTTTCATTAATATATTTAATTTTTTATTTTATTGTTATAAATTTATGTATCATTTTAATTTATTTTATTATTATAATTATGTATCTTTTTTTTTCACAACTTTTATAAATGATAATTTTGTTGGTTTACTTGAAAGTAAATTGTTTAAAATAATAATCAAAATAGTAACATCTGAAATATAAATACTTTTTAATTGAAATTAAATTATTTAAAATCACTTCCAAAACATTAACATACAAAATAGCCATAGTCTAAACATTCTATGAAATTACTCTTTTTAGGAAATATTTTTCGGGGACATTTGCCTGAAATCCAATAAGGAATTGTTAGATCTGCAGATTTGAGTGATTATTTGTGTATAATGCTAGTGCCCCACAGGTTTTTCATCATGATGAATCCATTTCTACAATCATAAATGGATTTTAAACAACAAAAAAATGTGTTTTCGTGCAAATTTGTATCACTCGATTCTGACGAAAAAACCATTTCGTAGACAATTAGACAACCTCCATAAAATATAAGTATTCTTATTTTTTTAAGAAAGCATAATATTATAACATGATATATTAATACAACATAATAATATAAATCCATTTATTATTTATAAGCTAGATCCTAAGAAGTTCTAGAGTCAAATTCTAAACTGCAATACTAAAGAAAATAATAGGATTCCCTTAAGGGACTGGAATTCCTACCTCAAAAGTGTTTACGAGTTCTCTAATGCCATGGACACCATTCCTATTGTCTCTACAAAAGTAGAAGTTTTTTTTTTTAG
This sequence comes from Picea engelmannii, assembly GCA_009831015.1. Classification (NCBI taxonomy): domain Eukaryota; kingdom Viridiplantae; phylum Streptophyta; class Pinopsida; order Pinales; family Pinaceae; genus Picea; species Picea engelmannii. The sequence continues at coordinate 56,777 of ML789753.1, forward strand.
ATGACATAGAGTTCGGGGTTAAGTGACTTGCAAATGGGAAAGCTAAGGACATTGAAGGCTACCAATCCGAAATTTTTAAAATTAGAGGGCCTATCATTATCCCTCACATACACAAGGTCTTCGATTTAGTAGTCAAGAAGGGCTTCCCTAAACCCTGGACGCAAAGCCTCATTGTTCCTATTTTTAAAAATGGGGATAGAAACATTCCCTCTAATTATAGGACCATTATGATTAGCCCTATTTTAGCCAAGCTTTATGGAATTATTTTGGAAAACAAGATTATCCTTTGGCTAGAAAGTCATGGTAAAAGATATAAAGGCCAGGCCAGGTTTAGGAGATATCATTCAACTGTGAACCATCTTGTTACCTTTAGGATCATTGCAGAGGAGTTCCACAATACTAAAACCAATCTTTTTTGTTGTTTTGTTGACTTTAGAAAAGCTTTTGTCATTGTTCTTAGGAAAAACCTTTGGAATAGGTTGGAAGAGACAAAAGTTCCTCTTGAGTTAAGGGTTGTTGCAATAAGGATGTATGAGAACATTATTGCTAATTTTAAAAACAATGAGGGATGGTCAAAAGAGATTAACTTCAATATTGGAGCCAAACAAGGTTGTCCCTTGTCCCCTACCCTTTTTGGCATATACATTGACAAGTTAGAAGATTTCTTGGAAAAATAAGGTTGTGTTTTCCCTACTCTCACTGGTATAGTCATCAATATTCTTATTTATGCCGATGATATCGTTCTTATGGCAAGGAGTCCCCATGATCTTGAAAACCAACTAAGAATCCTCAAGGATGTTTTCTCCAATATGGGTATGACTTTTAATATTGATAAGACTAAGGTCGTGATTATTAAATCCAATAAGATCACTTATGATACTTTCGTATATGACAACAACAACTTGCAGGAAGTGAATTCATACAAATATCTTGGAATTGATATTCACCACAACCTCAATTTGAATTATAGCATTGAGAAAAACATTATTGGGGGATGAAAAACTTAATATGGGCTTGAAAACAATTGTAAATCAGCTGATATTTGGAGTTGGTATAAGAAGAAACTCCTCTTTGGGACTCTTGTTACACATGTTATTCTTTATGGATGTGAAATCTTGGGTTGTAGTATCTCTCTGGGGCTGTAGTATCTCTCGTGAATCCTAGAGAAAGATAGATCAAATACAAAAGAATTTTATAACCTATAATCTCAAAATTAAAGGAAATGCGTCCTATCGCATCCTCATCTTAGAAACAAGCCTCTCCCCCATTGAGAGAATGGATATGACTAGATACCTAATGTATAAGAACAATTTAAACAACATGGAAGACAAGAGGCATCCTAAAATTTCTTCAAAATTGAGTCGTAACCACCATCGACTCAAGTGAGGATGGAATAAAGATGCCCATTCTTGGCTAAACTATTGGGGAATCATGGAAGAAACCATTTTGTAGAATAAAGATACTATTAAAAAAATCGTTAGATAAAATATTAAGGAGAAAAGGTGGTGTAATAAAGAGTTAGAGGATAAATCGGGCGAAATGAAGCGAAGCAGAATGCCATTGCAGCTAGGGCCTAAAACCTAGTTGTCCCCGCTCTGGTTTCTTGACTGCAGGGATGCAGATTCATTTGTAGCAGCAGGTCATACGCCGTGGATCGGCGTGAGTGCCCCCCCTACGTTTTTTCACGCTTTTTGGAGCAGCGATTGACCTCCCTTTGCGAGTTTGCTGGTGGTTGGGGCCTTTGGTTTGCTGGTGGTCAACGCCCTGCTACGAAGGCTCCAAATATGACTGCGAAGATGGAAGAAGATCCTTTGGAAGCATTCAAAGAGTTAGTCCGCTCGGCAGGACTGAAATCCAAGCCTTCTTTCTCGCCTAAGTTCGTTAAGAAGAGGGAAGAGATCCCTCCGCTGGAGCTATCTCTAGAGGAGCCCTGCAATCTTGCCCTTCTTCTAGCAGAAAATGCCCTCATCGAAAATTTTACGGGGTTATGGACCAACCCCAAAACGGTGGAGGCATGGATGGATGATCGTTGGAAGTCGCTGATACAAGGAAAAGTCTCTACGTGCATAGTAGGCAGGGGTTTTTTTGTCTTCAGCTTCTCGAGGATAAAGGATCGTGATCTAGTTTTCAAATATGGACCCTATTTCATGGGGGAGAGAGGGTTGTTCTTAGCCCCCTGGACTCTTGACTTCAATCCCAGAGTCGAGATCACCGCAGCCCCTATTTGGGTTAGGCTGCCCCATCTTCCCTTGCATCTCTGGGGGAGAAGTTCTCTGGAGGACATCGGCAATAAGCTAGGGTGTTTCCTAGACAGTGTGGAGCCAAAAGGGGATCAGTATACCTGCGCTCAAATTTGTGTGGATGTTAACCTCGAGGAAGGCCTCCCAGAATCCATTAAGCTCTCCCTGGGGGAATGGTGCCATATCCAAGAGTTGGACTATGAGCAGATTCCTTTTAAGTGCCTCCGGTGCCATGCTTATGGTCATTTTGCAAAAAGCTGCACTAAAGCTTCTGAGATGCCGGGACCAGTCAAAGAAGATGATTTTCAGCCAGTATCTAACCGATGAAGGAAGCCAAGGCGAAAGGATCCACTACCCCAGGCTTAGAAGGCCACTCATTTAGCAGAGGCAACTCTAGAAAATAAAAACATCTTTGATGTGTTGAAGGAAGACGAAGCTCTAGATCCAGAAACAATAGCAGTTAAGGGAAATCCTCCGGCAGACGAAAGCCTTCCAGATTCCATCCCCCCAGAGTCAGTAGCAGCGAGAGATGTTTGGGCCTCAGATCCGGAGCCCCCTGCCCCTACAGGTCTGGTTGTTTCAGCTCCCTCTAGCGACTCTGTGGAAACTTCTGAAACTGAAGACATATCAGTTCCGTCTCCACCCCTTACCCGAGGGCGAAAGACCAACAAAGCGCACAGAGAAAAGGAGGCGGCCTCCAACATTTCTTTAGGTTCTCAGAAAAAGTTGGATCCCTTTTTTAAGGGGAAAATTTCATCCTCTGCATTTTAATTCTTTGCTTCTGTCTTCTACTGTGCTCACAGTTTGTGAGATTTTACTCATGTATGCATTTTTTGTCATTTTCTCAAATTAGCTCAAGAAGCAAATGGGAATGGACTCCCAAGACATTCACAAGAAGGTTGGCATCACTGTTAGAGGTCACCAACCTTCTTCAGATTTGTAACTTTCTAATTCTGGCTTGCCAGAAATCTGCTTAATACAGCCTAACTGTTCTCGTCAAAAATAAATAAAGAGTTAGAGGAAAAAAGAAAATTAAGGTATTATAAGGATGTAATCAACCTTAATCTAGAAGATCAAAATTATCTATATGTTTTTACAAGTGTAAAGAAAAAAAATAAGCATTGCTAAGATAAGATCAAATTCTCACGAGCTCCATATTGAAACTGGGCATTGGTCAATTCCTAAAATGCCATGGGATGAAAGAGTGTGTCACCTTTGGACACTAAGAAGCTTGAAGATGAAAAACACTTTCTCTTAGATTGTCCAACCTATACCCATATTAGATCTCATTTTCAAAATATTTGTCACACTACCAACCTTCCTAACCTCTTAACTCAAAAAACATATGGTGATCTTGGAAAGCTCCTCTTAAAAATTCTAAAGAATCACAAGTAATCACTTACCCTCTTAAGGTCCGATAGACCAATCCAGTCTTAGTGGACGTTAATCATCATCATCATCATCATTTAAGTTTTAGAAGATTTACATATTTCTTTTTTTAAAGACATATATTCATAATTATTATTAAATATACTTACTTAATCTAAGTTTTCCAATTTTACTAGGAAATACCTACTTAAACATGTTTGAGTTGACCTACGAAATAAAAATAAAAAATTAATTCACGACTTTGTTTTTGAATTTATGATTGCAAAATTTATTATGATAAATTGTTATTTAATTGTGAATATATATATATATATATATATATCATTTTAAGTCATTTTCATTAATATATTTAAAATTTTATGTTAAATAATTTTAGTCATTTTCATTAATACATTTAAAATTTTATTTTATTATTATAAATTTATGTACCATTTTAATTTATTTTTTTATTATAGTTATGTATTTTTTGTTTTGTTTTGGGACCTCTTATAAATAATTATTTTATTGATTTCCTTGAAAGTGAATTGTTTAAAATAATAATCAAAATATTAATATACAAAATATAAATACATTTTAATTGAAATTAAATTATTTAAAATATTTCCCCAAATAATAACACATAAAATATAAGTGATTGAACAATTTCAAACAATAATAATAAAAACATCATATAAATAAAAAATTAACAATATTAATAATTATATTGTTTATTTTTTTAAGAAAAAATGTTAAATGTAAATCAAATGTTTAATAACAATATATTATATCAAGAAAATGACAATATTTTATATTTTAAACAAAATGTCTAATAACAATATATTAAGAGGAAGAGAACATTTTGTATTTTGTTTGACATTAAGATACTTTAAATTAGTCAAACATATAAATATATTTCATATAGTTACAAAAGATTCCATTATAAAAAAAATTAATTTGGATGAAAATTTTATTTTATTATAAAATATAAAAAGAAAACAATATATAAAAGAAAACACCAAGGCATCAAATAATCTATCATCTTTGTGACACTAAAAGGGTTGAATATGAAAAACACTTTCTCCTAGAGTGCCCTTGTATGATCATGTTAGTTGTATAAATCTATCCACACAAAGAATACTATGAAAACGATCACAATTAGTCATAAATATATTTCAATTAAATATTTTACTACTCTAGAGTAAAATAGAGTATGGAATGGAATTAAATAAATATTTCAATTAGAGTATGGAATGCATAAATCCATACTCTAATTTTATATATGATTATTTGGAAGGGATAGTTTTTATAGTTCAATATCATATGCTATCAATGTTCTTAAAACAAGTATGATTCTAAGTTTCCTTTTATGTAATATATCACATCAGTTCAAAGTTCCTATCTTTTTCACAAAAGAAACACTTCTAAGTTAGTTTTTTTTTTTTAAACTTTGCCAAAAATTTCTTTTCATAATGTTTCGAACACAAATTAACCTTGTCATGTGATGAACATGCCACGAGGTTGCAATCTGATGAAAAAAAATGGATGTTACAACGTTACGAACATAGTAATGTTGAAATGTGCTGATAATAGTAATGTTGCATAGTGAAGAACATAACAATGTTTCCATTTGACGAACATAGTATCGTTGCAATCTACTTAACATAGTAACATCACAATGTGATGAACATAAACGAATGCCACAATGTGACGAACATAGGCATGCCATCACAATGTGGATAGTAACATCACAATGTGATGAACATAAGCAAACGTCGCAATGTGTTGCACATTTCCCTGTCATCACAATGTGATGAACATTTTCTCATGTTGCAATGTGAGACACATATCCTGACATCGCAATATGACAAACATTTCTAAACGTCCCAACGTGTTGAACATAGTAATGTTGCAATCTAGCAAACATAGTAAAATTGTAATGTGACAAAAATATACAAACGTTGCAATGTGTCGAACATATACAGACATCACAATGTGATAAACATAGCCTTGTCATCGCAATGTGACAAGCATTTCCTTGTCGTCAAAATGTGATGAACAATAATGAATGTCACAATTTGAAGAACATATACGAATGTCACAATGTGACGAACATATCCTTATCATTCCAATTCGATGAACATAACCTTGTCATTATAATGTGATGAATATAAAAGGACATCACAATGTGATAAACATAGTCCTATCATTGCAATGTGACGAACATATCCACTCATTGCAATGTGATGTACATATCCTAACATCACATTGTGACAAAAATTTCCAAACGTCGTAATGGGACTAACACAACCCATTGTCACAATGTGATGTACACAACCCAATGTGGCAATGCAACACACATAGACCAACATTGCAATGAGCCAAATATTTCCCGATGTCGCAATGTGACGAATATAGCCCACTGTCGAACTATGAAAAAACTATTCCAATGCCAAATGTGACAAACAAAAACCCTTCATCATAATTTGATGACCATAACCTTACGATTTCACGTGAAAATCAAAAGCTGATGTCACAATGTGATGAAGAAAACCTGATGTCGCAATGTGATGAACAAAACATGATCAACATTGCAATGCAATAGTGCCATAGTAAACTTTGGTTAAACATAATAAACATGGCCCGCCATAATCAGATCCACATGGTCAATGAAGTCAACCATGGGAATAATTAACCATAATAAACCTTGGTCAACCAGATTCAACCATGGTCATGGATAATCACACTGAACCATGGTGAAGGAAAACCATGATCCTCCATACTCAACCTGTCCTTCCCAAATTCAAGCAAGGTCTACCAAAGTTAAAATGGTCATGATCAACGATAAGAAACCATGGCCAATGTCAACCATGGTCATTGTCAATTAATGTATTAATTTATTAATACATTAATAATCTATTATTAATGTATTACTACTTTAATAATGTGTTTATTAAGCTATTAATACACTAATAATGTATTTATTAATTTATTATTACTTTAATAATGTATTATTAATGTATTGATAATTTAATATGTTATATTATACATTAAAGTATTAATTCTTTAATTTTTACATTACATTAATGTAATGATGTCTTATTAATGCATTAATACTTTAATAATGTATTACTAACATCATTAAAGTCAATGTATTACTTTATCATTGTATTAATGATTTATTAATGTTTTAATGTATTAATACTTTAGTAATGTATTTATTAATGCATTTAATGTATTAAAAGTATTTTTTTTATATTATTATGACAAATCCACACACCTAGTTGGTGTATGTGAGCCCCTTGTTTGTGGGACAAGGGAGCCCCATTGACTGGTAAAGTATACAGAGGTATACATACCCTACCCTGCTCTATATTTGAACTTGTGACCTCTTAGGAGGAAACACATGCTATTAACCATTAGGCCTAGTTAGGTTGTATACTTTAGCAGTATTTTTTTTTTTTTTTGTACTGGGAGAATTGATAAATTTGGTGGTTCTCGTACTCACGTGACACAAGGTCGATTCCCATCTTCTACCACTGTAAACTCCAAATGCTTCCACACAACTTGAAAGCATGGGCATGAGTAAATCAGGGTGAGAATCGAACTTGATACCTCCTTTACATATTTCCTTCCATTTAAACGACAATTTCCAGTCTGTCTACACCCCTGTGGGCTACTTTAGCAATGTATTAAATTAATATTGTATAAATTTATTAATTGATCATTAATACATTACATTATTAATGTATCGATTAATTAATACATTACATTATACATTAATAATTTAATTTCTACATTACATTATACATTAATAATTTAATTTCTACATTACATTATACATTAATAATTTAATTTATACATTACATTAATGTAATAATGTATTAATATTTTAATAATGTATTTATTAAAAATGTATTAATGTATTAAATTAATACATTATAGTATACATTAATGTATTAATGCCATTCATAGTCATGACCATAATAAACCATGATCATAGTCAACCATTCTCAACCATGGTCATTTTCAATAAATTTATTAAGGTATTTATTAAGGTATTAATACTTTAATAATAATCAAGGAAGCTTATGCAATCAAATCTCAACACCATTTGTTGCCTAAAGATGCAATCTAGGGAAAAATATGGAAAGAAAATTTATGAGCACCTTCCTTTGGCTCATTCCAAATTATATCCTCACATGGGACAACTTAATTAAAAGAGGTTTTACAAGACCTTCCATCTGTCCTTTATGTAAGAATTGGGAAGAAACCGTTGATAATCTCCTCAACCAATGTTCCTTTAGTGCACATATATGGGATCAAGTAGCAGAGTAAGTTTGCACTACTTATTGGCATTGTCAAAAAATTATAGCTACCATAGAAATATGGATATCATAAGATTTCAAAAATACCATTTTGAATTTCATATGGAAGCATCTTCCTAGGTTTGTAGTCTGGAAAATCTAGAAAGAAAGGAATAGGAGGATCTTCAAGGAGAATGTCAAGAAATGGTCGGAATTATCCCCTGGTGCTCAAAGGACCTATCATGTGAGCCTCATTAAAGGGTCATTCTCCTAAGATGGAACCTCTATCCAAATTCCTTTCATATCTCTACCTTGGACAAGCTTCCCTTGGCTCCCATTCCCTCTAAACGGTCTCGAATGCCTCATGACTTCATAAAGTTGAATTTCCATGGTGCATCCAAAGGAAATCCGGGCCTAGGTGGATTCATAATTTTCTTTAGAAATGATCAAGGTCACATTTGTAACATAAAAGAGGGAATTTTGGGTCATGAAACCAATAAATCAACAGAGTTGTGGGCATTAATTAAAGACATTCAAACTGATAATTATCTCGGATACCAAAATATTGTGATTGAAGGGGACTCCAAAGTCATCATCAATATTTTTACCAGACTTCAGAATGGATCTGCTCCCTCCAAAATCTCTCCTATCTAGAGACTCATGAGAAACCTTGAACTCCTCCAATCAATGCTTCTTCTAGGCTTGGTCCTTATCCCCTCTCACGTCTGTCAGGAGGAAGAAAAAGTTGGTAACAAAATAGCCAATGCTGGAATAGATTTTGGTCTCCAAGACCTTTCCTGTGACACTTTACATACTCCTTTCCATCATCTTTTCCTTGAATGCTCATACTTAGTTCAAAAGGAGGACACTGCCCTAAATGGGATGCTATGATGACTATTCCAACCATGATAACCACCATGACAGATGTCTCATGTTGAGGCCTTATTCTTCTATCGAGACTAATGGATGAACTCACACTCTTAAAGTTACATGGTTTGTCCCTTCATCCTCTTCATCTACATGTTATGATGATGGAATCCTTGTAGCAACATGGAATATTATCTAGCTTGGTGTAATACAATCCATTAATGGATTTCATAATGATTTGGATCATCACCATGGGGAATCACACCTCTAGGATCATTCTTTGTAGAATTATTTTCACTCTATCGGCCATTATTCATTTCCCTCCTATCTCACTCATGATCAGGTCTCTCCTGGTGTTTTTTTCTCATCCTCCCCGAGGAACTCTCTTTCATCACTCTTCTACAACCATGCCCCGAGAGAGAGGAAAACCTAAGCATGAAAGTGGATTCGTATGTAGCGCATGGGGCCAATGATAATTCTTCTCCCCCACAATCCCTCCATCTAGTGATTTTTCCAGTCATACACCCTCCTCCTCTGCGGCCTCTGGCTCATATTTTCCCCATTGGGCCTTCCAAACCTTCCTCGGTTATTTTTTATAGTGTCACTATTCAATTGGAGGATTTTCATTCAACATGGGTTCCACCATGTAATAATACTATTATTTTGGATTCAAAAGTAGGGAATCCAATACCTTCTCTCCCTCAGTCGACCACTGCTCCCACTCCTCACAGTTCTATGGAAGGAACTAGATCTTACCCACATGAAGATTCATCTCCCATAGGAAAATTAGTGGATGAACATCCTCAAATTATCGACAATCTTTGGAGGGAGAATGCTAAAATGAAACACATACATGAGATTATGGAGAAAAAAATGGACTGGCTTATGGACTCCTACTCTGCTCCGTCAAATCAGTAATTGGATCGAGAAATCCTTCTCCAAGCATTCATGACACCTATATGGCCTTATTCATCCAAGCGAGGCACGTTTTGAGGTACTTCAGGTTTATAAAAGAGCAATTGTCTATGGTTATGTCTTTTTTAGTATATGATGTTCTAGGTGTCTACTATTGTGTCTTTATTTTGGTTGGAAATGGCCTCAGATGTTGGAGATGAGTTTATGGTTTAGTGGATAAACTCTACATTGATCCTTTTGATCATGTCTCACAAACATTTGAGGCATGGTAAAGAGGATAGTTTCTTCTACTGGAAACCTTTGTATGAGGGCCCTTTTGTTATGATGTAATTGTTGTTTCTGAAAGGTAATATCACAATCTAGCTTACAAAAAAATAAACTTTAATAATGTATTTATTAATGTATTAGTGTATTAATAATTTAGCAATGTATTAGTTAATAATGTATTAATGCATTAATTCATTAATACATTACATTATTAATGTATTAATACTTTAATTTATACATTATAATAATGTAATAATGTATTGTTAATGTATTAATACTTTAATAACGTTTTACTAAATACATTAAGGTCAATGTGTTACTACTTTATTAATGTAATATTAATATATTTAATGTATTTATTGATGTATTTAATATATTATTGATGTATTACTTTATTAGTGTATTAATACTTTAGCAATGTATTAATTAATAATGTATTAATGTATAAATTAATTAATACATTACATTGTTAATGTATCAATCAATTAATATGTTTATACACTAATTTAAATTAATAATTTAATTTATACATCACACTCATACACCAATGTATCATTTCATTATGCATCATTCTAAACGTTCTACGTTTTTTCTCTTTTTCGGGGATATTTTTTGGGGTTATTTGCCTGAAATCCGGCAAGAAATTTTTGGATCTACAAATTTGAGTGGTTAATTTTATATAATTTTAGTGCCCCATGTTTTTTTCATCTCGTTGAATCCATTTATCCATTAAGAAGTGCAATTTAACCAACATAAAATTATTATTTCGTGGAGATTTATGTCGTCGGATTTTGGCGAAAATGGCCAAAATGTAGAACAATTAGACGACGCCTTACATTATTAATGTATCCATCAATGAGTCAATCAATGTATACTTTAATGTATTGGTAGTTTAATATGTTACATTATACATTAATGTATTATTACTTTAATTTATGCATTAGAGTAATGTAATGATGCATTACTAAATACATTACGGTCTATGTATTACTACTTTATTAATGTATTAATAATTTAGTAATGTATTTATTAATGCATTAAATACACTACATTAATCTATATACATTAATACATTAATTATGTATTAATTCATTAGTGGTTGTCCCCAAGGCATGTCGGTCATTAACTAACAACAACAACTTTATAAAAGTGGTTGATATATGTTGATCGACACCATTAGTTTGGAAAGGTGGAAAATGGTGCCAATTGACATGTATCAACCACTTTTATAAAGTGGTTATTGCTAGTATTTATATAGTTTTGAAGACAATAAACCAATAAATCTCTTTTGCCACCCTATGTTGGTTTTTTCCCTTTTATCTATCTACTCTTATTGGTCTTGAGGGATTCTGATTCTGATTATCATTGACCATTACAGATTGACCCTGGTTCAGAACTAAGAAGCTTCCCAACAAAAGCCCTTAAAGATTATCGACCCCTCTAGTAACCCAGAAGGAAAAAAAATACATAGAGTGCACTGCGCAATCTCACCCGAGATAACTCTATGGGTGGCTGCAATACTTAGGTGTTTGCAACCTAGGATTGAGTGAGATCTGTGCTTGGGCACCGTATCTTTTATTTAGTCCATTTAACATCTTGTTATAACAATTATTCTATGCATGCATGCCAAATACCAGATCTACTTAACTAATTCATTCATTCAACATTCATCAACTAATCAGACACAAAGATACATTCATTCAGTCACATGACATAGTTTTATCGTGGTTCACCCCCTCCTGGGCTAATTCCACAAATATTTGGCTCTCAGGATTTTATTATAGTTTGGAAATCTCCCTTGCCGCGTGTGGTTACAATCTTAGTTTTTCTCTCCCACAGGCTCCTTGTTCCCTGCGAGGCTGACTAGATCACACTAGGCTCCTCATCCTACAATCTAACCCCCGGTATCAAGTCACTCATGCCTTCTATAGCTCACCATCTTAATGCCTTACATAGTCCTTACAATTCTCTTCCTCTTTGTAACTCTCTTGTTTTCCATCTCCCCCTATATCTCTCTCTCTATGTATATTTATATCTCCTCCTCTTAAGTACCACTTATTTATATCTTTGGCTCACCAACCATTACAATGTATTACAAAAACACTAATGCTAATGTCGTTAGGTATTCCATGCATGTGCGTGTGATGCTTTTCCCTCTAGTTGTGTTTTTCCTCTTGCATTCTTCTCTTCTAAAAATAACCTCTCTTCCGGTTTTGGCTTGCATCCAACAGGCCACCAAAAATGACATGTAGCTCATCCCAAGCTACCTAAACCTTGTGTGCTTCATCGATCACTCCTGCAATCACCTAAAAATTCTCCATGAGTTCCTTTTCTTGTGTTTGGGCCTACGCGGTCTTCTCCTTGAGTGCGTCCAATACCTGCACTACAATCTCATCGCTGACCATCCCTTCACACTCGGCCTGAGTTTGTGCCATGTTCTTATTTGTGTCTTACACTTGTGTAATGACCTATGTTGCCTACTCCTGAAACAGTTCCATTTGAGCTTGCTGCTCCTTTTTCTATGTCTACATGGCTATGAGTTCTTCCTGGAGTTTCTTCATATCCTTTGATCCTTTGACACGCTCCATGATCGACATTGTATTTTTCCTCTACTTGAGGTCTTGGATAGATGTGCTTATCCTTTATTCTTCTTGGTCCCACTATTGGACCTGTTGATCCTCTTCCAGCTTCGTCCAAAGTTGTGTTTCCTTCTCGAACAAGTTGGTTGCTTCATGGACTTGTTGCTCTATCTCCTTTCTCTGCATTGTTGCCTCTTGCTTTCTCTGCTCCTTCACTTTTGGAGGAGTGGTAGGTATGAGATTTTCTCAGAGGTGCTCGATCTCCTTCCTCTATTGACCAATTGTCTGCAAAATCTGATCAATATTTTGTGTCGCTATGAGTTCTGTTGTATGCGTGCTCTTTGGGATTTTAGCATAGGCTACGACCAATTCCTACTCTAACCTATCTACGTGGTCTTTTTCATCTTTGGTCTCAATATTAGCCTGCTTGAGTACCAATTCCAAATTTTCTCGATTGTCCTTTGTTTGTTGCAATTCCGCTACATCTGTAGGTGCGTGTGACTGTACCTCCTGTGCGATGTTGAATTGCAGTTTATACAAGGCCTTGGTTGGTATCTATGTAAATACCAACTGTACTTCGGCCAAGTCCTTTAGGGGTGTCTACCCCATGATTTCATCCATGCACAACATGTTGGGTGTGACATGAAATGTTGAGCTCAGCTATGTTGTCGTCTGGATCCTATCCTGCTTGCTTGATCCAGCTTCGCCTCCTATCTGTGATGTTGATGAGACTATTCCTACAATGTTGTCGACCACCTGTGCTTCTCTGAGTTGCTGGAGGAGCTGCCACATGTATGCCATCTCCTCCTCAAAGTTGTCCCTTTATCGCTGAGCATTTTCAAAATCTGCCACTATGAGATCCTGGACCATTTGGGCCACAAGGTTTGCATCATCCTCTGTGATCATATATTCTAGTGGCATTTTGTGAGCCTTACCTTTCTTGTATGCACCCCCCATTTGGATTACTGGCCTCTTCATCTGGCCTTGCTCCTGTTGATTAACACTCGAGGTGGTTTCCTGTGTTGCCTCGATTTGTTTCTACTATACCTGTGGCACCTGGGTGTTATTCCTCTTCCCCGTCTGGGTGTTTTTCTTCTTCCCCACCTGGTTGTTGTTATTCTTGGATGTCCCCCCTTTGTTTTGTTGTGCCTTGTTTTGACCTGTCCTTGGCTTCTTGGGCATTGTTATCTCTTATGAAGGTGTATCTTCCTACCCTACCTTCTCCTCCATTCCTGCGGGAATTTTCTGATTCAAGACTGGAATCCTCAAGTCGTCGTTCCAATCCTTGATGGCCATCTCTCTTTCCTCCTCCTTGATGCAGTAACATAGTCGTAGCCATTGATTGTTGGGATCCTTCAGTGTTTGGATCCCCATTGCATGCCTATTTGCTTTGAAGTTGGCAATGCCTTGATAATGTGTGATTGTTTTCGATGTAACTCTCCAATTATTGACAATGCTCTCCTATAGGTATTCATAATATCCTTCGAATATGGATGCACTTGCCTTTCTGTTCTTTGGATCTGACGTGCACCCCAATGATAGGTAGCATGCTGCGTGGAAAGGATTGGGTCTTGTGACAAAGAATGCATACCTAGGATCCTTCCATTTGATCAAGGTGATCAGGATGAGTAGCCATAAATAGTGAAACTCTTTCCCAAAGTCTTGCACATCCTTGTAGTCATCTAGGAACAAATTCAAAAAATATGGGGCCAAACTGAGTGTGGTTCCCTCCACACACTGTCCTGCAGCTACGACAACCCCGACAGGGACTTCCTCCTTGTAGAATTTTCTAAGTAACTGGCATGCCATGATTTTTGTGGCCATACTTGTTGCTTCATCACTAATATGATTTATTATGATTACGCATGACCCCCTTTCTGTACCATATTTTTTCTTCATTTCCTCGACCAATGCCTTCTCCTTAGTTTTTTCATTCAGAAACTACATGGGTTCCTCCCCCCATGATGGAAGCCCTATGATGGAAGCCATGTGTAATGAGCTCTACATCTATTGAGACGATTTGTTCCAGCCACAAGTATCCTCCATGGGTGACTACCATCAGCTTATTGACATAGTTGTTTTCATATTGGCCTCTCCCAAAGTGCGAGATGTCCAATAGTTATATAATCTCGGTTTTGGCCGGTCTGAATTCCCATTGGACTGGTTGGTTAATTGGTTCGCCAAAGTGTCCTATACCCACAGTCTATAGGTAAAATTTCTTGGTAAACTCTGGGAACTTTCTCGTTTTTCTCACGTCATGGTATGAATACCTCAATTTTTCCACGTGACCCAGCATGTTGCATGCGGTACATACCCATTCTGATATGCGCAACAAGACAATGGTTGTGGTAGCCTGCTTGTGGAGTGACCTTGGTACTACCTATTTTTGCTTCCACTGTGGTGGCTAACTCTAGGTTCCAACCTCCATTGTTCTCTCTTCTGCATACTCATCTAGTCGATCGGTGACATCTTCCACTATGCCCTCTTGTGGTTGTTTTGGTGTGGTTGTCCATGATCCTTCAGGAGTGACAGTTTCTTCCTAGGTCAAGATCATCCCATTAACTCTTGGGCCTTCTTCAGGGTTTCCAGGGTGCGAATAATTTCCTTCTCCCTCAGCCTGTTGTCCCTATCCCCCTTCTAGTACATCAATGTTCATGCCCATTGGTGTTGTCTGCTGGGTCACCTCCACGACAAGTGTGGGGCTTCCTGGTGTCATATAGGAAGACATGATTTCATCCACATTGACAACGTCTAGAGGCTAAAGTGGTTGTTGTTCGCTTCCCTCTACCTATGGTGGTGTTATGGGTTTTCTTCGAGGTTGTCTTCCTGTATGGCTCGGTTCTCCCTATTTGGGTGGTTCCATGGTGTTAAGGTTGTTATATGCTGAATGTAGTGGCCTATGTAACCTCTAAAATTTTTTCTCTCAGCTCTATATATTCTATGTATTATGCTTTTCTCAATTGCACAATAACCTTCCTAGTTTTGCGTACTAGCTTAAATAGGAATTTTGTGAAGCTTCTTGGGGACGTTACCCAATTTGCGTTTTAATTGAATTGGCACTTCCCATGTACTTTCCATTGATATCCCTTTCTGTCGCTAGTTGGTGCATTTAATGCAGTTTCCCGTCAGTCATTTTTTTCATTTAATTTTGATAGTCGTCGTCTGTTAGCAGTTATTTTCCATACACTTCTTTCCCATTGTTTCCCTCTTTGTAGTGATCGTTGGCCTTTTTCTTTGTCTTGGTGGAATTTCCGAGTGTGCTCACTCACTCTCTTTTTGGTGCATGATGCCTCTGTTGTTATCCTTTGATTTTTGACGCAGTATCTCCCAGGAGGTCGACTATCCCTGTACAACTTTAGTCGACTCCCATTGATCATCCCTCTGAGTTATGTTTCTCCTAAATCCTTCAATTGTATAGCTCCCCCATATGTGACAATATTTACTTCATATGGTCCTAACCAATGCATTCTGAGTTTTCCTGGGTGTTGAAGGGATTTGCTATCATACACCAAGACTAAGTCTCCTTCCTTAAAATTCCTTCACTTGATATGTCTGTGATGCCAATATTTGTCCCTTGATTTATGTACTGCACCTCGTTTTGTCATGCTTGTAATTGTTGTTACGCACAAACTAGGTACCAAAAATTCTAATGGGACCACAACTTCTTGTCCATACACCAATCTGAATGACATTTCTCCTATCAATTTCTTGCATGTCGTCCTGTATGCCTACAATACCACTGGTATCTTCAAGTCCCAATTATCCCTATTTACACTGTAGATCTTCGTTAGTGAATTTTCAAGGATTTTGTTAAAGGCTTCCACTATTTCATTTGCTTGAGGATGATATGGTGTACTCTTTTGATGATTAACTTCAAATTCCTCAGTCATAGCCTTAATAGTACTGTTAATAAGGTGAGTGCCTTGGTCACTCATTAAAATCCTCGAGCAACCAAATCTAGTGATCACTTGCTCAAATAGGAAGTGTGTTATTGTCTCTGCACTACAATATTTTATTGGTGCTTCTTCCACCCATCTTTTCAGTCACAGTGATAATGTACCTCTCTCTTGACCTTTTGGCTGGTGGGTTAATTGGTCCCACAAAATATATTTCCCATTTATCAAATACCTGCAAAGTTACTTATGGTTGCAGGGGCATCTCGTCCCTTCTATTCAGTTTACCAACCCTCTGACATACATCACATTTCTGGCAATAGTCCTTTGGATCTCTATGCATGGTTGACCACCATAATCCTGTGCGCAATACCTTTTGAATGGTATATTTTCCTACATAATTTCCTCCTGTTATTCCCTCATGGGTTTCTGCTAATATTCTTGGTCTTTCATGTTCTAGCATGCATATTCTCAAGATGTTATCTGCACCCATTTTGTATAAGTGTCCTACAATTAACTGGTAATCTGCAACCTTGACTACTAGATTTTTCCTCTACGCAGTGTTACATTCCTGTAGTGTATTCCCTGTACTCAAGTACTGGATGATGTTTGCAAAGTATTCATCGGCTATCTGGACTGAAAATAATTGTGTATCGGGAAAATTGTCCTCTATATTATTAGGTTCCTCCCCATTAATAATCCATGACAGGTGATTGGGTGTTCAACTTTCCTAGCTTGACTATTACTTCAAAGTAAAATTCTCAAAACAAAAATAACCATCTACAAATCCTCCCCCCCAACACTGGCTTTTTGACAAGGTATTTGAGCGTTGAATGGTCTGTGAACATCTTGAAATGTTTTCCCAATAAATAATATCTAAATTTCTGAAGTGTGTAGACCATATCTAAGACTTCTCTCTCCATGGTGCTGTAGTTCTGCTCCGATTCTGACAGTTTTCTTCTAGCAAATGCTATAGGATGGTCCAATTCTCCTGCTCCTGGTTACGCCAGAATAACTCCAAGTTCTATAGCCAATGCATCTACATGTACGTGGAATGTCTTTTCCAAATCTAGGAATACTAGTATTGGTGCAGTTACCATCTTCTCTTTCAAAGTATCTAGACCGTGCTGACAGTCCTCATTCCACTGGAACTTTGTGTCTTTCCTTAGAAATTTATCCATTGGCTTAGGGAACTCCACATACCCCTTTATAAATTTCTTGTAGTATCATGTGTGTCTCAATGTCACTCTCAATTAATAGATTATGTTTGGTGGTGGAAGGTTAACCATTACTGCAATCTTGGCAGGATCTACTAGCAAACCTTGCTTGCATAATATATGGCCCAATAGTATCCCAAAACGTGTCCCGAAGATGCACTTCTTGATATTTAATGAAATTTGGAACTACCTACATCTTTCTAACATCAGCCACAAGACCTCTACATGGTCTTTCAAGAGACTATAGACTGTCCAATCATCCATATATACCTATAGAAACTAGTGGATAAATTCTTTAAATGCAGCTATGACTACAATGGAAAATATTGTTGGGGCATTCTTCAATCCAAATGGCATGAACGTATACTGGTAGGATCCCCATTCCATGGAAAAAGTGTTCTTGTATTTGTCTTATGGTGTTATCTTGATATGATGGTATCCCAAGAACCCATCGGTGAATGAATAATCTTCCTGTCCTCCTACATTCTCCAAGACTCCATCTATGAATGAGGTAGGGAATAGGTCATGTAGGCACACATCATTCAACTTCTTCAAGTCAACGCATGTTCTTATCCCCCCTTGTTTCTTCTCCTAAACTACTATCGAGATTATCCATTCCCATTCTTCTATAGGTTCTATGATTTCAGCCTCCAACATCCTATCGATGTCAGCTTTGAATTTTTTCTTATATATCGGGTTTAGTCTGTATGGTCATTGTCTGATCGGTCTTGCCTCAGTTCTGAGCAGTATTTTCATTTCTCCTAGCTCTCCTTCTATGCCTTTCATTTATGTGAATGTTGTTGGGAACATGTCAATCTACTCATGAAATAACTCTATTATACTTTCCACTTGTTTTCTCATCCTAATAGTCTCCAATGCTAGCCATTTTGGGATTCTCAACTGTCCCGATGTTGACTTTATTCACCTTAATCGACGCATAAATCACTTATGATTCCATAGGTGGACCTTCCACTTCTCTCTCACCTGCAACTTCCTCAATTTGAATATCACGCAAGTCATCATCATTTTCTACTTCTTCCTACACATGGTAGCATGATCGTAGTTCTTTCACTATCTGTCTGTTTTGTTGTTGTTCTTTTGTTATGACTTCAACTTATGGTTCCTTAATGAATATCACCCCTCAGATTCGTTTAAGTGTTGTGTCTATGTTGGGGTTCTCATGCTCAAATGAGAAAGGGACTGTGAAGTTCTTTTGTAATACCATCTAGCTCGTAGTTCCTCTACATAGTTATTGGTCTGTATACCAATTTTCTAGGATGCCCTCTAATGTGCGCACAAAATGGTGAGGCCATTCCTCTAGTGGTGTCATTTTCCAAGTGTTCTGTTGGTGCCCCCTGTCCATCATATTTCTTTCATTGGTTTCTTCCTTGTTCTGTGCCAAACCTAATGCGCAGTAATTGCTTACATTGGTACCATTCCTTGACTGTTTCTTTGTGAGAACCCCACCATTTTGTAGATGTTTCCTTGAGTGCTATATTTAGGGATAAGATCCTCTTATTTTCTAACACTTCATCTTCATACCATGTTAAGAATGTTTTTAGTTCATTCACCCCATGGAAGTTGGGCAGTTCCCTTATCTCTATACCTACCCATCTTACTGCATGGTCTATTCTTGTGCATCTCCTTGTGGAGACCTCATGTAACCTCTATTGTCAATTTTCTAAGCCTGTATTCGAGTCTGATGCACATGAGGTGATACTTCACCAACTGAGTACCCCATCTACAGTTGGGTTTATGTAATCCTCATATCACGTAGTTGTTCTGTACAACTAGTGAATTTCCTCTAGGTCCAAGTAGGTAGGATCTACAAACCTTTCCCCTTCTGATGGATCCAATGGCGCAATGACTTTGATTATCCTGACTCGAAGGTCATCTTCCACATCTTTAAGTTGATTATGGCCTGGTTATCAAATGCCCATTCCAAGAAAAGCAATGTTGGATAAGGTTTTTTTCTGGCCACTATCTCAATTACTTCAAAATCAGATTTAGTATGCACTCCATCTAGGTCTATTATCACTCCTTTTAGTCTTCCAATTGGTAGAACTCTATGTTATTTTGCTAGTTTTAGCTGAACCGATGAATATCCTAATGTGGGCTCTCCCATACATTTTCATGACTTCTCGGGTGATACATTGACTTCGGATCCTAAATCCATTATAGTATCTCCCATGTTGAAATCTCCAATGTTGGCATTCAGCTTGAACTCTCTACTTCTTCTCCTCCTTATATGTAGGTGATTTACTGTTTTTTGTTCTAACTTTCCTTCTGCTTCTACGCTACATATTTCTATCATGTTTTGTAATAATTTAATACAGGATGGATCATTTATTAGTTTTACACATGATTGCAAAAATCCTTTAATCGTACTTACTTGTCCCAAGGGATGTGTTTCTTTGGTGTGATCCAATGATGGAGGCATCTCGTACTCTAGTACTTACTTACTATGTTGTACGGTTGATGTCAATGCAATATCTGGCTTCAAAAATTATTTTCTAGCTTTCTTGAATATCTCCTTCTCATTCTGCATGTCAAACTGCTTCCTTGGTTCAACATTCTTCTTCACCCATTGGTGTTGTGTTGTGTCCTATCGTACTGTGTTGTTTCTTTTTTTAGCTCCTCCCTGTGTAACTATGTTGATGTTTCTTCCTTTTTCGCTTGTTTCTGCTAAAATCCACACAACATTATGATTGTTCTGATTTCTCTTCTCCTGGATCTTCCCCAATAGTGTTGGGCATTCTTCCATGTCATGATCTGATGCGCGACAATACATACAGGTCCTTGGTGGAAGTGGACATTCTCTTTTGCATAGTGTCTTGGTTGTTGACAATTATGACATACTACTAGTCCTCTACCTCTTCCAAAGCCTCCTCTTGATCATCCTATGCCTATGTAGCCAACTCGATCCCGTCGCGGTGCATTATACTTAGGCGTCTGGTTATACTACGTGGTATTATAGTGTGGTGTCACGGTATTATACTGTGGTTGCATAATGTTTTATGGTTTTTGCGTAGTGTTATACTGTTGTTGCACAGTGTTGGATGGGGTTGGTACTTGATTAAACTGGGGTGCAGCTTTCCTAGTCATCATTTCTTCCTACACCTTATATGCATATGATGTTCTTTCCCTCATGAACTCCATGGTTCTACAATATTTTTCATCATGGCCTACTGATTTGCAAAAGTTGCAATACAAGTTCTTCAACATTGTCTGGTACTTCTGCATCATTGGGAAGTGATATGGATCATGACCCTATTTCTTACAGATCTCGCACCATATTCCTCTTGTTGGTAATGGATTTGGCATTCTTTCTTCCATGTACTACATGAATGTTGGACATTCGTTTCTTATGGTGTCCTTTTGCCCTACATGTGGTACACCAAGCAATTTCTCTTTTGTCCTTTTTCTTGTTATGGTTTAGATGGGTTGTTAAATTCTTTAGACCTTCCTTCAACTCCTCGATGTATGAATTTGTCTTCTGATATTGGTTCTCTTCCAGTTGCAGGGCTTCCTATAGAGCCTCTATCTATGTCTAAAACTTTTGTTGTCACAGTGGATATTTCAAGTGTGGTAATAGTGAATTGACGAACATGTGCCTATGTTGCATATATGTCATGATGTATTTTATATTTCACTTTAGTCATTTAAATCTCTGGTCAATCTCCCATATAGATTCTCCTAGTTTATGTCTAATATCTATCATCTTGTTCATGTATTGGTCCTCTGAACGTAGCTTCTGGAACTCGTTTATCAACAGTTTCTTGATATCTCTAATCATTTTGGTTGTCCCTAGTGGATTGTTTGCAGCTAAAATCATATACCAATCCAATGTGTGATCTATTAATATGATAGTTGTTACACATCAATATTACTCGATTTGATAAGTGTCACAAGTGTCGCATGTTCCTCACAACTGTCGCAAGTGTCACATGTTGTTCACAAGTGTCGCAAATGTCAAACAAGCAATATTTCCACGATGATGACACTAAAGAGACACTCAGAATACCTCAAACACCTGATTTGGAGGAAGAAGGATGGTTAACTGAAGTCAAAAATCTCTTTCCACCTGAAAGGATCTCTTAAAATAGGGTTTTAAAGGAGAGCGCTCCCCTACATCAGCCTTAGGAGCACTGGCGCTCCTCTACAAGGTGCTAGGGAGCGTTATAGAACTAGATCACCCCTCTGAAGGAGCGCTACACATCTTTGAAGCACTGTCACTCCCCTTGAGCCTACTAGGGAGCATTATAGCACCCTGATGCCCCTTTTGAGGGAGCGTTTTCTAATATGGGAAGTAGTTGATCTGTTGAAGAGAATAAGAGGAGGATATTTCAAGTTTGGAAAGCAGTTGCATTCGAATTCCTGGTTCAATCAGAAGATCCCTGATCTAAAGAGGGAATTCCTCAACCTACCATAAAGATACCTCAAGAGGTTAAGCCTCTCTTAACCTATATAAGAAAGCTCTATGATGGTGGAAAAGGAGGAATAATTGCAAGAATGAAATCTATGATCTCATAGGAAACACATGGTGACCTGGAGGAGAGTAATCAATGAAGCTGCTATCATCCAGGTTGTGGATATTTTGAGCAAGGGTTAGACAAAGGGGACTTGATGAAGCTGCCACATTCACATCTATGGTTGTAAGCTACTTCTGCCATTGTTCTTATTAATATGACATGCTTGGCCTGTTTCTTTCTAGTTTGTGTTTAATTGTACATGAACTTATCGTTGATAGATAGATCTATTTTCGAGCTAATATCAATAGAGTAGGAAGTGTTTTTACTGTTGTTTGTCTACAGGGCTCATCGAGGAGCGAAAGATTGGAGATCAACTCGAAGCATGCAAGGACAAACGTCGGTAAAAAGGTACTTTTGTTCTCCTTCCTCCTCATGCATTAGTTTGTATAGAAATGAAAGGGAGTCAGTTTCCACATTAAGCATCTTCTATATTAAGAGTTAAGGGTCTAGATCTCAAGAGGAGATCTACCTGTCCGTAGGGAGATTTTCCTTCAACAGAAACTGGAGACTCCGCTGTAGAGTCCTCGAATCAAAACTTTTTGTTTTGATTTCTCCTCATAGACCTTGTCTTACCCCTTGATTGTTTTTAGACCTAGTTCACTCCTTCTTGATTGATTTCATGAGCTTATTGACTCCCTACCCCATCACACTCAGCTTGATTGACAAGACTAGACTACAATTTTTGGATTTTTTGACATTTTTAGGAGCTTTTTGAACATGGCGCCCCTGTGGCTATGTTAATAGAGTGCCAACACTCCTTGACTGTCTTAAACAGAGTGCTATAATGCCTCTTTCCCTTTACAACAGAGCGCCAACCCTCTTTTGGCCAAAAACATTTCCATAATTTCTCTTTCCAGGGTCTAATCTCTGTGTTTCACCTGCTGAGCCTCTCTGTGAGTCAATGCTTCTTCCCATTCAACTTTGACATCCCTTTTTCCGAGGAACAAATACCTTTCTGTTTGTATTTTGTAGCCTCTTTCATTATTTTTGAGCTTTTTTGCTGATTGGGAGTTTGAAACCAATGCATTTTTGTTCTCTCGTTTTGGCTAAGCGAGAAACTATGGTGAAGAATATCAAAAGCCTACAAATCTCTTCATTTGGTTTTAGTTGAGGTCATTGTTCTTCGACATTTCTTTTGGTGTGAAGTTCTTGATTTTTCTTTGTTTTTTCCTTTTCTTTTGCTTCTTGTTTTTTATCGCAATAAGAGGGTGTATTGTTTGTATGAAACCTACTTGTGTTTATCTGAGTTTCCTTGATCCAAAAGGATAATTGGCAGGAAAAGTGTTGTTTCGAATTAATCATTATTCACATACAAGAAATAAAGAGACATCTTCATGATTCATTTTGCATATTAGAAGGTATTTCAAAAGTTTTAGCACCACATCAGATTTGATTGAAAAAATTCATTTGAGGACATTCCTTATTAGTGCTTGTTAGTGAAAAGAACTCTCTCTCTCTCCCTTAAATAGATGTTCATCGAAAAGAAATGAATGCTTATCATCTTTGATGCATTTTTTGGAGACTGAGTCATAATTCCATCTGTTTCACTTCCATGCACCCCTTTTTGAGTAAAGAACAGCTATAAAATGAACTCTAATTAAAAATTATCTAGAACATTTTCTTTTCTAGGATCCTCCACCAACAATAGACTAGGACTAGTACTTTGGATTAGGATGTGAGCATAACTCTCCAAAGTTTCCAAAACAAACATTAGCATCCTGAACTAGGGAGAGTCAAATCCAATTGTTGTATAAGTCTGCCTGGGATCCCCCTCTCACACAGGGGTTACGCACGAGGTCGCATTCGGGAGAGCTATGAAGATTATCCCTCCATGGTTTGACTGATTGTAGTGGTCAGATCGTATTATTGGGATCACTTAAAGGTATACCCACAAGGTTGAGTGGAATCCTTTCAAGTTGATTTCGGGCTAGATACCTTGCCCGTACGTTCGGACTGGACTGTCGACTGTTCTCGCCCAGGGGCTGACTGCAAATTGGTAACCTTAGTGGCCATAATCTTTAGGGTCTTACACAAGGTGACAGTGAAGGGAAGTCTCACTGTACCTGGAGCAGACATTGGTCAAACTCACACGGACTCCATGGAGGGTAAATCCACAATTACTGCGTGGAAGCTTGCACCAAGGTGTAAGTCCGTTAAGTAGGTCGCCATTGTAACTGTTCCACCATATCCCCGCCCCGTCTTGAATTGATCACATGACGTTGGATTTCATCACCAACTAGTGTGGTCATCGAGAGAAGGTCCTGTTTGCTTGGTTGTGATTCTTAGATTCTATTAGCATATGCTGTTTCTTTTCGGTAGTTGTCCATAGATCTTTTTTGCCGACTCTTTTTCACCAACATCAACCCTCCACACCGTTCGCAGAGGCTACAAGGACTTCCTCCAGAAAATATGGAAGGGAACACCCCTTTACCCCCTCATTCTATGGAGGAATCTCCTTAACAGAGCGAGGTTCAAGACACTACAACTTCCCAAGAAGAAGTTCCCACTCCTTTAGAGAATTTTTGAATTGTTTCAAAGTCTCTGGAAGCCTTCCGCATTCTGGAGGGATATGAGCGACGTGTTCTCCAACTGAATTCAATCGGTGAATTTGTCGTCGTCAATCCTTCTGACATTCCTGCTGGGTTTCATTCAAACCCTTTAGTCGATGACCCCTTTTGGACCGTAGACATTGTTCGAAGTCCACCGCGCATGGTGCAGGATCTTTATGGAGCAGGAATGGGTGCCGACGTGCCTATCACCTACACCATACCCTTAAAGCATTTTAACGATACTACCATTTTTTCGGCCACACCATCCGTTAATCCGAACACATCGTCCATCGGCCTGAGGTCTACTTTTCCTCTCTAGACGACCCATTCTACAATGGTCCCTCACATTTTGACTATTCCCACCGGTAATGCAGTGGTTAGCCAAGCTGCAATTGGCACACCAATAACACCTAGACCTACATCATCACTCCCTTTTGGGTATCGAGAACTGAATTTTTCCACTACCACTACTACCCAAGTTATGCCGGGAAGTTCGATACCTATCCAACAACCCGGAGGGACCGATATTGGTGGTCTTAATCCGTTCAGTAGTACCGGTCAGTCATTTACGTCTGGTTCTCAAATCCCAGGAACTCTACCTCAAGCTGGGGGCATCCTCTCACCATAGGACAACTTCCATTTGGAGGGCACCCTCATGCTTGGGGGAAGCCTCAATCTGGAGCTTACCATCAACCATATGGACAAAATGTGTCTACCACACCTAATCCATGGAATATCCCTTTTCCAGGAAACCCATAGTTCTCGGTGAGACACAATTCTCAGGCTCCACAACAACCTCCTTATGGACAAATGCCAAATCCAACTTATAATCCTCAAAACCCATCTGGTTATCCTTCGCTCGCACATGTTTCTCAAAACACCTCAAATCCTGTGTACCCTGGTCAACACCAACCTTATACAAGAGGGCCCACTAGTTACAATTATCCGCATAACCCAGTGTATGGCCCTACTGGTGTCCCTATGCCACACCAGTATTACCCACAGGTTAACCGACAACTACCTTTCCTAGCAACCCTGGACCTTCTAGACTTGTCTCAGTTAACAAATGATCCTATTTTTCATTCTACAGTTTGGCCAGATATTCTAGCTAAACTTCCTTCTGATATCCCAAAATTCGACGGAAAGTCCGGAGAAGACCCAAACAACCACGTGATGACTTTCCATTTGTGGTGTTCATCCAACTCCCTCATGGACGATTCTATACGTTTGTGTCTTTTTCAACGAATGCTTATGGGTTCCAAAAAAAAATGGTATATTGAACTACCATGTGCTTCTTTTCACGATTTCAAATCTCTCGCCATGTCTTTCCTCACACACTTCCAACTACCCATTCGATACGAGACGGGTACCGAACTATTGACCTCCCTTCGTCAGACAACTTCTGTACATATCTTTGATCATATTCATGAATGGAGATGACGACGAAGGTTAATCAAAGCGGTCATTCCTGACCAATTATTAGCGGAATGGTTCACTAAATCATTGTTACCCCAGATCGCTCGTGATGTTGCCATGGGTGGTGTAGTCACCGAGGAAGAGGCTATTGCTCGAGCTCAGTACTTAGATTTGGCTTATTCACAATATAGTACTCTATACGAGTTGATACCAAATGCTACCCATGCCACTAATGATCCATCCAAACCATCATCTACCTCGCACACGGATGGAGTCATTGGCTCCGTAAAACCCCAATCTACTTCCCAGTCGACTAGAACAACCTAGCGGCCTGCTTCAACAGTTTCTCCCAGTCTGAATGCACCCTCTTCGACCCCCCCTCAAACTCAGGTCTCCGAGGTGAATGCGGTCCAATCGACCCCTTCACAACAATCTGGGGGCAAGAAGAAAGAAAGAAATAAACCAAAGAAAAACAACAACAACGAACAACCAAAAAATCAACCGCAAACCCCTGCTGCCGAGAAACAAGCACAACGAAAACCAAAATTCCCATGTCTCATTTGTGGTGATGATCACTACACCCAAGACTATCCACATCGCGATGAAGTGGCCAAGATCTTTAAGGGAAATTCACAACCCACTGTGCTTACTCAGCCTTTCCCACAACAGAAATCTTTGGGTGCTCAAACCCTCACTCCAGGGGGAAGTTCCAACCAACCCCATGATGAGGCCTCGAGAAGTGCCCACATTTACATGTTTAACGGGGTTAATCTGACCACTTGCACTGCGACATATGACACACCGATTAAACCTGATAAGCCGAAGACTACTAACAGTTCCGTATCAGACCCATTACCATCTTCCGTTAGTCCTCCCTCTGCTAGCCCTTCGTCTAGACCGCTCCAGATCGAGAAACCTTCGTTTGACTCCATCTTGCGCCCTCCTAATAGAACTATCCATAAATCTACCTTTAATCCTAGTTTGACTATCCCAAAACTACAACATTATTGAAGATTTGGCTCAAGCACCGTGTGCTATGTCCGCTTTGGAAGTTCTGCAACAATGTCCCAGCCAACATAGAATGCTCTTATCTCCCATCGGCGCTTTCGATCCTAAATCATCAAATAACCTTACGTTTAATCTGGATGATCATCAACCCCGACTCTCTCACCAACTAGCCTTTAAGATCAATGTTGTTGTTCACAATCAACAAATCCACCGAACTATCTTGGATGAGGGAGCCTCTACTTGTGTCATGTCTTTAGCTTGTTGGAAAGGCTTAAAATCACCTACCCTTAACAAATCCCCTATGATGTTACACACTTTCAATGGGTGAGGTTTTCATCCTCACGGACTGTTACAATCCTTAGTCGTTCAGTTGGGTGGCAAAATTGTTACTATTGATGTCAAGGTGGTCGATGCCCCCCTCGATTACAACCTACTACTTGGAAGAAGTTGGTTCTATGCTATGAATGCCATCACCTAGTCGGTGTTTCGATGTGTACAATTCCCCCATCAAGGCAAAATTGTCACTATCGATCAACTTGATTTCTATACACCCGACGCTCGCGCCCCTATCACCAACAACATTCCTTTTTTGGGAGACCACCCAGTTACGTATGAAAGCATTGGTGTTGGCTTATTGAAAGATTCTAGCCTTATGGGTACCTTCCCTACACCACTTCCACCCACCACACATCATATTGCCACCGTCAATATGATTTTGACTATGCCTTATCAATCTTTGGAATCATATGATCCTTGGATTGTACCTAGTCCTATGGAATTTGATGTGCTCAGTGACACCATGCCACTTAGCCCAGCCGAGGCCGCATATGTAGCTATTCAATCCACCTCTCCCTCTCTAGACAACCCACATTTATTGGCACCTGATGCCTACTAAATGCCCTCATGGTTGGATTCCCTATCGTCCGCAATTGATTACATTTCCCAAATTTTCCCTTCCGACGAATCTATAATGGAAATGCTTAGCATTGACAACGTACCTTGGGATGATAACCATCATCGATCCTCTTTTCTTCCACCTTTGGAAGAAATTCACCAAGATATACACTTTGTCTTCCCTCCTGATGTTACCAATACTCCGCAATCTCCCATCCTCACACAAGATACTCTTTCTGAGGGGAATATGGGTAACATCTCTACTACGATCGTTATTGATATTTCGATCAAAGAAGGTGTCGTGGAAAACATTCACCTTGGTGCTAATTGCACACCCGAAGAAGTGGTCTCTTACACCACTCTGTTTAAATAATTCCGCGATGTCTTCGCTTGGAGCTACAAGGAAATGCCAGGGATCGACCCTTCGATCATCGTGCATGAAATAAAGACTTACCCTAGCGCAAAACCTGTTCGACAAAAACTTCGCCCAGTTCATCCCAAGAAAATCGTATCTATAAAGGCAGAAGTTGAGAAACTTTTAAAATATGGCTTTATCTATCCCATCCCTTTGAAAAAATGGGTCTCCAACCTTGTTCCGGTTGCCAAAAAATAAGGGACCATCCATGTTTGTGTTGACTATCGGGATCTCAACAAAGCTTGTCCAAAGGACAACTACCCTACGCCCTTCATTGACCAAATCATCGATAATTGCACTAGGAGCGTAATCTTCTCTTTCATGGATGGCTTCTCCGGGTATAACCAGATTGAAATCTTACTTGCTGATCAACATAAGACAACCTTTATCTGCCCATGGGGAACTTTCGCCTATCAAAAGCTACCTTTTGGTCTCAAAAACACTAGTGCTACTTTCCAGTGGTCCATGTCGTATGCTTTCCACGATATCAAGCATATCGTAGAACCTTACCTCGACGACTTACCTACCCACTCATCCAATCGATCCAATCACGTTGATCACTTACGAGCTATTTTTCTTCGATGTCGGTTCTACCCTATCCGATTGAACCCACATAACTACATTTTTGCTATCAAATCCGGTCGACTCCTCGATTTTATTGTCCCTAAAGATGGGATTAGGGTGGATCCCTTAAAGATTAAGGCTATTCTGGCCTTACCCCCACCTACTAATCTAACTGAACTCCAAAGTTTGCAAGGAAAAGCAAACTTCCTTCGCCGTTTCATTTGTAACTACGCTGAGATAACTAAAGGATTCATGCGGATACTGCAGAAAAACACCCCTTTCATCTGGGATGATGTTTCTCAACGTTTATTTGATGCTCTCAAGCATGCTCTGACCCATGCACCTTTGTTACATCCTCCAGAGTATACAAAGGACTAAATCCTTTACTTAGCTGCCTCCACTTCCACTATTGCAATGGTGTTAGTCCAGGAGGACCCCAACAGTGAGGAACATGTGATCTATTACCTGAGCAAGAGTCTATCTGGACCCGAACTTCGATATTCACATGTAGAGAAACTGGCTCTGGAAGTCGTTATCGATGTCCAACGATTTCTCCATTACATCTTACTATGCACCACCACGGTGATTGCGCACTCCAACCCCATGTACCACGTCTTGACACATCAAGTGCTTGGGGGAAAATACTCTAAATGGATCGTCATCCTTCAGGAATTTGATCTTGAATTTACAAAGTCCAAAGCCGAAAAGTCCCTGGTGTTTGCGGAGCTCATCTGTGATCTCCCCCATACTGATGAAGACATCGAACCTAGAGATTCTCTCCTCGACAAAACTCTTTTCCTCATCAGCACATCTGATCCTTGGTACGGAGACATCCTCCTTTACCTCCAAACCCAACGCTTTTAGCCTAACATTTCTCGTGAAGAGCATCAACGTATTCGCCACCATTCTCATCGTTAACTTATCATCGGTGACACTTTGTATCATCTTGGTATCGACACTATCCTTCGACGATGTCTGATTCATGTGGAGGCCGAACACATTCTGAACAATTGTCACCTTGGATCCTGTGGTGTTCACCTTTCTGGGATGGCCACAACCCAAAAAATCCTACGTGCCGTCTATTTTTGGCCCTCGATTTTCAAAGATTGCATCGAGGCAGTCAAAAAGTGCCCACCCTACCAAGTTTTTAACAACAAGGCACACACCCACCCTACTACGTTTCACCCCATTATTTCCATCATCCCCTTCGGCAAGTGGGGCATTGATTTCATGCAATGTAAGCCTACCTCAGCCGGGGGGCATGGTTATATAATCGTCGTCATCGACTAGTTTACAAAATGGGCTAAGGCTATGCCTACCTTTCTGAACGATGGTCGTACCGCAACTCTGTTTCTTTTTAACCACATCATAACTCGTTTTGGTGTACCACACGCCATTTTCACTGATCACAGTGCACACTTTAAGAACCAGATGATGAGCAAATTGCATGTCAAATTGGTTTTTCACCATGAAAACTCATCCTCATACTATCCTTAGGCCAACAGACAAGTTGAGGCCATCAACAAAGTCCTAAAAACCATGATTCAACGCATGGTAGGGGTAAACAAGACATCCTGGCATCTACAACTTTTCTCCTCTCTCTGGACTTACCGTACTTTCGTGAAAACCGCAACTGGATTTACTCCTTTCCAGTTAGTATATGGCATTGAAGCCGTTTTACCAATCGAGTGCGAAATTCCATCTTTGAAACTTAAAGTAGAACTCCTACCCCATACTAGCCTTTAAGATCAATGTTGTTGTTCACAATCAACAAATCCACCGAACTATCTTGGATGAGGGAGCCTCTACTTGTGTCATGTCTTTAGCTTGTTGGAAAGGCTTAAAATCACCTACCCTTAACAAATCCCCTATGATGTCACGCACTTTCAATGGGTGAGGTTTTCATCCTCACGGACTGTTACAATCCTTAGTCGTTCAGTTGGGCGGCAAAATTGTTACTATTGATGTCAAGGTGGTCGATTCCCCCCTCGATTACAGCCTACTACTTGGAAGAAGTTGGTTCTATGCTATGAATGCCATCACCTCGTCGGTGTTTCGATGTGTACAATTCCCCCATCAAGGCAAAATTGTCACTATCGATCAACTCGATTTCTATACACCCGACGCTTGCGCCCCTATCACCAACAACATTCCTTTTTTGGGAGACCACCCAGTTACGTATGAAAGCATTGGTGTTGGCTTATTGAAAGATTCTAGCCTTATGGGTACCTTCCCTACACCACTTCCACCCACCACACATCATATTGCCACCGTCAATATGATTTTGACTATGCCTTATCAATCTTTGGAATCATCTGATCCTTGGATTGTACCTAGTCCTATGGAATTTGATGTGCTCAGTGACACCATGCCACTTAGCCCAGCCGAGGCCGCATATGTAGCTATTCAATCCGTCTCTCCCTCTCTAGACAACCCACATTTATTGGCACCTGATGCCTACTCAATGCCCTCATGGTTGGATTCCCTATCGTCTGCAATTGATTACATTTCCCAAATTTTCCCTTCCGACGAATCTATAATGGAAATGCTTAGCATTGACAACGTACCTTGGGATGATAACCATCATCGACCCTCTTTTATTCCACCTTTGGAAGAAATTCACCAAGACATACACTCTGTCTTCCCTCCTGATGTTACCAATACTCTGCAATCTCCCATCCTCACACAAGATACTCTTTCTGAGGGGAATATGGGTAACATCTCTACTACGATCGTTATTGATATTTCGATCAAAGAAGGTGTCGTGGAAAACATTAACCTTGGTGCTAATTGCACACCCGAAGAAGTGGTCTCTTACACCACTCTGTTTAAATAATTCCGCGATGTCTTCACTTGGAGCTACAAGGAAATGCCAGGGATCGACCCTTCGATCATCGTGCATGAAATCAAGACTTACCCTAGTGCAAAACCTGTTCGACAAAAACTTTGCCCCGTTCATCCCAAGAAAATCATATCTATAAAGGCAGAAGTTGAGAAACTTTTAAAATCTGGCTTTATCTATCCCATCCCTTTGAAAAAATGGGTCTCCAACCTTGTTCCGGTTGCCAAAAAATAAGGGACCATCCGTGTTTGTGTTGACTATCGGGATCTCAACAAAGCTTGTCCAAAGGACAACTACCCTACGCCTTTCATTGACCAAATCATTGATAATTGCACTAGGAGCGTAATCTTCTCTTTCATGGATGGCTTCTCCGGGTATAACCAGATTGAAATCTTACTTGCTGATCAACATAAGACAACCTTTATCTGCCCATGGGGAACTTTCGCCTATCAAAAGCTACCTTTTGGTCTCAAAAACACTAGTGCTACTTTCCAGTGGTCCATGTCGTATGCTTTCCACGATATCAAGCATATCGTAGAACCTTACCTCGACGACTTACCTACCCACTCATCCAATCGATCCAATCACGTTGATCACTTACGAGCTATTTTTCTTCGATGTCGGTTCTACCCTATCCGATTGAACCCACATAACTACATTTTTGCTATCAAATCCGGTCGACTCCTCGATTTTATTGTCCCTAAAGATGGGATTAGGGTGGATCCCTTAAAGATTAAGGCTATTCTGGCCTTACCCCCACCTACTAATCTAACTGAACTCCAAAGTTTGCAAGGAAAAGCAAACTTCCTTCGCCGTTTCATTTGTAACTACGCTGAGATAACTAAAGGATTCATGCGGATACTGCAGAAAAACACCCCTTTCATCTGGGATGATGTTTCTCAACGTTTATTTGATGCTCTCAAGCATGCTCTGACCCATGCACCTTTGTTACATCCTCCAGAGTATACAAAGGACTAAATCCTTTACTTAGCTGCCTCCACTTCCACTATTGCAATGGTGTTAGTCCAGGAGGACCCCAACAGTGAGGAACATGTGATCTATTACCTGAGCAAGAGTCTATCTGGACCCGAACTTCGATATTCACATGTAGAGAAACTGGCTCTGGAAGTCGTTATCGATGTCCAACGATTTCTCCATTACATCTTACTATGCACCACCACGGTGATTGCGCACTCCAACCCCATGTACCACGTCTTGACACATCAAGTGCTTGGGGGAAAATACTCTAAATGGATCGTCATCCTTCAGGAATTTGATCTTGAATTTACAAAGTCCAAAGCCGAAAAGTCCCTGGTGTTTGCGGAGCTCATCTGTGATCTCCCCCATACTGATGAAGACATCGAACCTAGAGATTCTCTCCTCGACAAAACTCTTTTCCTCATCAGCACATCTGATCCTTGGTACGGAGACATCCTCCTTTACCTCCAAACCCAACGCTTTTAGCCTAACATTTCTCGTGAAGAGCATCAACGTATTCGCCACCATTCTCATCGTTAACTTATCATCGGTGACACTTTGTATCATCTTGGTATCGACACTATCCTTCGACGATGTCTGATTCATGTGGAGGCCGAACACATTCTGAACAATTGTCACCTTGGATCCTGTGGTGTTCACCTTTCTGGGATGGCCACAACCCAAAAAATCCTACGTGCCGTCTATTTTTGGCCCTCGATTTTCAAAGATTGCATCGAGGCAGTCAAAAAGTGCCCACCCTACCAAGTTTTTAACAACAAGGCACACACCCACCCTACTACGTTTCACCCCATTATTTCCATCATCCCCTTCGGCAAGTGGGGCATTGATTTCATGCAATGTAAGCCTACCTCAGCCGGGGGGCATGGTTATATAATCGTCGTCATCGACTAGTTTACAAAATGGGCTAAGGCTATGCCTACCTTTCTGAACGATGGTCGTACCGCAACTCTGTTTCTTTTTAACCACATCATAACTCGTTTTGGTGTACCACACGCCATTTTCACTGATCACAGTGCACACTTTAAGAACCAGATGATGAGCAAATTGCATGTCAAATTGGTTTTTCACCATGAAAACTCATCCTCATACTATCCTTAGGCCAACAGACAAGTTGAGGCCATCAACAAAGTCCTAAAAACCATGATTCAACGCATGGTAGGGGTAAACAAGACATCCTGGCATCTACAACTTTTCTCCTCTCTCTGGACTTACCGTACTTTTGTGAAAACCGCAACTGGATTTACTCCTTTCCAGTTAGTATATGGCATTGAAGCCGTTTTACCAATCGAGTGCGAAATTCCATCTTTGAAACTTAAAGTAGAACTCCTACCCCATACTTCTGCCAAAGAAGAACGTTTCTTATATTTTTCCAAACTAGACGAAACACGTCGTGATGTCGCTCTCGTTAACGAGGCACATCAGAAACGGATAAAAAATCAATACGACAAATCCGTCCATCCTCAGACTTTTGCAGAAGGAGACTTAGTCCTCATTTATGACCAAGCTCATGACAAACTAGGGATAGGCAAGTTAGAACCTCTGTGGCATGGTCCTTACATTGTGAAATGTGTTCTACATAGAGGCGCCTACAAGTTAGTCGATTATGATGGAATTTCCCTAGGAGAGCCCCGGAACAGGCTTTACCTTAAAAAGTACTATGCCTAGATCACCTAGCATGTGTACTTTGTACATTATTGTATTTTAGTTTGGTGTGTCTGTTTCTTTTGCGTGCTTGAGTCTTTACCCTTGCCACTCATGACTGTGCCTTGTGTTTTCATTCGTAGATGACATCTTCCTTTCCTATCTTTGTCGGGTTTGCGGATGGCGCTAGTCGACACACCCAGAACATTGCTTCGGCAGCATGGGTCATTTACCAATTTGACGAGGTGGTGATTTCAGGAGGTATTTTCTTAGGACCAGCGACCAATAAAATGGCATAATATCATGCTGTCATCGGACTCTTAACCCAAGCCTCCTCCCTAGGTATCTCTCGTATCATTGTTTACTTAGACTCCCAACTTTTGGTCTATCAACTCAATCGTATCTACGCTATTCGTAATCCTATCCTGCTATGTCTCCACCTACAAGTTCGTCGTCTCGAATGAATGTTTGATTACATTGAATATAGACATATTCCAAGAGAACTCAACAGTGTTTCAGATTCGTTAGCTAATTACATCATGGATCGATATCTTGCCCATAGATAAGATTTTATAAAGGAAAGCAAATTTTACATCACATGTAAATTAAAACACATCACATTAAAGGCATCATCATGTACAAATCATTTGGCACTGTAAAAACTCGGAACTGTATATATATACATAGTGTGACTGAAATTTTTTTGATTACATCAAAAAGTATTTAGAAGAGCAAAATGTTGGGTCTTTACACCCATACAACATTGCCTGACAAGTCATACAAAATAGGATCACCAGAGAGACTCTAATCTCCCTGCACTACATTGTGCTGAGAGTAACATATCACTGCACGCACTACGCATCTCAGTAGAGAATTGACATTTTCTAGCACTCCCATAGTGTGCCTCTGCAGATGTAAAGGCACTTCTCCCCTCCGTAAAGGTATAGTTATTTATGGGTTTCTCTGACAATGCAATGGCTTCACTAAACCTCTGGATTGTAGTTTTGACATCGCAAGTTTCCAAGCAGTTCTGATCGATTATTTACCTTGTCACATACATGAGCATAGTCTTAGTTTGTTTTCAAGCTTGAAAACATGAGAACGCACCGGGTAGAATTTTATCTCTTTTTTGGACCCGCATGGACAGACGAAAAAGGAACCCCCCTGGAGTCATCTTTAAACTCTTTTCAGACTCTCTAAATATGAAAATATTGTCGAGTGATATTGCTTCCTTTCACGCTCATTAAAATGTTCGAAAGGGCATCTTTCGAGTGATAGTTTATCTCTTTTTTGGTCTCGTCACACTACTGTATGAAAAAGGAACTGAGAGAGTTCTCTTTTAAGTGTTTTTCCAGACTCTATAATCATGAAAAAACTTTGAGTTTTCTGTCTTTGGACTCGCTAAAACACACATCGATAGGCCCATGCAGGACTGAACTCTTACTTCCTCCGGTTCATTAAAAAAGGAAGAAGAACTTACCGAAGGTGAGTTATATCGAGCATGTGTTATCCTCCTTGAGATCATTAAATAAAAAAGAGGTACTCGTCTATCTGGATGGGGGAAAATTTTAAAGAAGTAAGCCAAGCAGTCTCTTGAGAACATTACCAAGTAATTCTTAGAGTTGCCCTTGAACACGACACTTTTTCATTTGCACGCATTATAATTCATTGAACCTCTGCACTGAGCCAATCCTTTGAGTTTCTTTCACTCCTTTGGGTCACCTGATGTAAGTCACAACATCCACTGCATCATCAAGTTTTGGTCTATGTCATGTTTCTGCTGTTGTGCCTCAGTGTTCAAGGGAAGTATCTGCCTCTAGAGTCAGCCATTACAAACATCTTGTCTCAAAACCCATGTCAGTCCATGTTCTTTTGATCTACCAATTACATCTCTATGTCCGTTTCGTGTCTTTGATGGGGGATACATCAAGGTCCCCCTTCGATGAGCCTATTCTTGTCGACCTCAACACATTATTTGAGAATCAGGCTTAGAAACCAGTTAGTACTTTGGGACCTGCATGCTTCAAAGGCAGGCCTCCTCACATTCGACAGTAGGTTTACATCATTGACCTCTGATCGGATGATTCCATGGATGTTCAACTCCAGCTCATCCATTCACATTCGTTGGAATGTACTAGGTTACCTCGGGAATCATTGACATTAATGGTGATCTCCCTCGCACTTGTTAACGGTTTATACCATTGACCGGTACTCAAGTGGTTTCTGCCATGTTCGACATCAGGACATCTATTCACATCGTTAGATTCGTACCACATTGGGATCGGTAAGAAGACCCTGGGTTAAGTGATCACTTTGCTATGTACTTTGCCTAGGTTGCGAAGGAGTTTCTCTTGGACAAATGATACATACACTGTTACATAGATCCACTTTGTATTGGCCGTGGCTATGTCTTGTCATCTCATAGATCCACTATGTATTCTTCGTGGCTACGATCAGTCCAAGTCATCAGAGTATAGATCCACATTTTATCTTCAGTGGCTATACCTTTTTATCAATACAATTATGGATCCACAGTGTATTTTATGGCGGCCATATCTTGCAAGTCTTGATCACCCAAGCATAAGTATGTCTGCCTTGGGTTTTGAAACATGTCATGATAGTTGTTGGATGTTTGTGTACAGCTTCCGTCAAGTTCTCCGATTCTATACCCTTGCTTGAAAGTCTACAAATCATTTCAGTTATCAGTTCTCATCTTCTAACTTCATGCTTTGGGGGGCAATCTATTACACATCAATATTACTCGATTTGATAAGTGTTACAAGTGTCGCATGTTCCTCACAACTGTCGCAAGTGTCACAAATGTCAAACAAGGCATATTTCCAGGATGACGACACTAAAGAGACACTCATAATACCTCAAAAACCTGATTTGGCGGAAGAAGGATGGTTAACTGAAGTCAAGAATCTCTTGCCACTTGAAAGGAGCTCTTAAACTAGGGTTTTAAAGGAGAGCGCTCCCCTACATCAGCCTTAGGAGCGCTGGCGCTCCCCTATAAGGTGCTAGGGAGAGTTATAGAACCAGATCACCCCTCTGAAGGATAGCTACACATATTTGAAGCGCTGGCACTCCCCTTGAGCCTACTAGGGAGCGTTATAGTGCCCTGATTCCCCTTTTGAGGGAGCGCTGTCTAATCTGGGCAGTAGTTGATCTGTTGAGGAGAATAAGGGGAGGATCTTTCAAGTTTGGAAAGCAGTTGCATTCGAATTCTTGGTTCAATCAGAAGATCCTTGATCTAAGGAGGGAATTCCTCAACCTACCCTAAAGATACCTCAAGAGGTTAAGCCTCTCTTAACCTATATAAGCAGGCTCTATGATGGTGGAAAAGGAGGAAGAATTGCAAGCATGAAACCTATGATCTCATAGGAAACACACAGTGAACTGGAGGAGAGTAATCAGTGAAGCTTCTATCATCCAGGTTGTGGATATTTTGAGCAAGGGTTAGACAAAGGGGACTTGACGAAGCTATCACATTCAAATCTACAGTTGTAAGCTACTTCTGTCATTGTTCTCTTTAATATGACACGCTTGGCCTGTTTCTTTCTAGTTTGTGTTTAATTGTACATGAACTTATCATTGATAGATAGATCTATTTTCAAGCTAATATCAATAGAGTAGGAAGTGTTTGTACTGTTGTTTTTCTACAGGGCTCATCGAGGAGAGAAATATTAGACCTCAAATCGGAGCGTGCAGGGACAAACATTGGTAAAAAGGTACTTCTATTCTCCTTCCTCCTCATGCATTAGTTTGTATAGATCTAAAAGGAAGTCAGTGTCCACGTTAAGCATCTTCAGTCTTAAGAGTTAAGGGTCTAGCTCTCAAGAGGAGATCTACCTATCCACAGGGAGATTTTCCTTCAACAATAGCTAACTGTGGAATTTTAGTGTCCTCGTATGTGAGTTGTTTTTCTTCCCAAATATTTTCACAGATAAACATGTGCTTTTCTGGGTCCTTCGAAGCTTCTCCTTTGAATTCTGGTAACCTAACGGTTGGATCATGTCCTGCCATATTAAATTTTAAACTACTACCTCTGCATGGTGTAGATACTTGACTACTACTTTATGA
This sequence comes from Picea engelmannii, assembly GCA_009831015.1. Classification (NCBI taxonomy): domain Eukaryota; kingdom Viridiplantae; phylum Streptophyta; class Pinopsida; order Pinales; family Pinaceae; genus Picea; species Picea engelmannii. The sequence continues at coordinate 95,370 of ML789753.1, forward strand.
ACTGGATCCCCCAGTTGTTGTTCCTTTTGTATATGTACTTCATGTTGTCTTCCTTTTCCCGAAATTCAGTTGTCTAAATGGTGGTGTTCTTCTTGGTGTATTAGTTGCACATGGGTTTATGGGTTCCACACTTACATTGATATGGATATGAGTGATTCCTTCTAATTCTTCTCTTGGACCTATCGTATTCCTCTCATATGTCGCATGCATGATTTCCTCAATATTCTCCACATCCCAAAGATCCTCTACCTCCTCTTCATCACTTTCCAAGCCTTCCCTCGCAGCTACAACTCTCTTCTTGGTGTTCACTTTATATTGGTAGGGTACTCCACTACGTATCCTTCCATCTGTCACCATGATCCACTTGATCTAGTCGTCATTCATCATAATTAGTTCCAAGGAATCCTCCTTATTTCCTTTATCCCCTTCTCCTTCGATTTCTCCTTTTCCTGTCAGTGCTTGCCCCCTTCCCCCATGCACGTAGGGAAGTTTAGTTGTTTGAATCCATTGTCATTACACCTTTTTTATATAGAAATATCTTAATGGAAGTATATAATGATATGATGTACCTACCTCGAGGTCCCTTCAAGAATTCTTGTTCAGTTGTGTTGTACGACTTTGTTGTATCTATTGCAAACTCTATGATAAATCCGACAACAATGTTGTCTAACCAGAAATATACTGCGTGCGTAAACTTATTATAAACTCGTTGTAGTTGCGTGATCTCTTCAGGATTCCATTCTACTTGTCTGATCTGATTCGTTATATGGTTTCATTTAAATCATTTGATCCACTCCTATAATATGTGTGGGAACTCACAAAAAAATACTTCATGCAAGTCGGTGAATACATTCTTGTCCAGATATTTGTGCGGTGTTAGATTCGAGTTTTTGTTATCTTTCTGCACAAAATCTATCTCCTTTGTCTTCAACCAGTTTTCTATCTCTACCTTTGTGGGATTCCATAGTCTCAACATCCCCTTTTAGATTCAGATTCTTTCACCTTCTTGTCATCCGATCCCATATTCTTTTGACGCTTCTTCAATAGATCTCATATGCTAAATTCCATTGCCTTCCAATTAGTCAACAACAAAACCTTTTGTTGGTTTTTTCCCTTTTATATATCTACTCTTATTGGTATTGAGGGATTCTAATTTTGATTCTCATTGACCATTACAAATTGACCCTGGTTCAGAACTAAGAAGCTTCCCAACAAAATCCCTTAAGGACAATCGACCCCTCTGGTAACTCAGAAGGAAACGTACTACACAGAGTGCACTGCACAGTCTCACTCGAGATACCTCTATGGGTGGCTATAATACTCAGGTGTTTACAACCTAGGATTGAGCGAGATTTGTGCTTGTTCATCGTAACTTTTATTCAGTCCATTTAACATCTTGTTATAATAATTATTCTATTCATGCATTCCAAATAATAGATCTACTTAACTACTTCATTCATTCAACATTCATCAACTAATCAGACAAAAAGATACATTCATTCAGTCACATGACACAGTTTTACCATGGTTCACCCCCTCCTGGGCTACATCCACAAATATCTGTCTCTCAAGATTTTATTATAATTTGGAAATCTCCCATGCCACGTGTGGTTACAATCTTAGTTCTTCTTCTCTCCCAGAGGCTCCTCGATCTATGTGAGGCTGACTAGATCGCACCAGGCTCCTCATACTACAATTTAACCCTCGAGATCAAGTCTGTCATGTTTTCTCTATATCACCAGCTTAATGACTTACACAGTCCTTACAATTCTCTTCCTCTTTGTCCCTCTCTTCTTTTCTGTCTCCCCCTATCTCTCTCTCTCTCTCTATGTATATCTATATATCCCCCTCCTAAGCACCACTTATTTATATCTTTGTCTCACTATCCATTACAATGTATTACAAAAACCCTAACCCTAGGGTCGTTAGGTCGTCCATGCATGCACGCGTGCTTCTTTTCCTTCTATCTGTCTTTTTCCTCTTGCATGATTTTCTTCCAAAAATATTCTTTCTTCTCAATTCGGCCTACATCCAACACCCTACAAAATGATTTCCTATACCCATCATGTTACAATTGGAATAAACCTTTTAAAATATTATTAAAAGGAGATAGTTAAGAAAGCTATATTTGTGAAGGGACTCTAAGGGAACTACTATCCGTTATACTATATAGATTGGCATGTTACATAACTCTAGTTGCATTAATGCCTTTATAAGCATCTCGTAATTATATATTATTTTCTTTATAACCAACCCAAGCATAGAAACTTATATTGTAATAACTGGGACAATATCTACTATGTTATATATGAATTTTAATGTTTATAATACATTTTATCCTATGGTTTTATTTAAAAAAAAACTATCTATAAAAAAACAACAGTAAATAATATATTTTTTGAAATATAGTTATTAATTATATATAGCTTCGGTTATATATCATCATATTTGAGATACCTTTAAATTGGAAAGGCCTATAGAACAATAATTGATTTACTACATAGTGCATATTGATAACAAAAATTTCCCTAATATTATGTATAATACCAATAAAAACACAAATGCATAATTTTTGCATGAATAATATAAATAAAATAACAAATGAATAATGTCCACAATATGAATTAGTAGTGGAAAAACATATGTTCGAAGTGATTTTTTTGTTTCTATTAAAATTTAGAGAGAAGCTCGAAGTCTTTTAGATCTAAGGAGGCCTGAGATCCTATGGAAAAGAAAATACAAAATAATGATGCACAATTGATTCTTGTTCGTATATAAAAATAAGTCTCTCTCCCATGTTTAGGAGATAGGTACATCCCTCTAGAAATCCCTAAGATCTCACATAAAAATATTTTTTTCTAAGGAAAATACCTCATAGAAAACCCTCCAAGTACTTCCTCGTGATCCATGAGTGTAAACAGGGTAAACCATTGGCCTTAATTATGGAGCCTAATCTATAGGGGATGAAGAGACTTGAACTTGTGACCTCCACAACTTTGGGGGAGAGATATTTCCTCTGGATCATGACTGATTGAGCTAACCCTCAAGGTTGTCTCACATGCAAATAGTTATGAAAATTTTTATGTTGAAATGAAGAAAATGATTTGTCTCCTCTTGAAGAGGAATTTATTGGAGAAATTCTTGGAAATAAAATTGTCTAGTTTTGTGTTCTTATGGACCTACCTACTTGGTTAAAAAATTTCAATCTCTCATATAGGAATCATGTAGAGAATGAATAGATTTTTTCTACCACACATAATGCAAGGGTATATATGGAATAACTCTTAATAACACACACACACATACACTACTAAAATGGAGGATACATATGGTGGAGTTGTCCCTAATATTTAGTGGCAAATCAAGAAATCATAGAGTGAGAGAAAAGAGGGTAAACTTAAGAGGAAAATCCATTATATTAGTTAGGAGATAAAGTTCTTGTTAATTATAACCTAATATTGTAGGTAACTAGGGTAATTCATTTAGGTTTTAGATTAGATTTTACAAGAAAAATAGAAAAATAAATTAGACCAACTAAATAGGGTTATTAATCAATGATTTATTTAGTGAGCTACAAACCCCAATGATAAAAAAGGAAAGGGAATAAGGAATATAAATCACCTTAAATTCATTTCCATATATAATGAATCTCTTTGGGATAAAGTGAAGATTATTGATAATCCTCCAAGAGCGATCCACATTTCAGAATGATTTTCATTCTTAGCTCTAAATTCCTATAAGATAAAACTTTCCCCAATCTCCAGTATAATGATATATAGATGAAATATAACCAATAAACATTATAGATACTGGTGAAAATATAAACCAATGAAGTATAAATAATATACCCCCCCCTCTCTCTCTCCCCCTCCTTCTCTCTCTCTCTCTCTTACATTACAGTTATCTACCTCCATCTCTCTCTCTACCTCTACCTCTCTCTCTCTCACTCAATATAAACCTCTCTCTTTCTCTTGATAAATCTCTCCCTCCCTCCCATTCTCTCCCTCTACCCTATATCTCTCTCTTTTTAATATTCCCTTATCTCCCCCTCACTCTATATCCCCCTCCCTCTCTTTCTCATTGTATCTCTGTCCTTCTCTCTATCTCCCTCTCTCTATTCCCCACTCTCCCCCCCTTATATATTTACATATATCTACCTCCCTTCCCTCTCTCTCCCATTCCTCTCACTCTCTCTCTACCCCCCTATGTGTATCCCTCCCTCTCCCTCTCTCTCTCTCTCTCACACACACACTCTCTATATCTCTCCCTTTCTACTCCTCTCTCTCTCTCCCCTCTCTATATCCTTCTCTCCCACCACTCCCTATCCCCCTATCTCACTTGCACTATATCTCACTCTCTCCCCTCTATACATCTCTCTCTCTATATCCACCCTCTAGTAGTATCTACCTCTCTCCATCTTTCCCTCTCCATCTCTACCCCACTCTCCTCCCTATATATCTCTCTCTCTATGCCCCTTTCTCTCTCTTCCTCTCTCTCTCTCCATCCCTCCCTCCCATCCCCCTCTCTCCCTATCTCCCTCTCCCTCTCTCTCCTATTTCTCTCTCAATTTCACTTTCACTCACTCTTACTCTACCTCTTTCTCTCTCTCTTCCCCCTCTAGTACTCTCTCTCCATCTATCTTACCCTCACACCCTCACTCCCTATATCCCTCCCTCATTCTACCTTACCTTCTCTCTTCAAAACATATATCTCTCTTTCACTGTTGTTCCCTCTCTAGCCTTCTCTCCCTCTCCCTCTCTCTCCCCCCTCCATGACTCTCTCTCTCTCTCTCTCTCTCTCTCTCTCTCTCCATCTATTTGTGATCTGAAAATGAAAAGTTTGTGTATAAAAATTGCAAGTGGAAAATGTATGTGTCTTGCTAAATTGGAAGCACATGAAATCCTTGAGTTTTTACATAAAATGAACAACAACAAAATTAATGAACAACCATCAAAATAAGCACATAACACAACAAATTGATAAAGGATTTAACCCCTCTCTTGGGATACATCTCTTGCTCCATCTTCCAATGGATCATTTTCATTATATGTTCAAATGTGTTAATATAATTCTTTACAATGCTTGGAATGAAAAATATATGGCTCTGATGGCTCCAGAATGTCCAAAAGTCCCTATCCGGGTTGTTTCTGCACATGGTTTGGCCAAAAAAAGAGAAAAATACTCTTCCTAGAATATTTTCCCCAATGTTGTTGTCCCTGCTCTCCAAAATGCACATGATACCTACAAAACCAAGCTTCATGCACCACACACCATCATGTGCTATAATGTCGCATTGTTAGGATGCCAAGCACCCTCAAAGGCGGAGCCAGTGGTTGTGTGCTCCACGTGGCCGAGGGCTAGTGCTAAAAACTCTTTCCCAGCACCTAGCCCCCCATCAGTTATGCCACGGTCTTCAAACTGTTGGTTGTAGCATTTATCATAATCATAGGCTTGGGTTAAGCCCCCACCCTTTTTCTGTCCAAAGGAACCTTACTGTAAATTGAAATAAGTTATTTTCCATTATAGTGTAAGGAAAACCTGGTAGGTGGGTTGGTTTCCTAACCTATGTGAATTATTTACCCTTGTCTAGAGGTTGTGGGTTCGACCCCCAGGAAGCCAACCAAATTTTATACAACAAAGGGGTGCCACGTGGCAGTCCCTAAGTGGGACATGTGGCACTCTATCATTAGATCACATGTGCACCAATCCAATGCTACCTGTCAACCATAAATTGGTCCACATCAATATCCTTGCCACATGTCAACCCATGTCACCTACCTGATCATCTCTTCCACATCACTTGTACGTCTGTACAAACTGTACGCACTGTATAGTCAACAAATTTTTTGTGTTTGGGAAAATGTATAGAACACCATATCTTTTCCATATGAGCTCTGTTTGATCCCATTCAAGTTTCATTTGGATCGTGAGGATGAGAACTATGCAATAAAACCATTTTTGAGCAATTTTGAATGCTTTGATTTTTGAGCATTTTTTTCATCCCCTAGATCACTACTCCCCATTGGGAAGCTTTTGGACCTCCAAAAGACTATTTCAATCAACTTGTAGATGAGGATATAGGTCCCTCACCATTCCAACCTAAATTCATTTATATTTTCTTGGATTTTTTCCTTTGAGACCAACATGAAGGTACTCCACATTCCCTCGTTTTGAAGTTCTTGTCTTTCTGTCAAGGATGGTATCTTGTTGCAATTCTGAAAGATATTCTAGCGAGAAGTCATCTATTGAAGGAATATGAACATGGTCTCCTTGATCATCAATAAAAGGAGGCTCATACAATCTCAAATTCTCAACATCAACGACTGCATACATTTTCATATAAAGAGGCAAATTCAAACAAAAGGCATTGTTACCAATTTTTTCAAGAATCTTAAAAGGTCCAAATCTGGTTGGTTTTAGCTTTTTACCTTCTCCTTTAAGCCTCTCTTTTCTAATGTAAATCCAAAATTCATCTCCATCTTGGAAAATCTGATCAACATGATGCTTTTCATGTCTTGTACTTGGCTTAGCTTTTTTCCAACTGTTCTTGTACCATTTGATGCACCAATTGAATTTGTTCAATGAACTTATTTTCTCTATCAATGTCATACTGACCATCAATAGCAACATATTTCCCAATAAAATCTAAAGGATATTTTGGAAAATAACCAAAACATGCCTCAAATGGATATGTTTGAGTCGATGAATGCTTTGCCCGATTATGAGCATGCTAAATGTAGTGTAGGTGCTCATCCCAAAGATTAGGATGTTTGTTGCAATAACCATGAAGAATATGCACTAATGTTCTATTCACCACTTATACTTGACCATCAGTTTGTGGAGGAAATGATGTGATCTTTTTCAACTTGGTGTCCATCAGTGCCCATAATCTTGACCAAAATTTCCCAAGAAATCAAGAATATCGATAAAAAATAATGGATTTGGGAAACCCAAAATCTACCCATACATGTTGAAAAAACATTGTTGGCATAGGGACATACCCAGGGTTCAACTCTAACAACGCACCAACAAACCCTAACTACTGGCCCTTTCGGCAACACCTGCGAAGCAGATGAAGTCTCACCCGAAGTAGAAATAGGGGGCTCCAAGACACATGTGTCTACAACCAGAGGAAGTGCAAGATGATTCTTGAATAACAACACAAGATAACCTAGAAATTCTTAACAGTATTTTTCTTAGCTTCGCAAAGTTAGTTATATCTTCCTATCTTTAGTAAAGGAAATAATAATGCAATCATAGTATAAAAGATAACACATAACACAACATCAATCACATAGAACAACAATATTTTACGTGGTTCACCCTCTCCCTAGGGCTACGTCCACAAAACTATGTTTATTAATACATTAGATGAAAAATACAGAGTTCTATCTGCACACTTAGTTGTAGATCCTTCTCTCCCTTCCTCTTCCACTCCCCTCCCTGTCCTTCCTTCTTCTCCGCCAACCCGTCCTTCCTTATTCTCCGCGAGGTGCTCCAAATCACCCATTAGTGTCTTCTTCCACTTGCTGACCTATCCATAATTCAGATTCCTTGATGTTTTGTCTTCCTTGATCTTTTCCTTTAACGACTCACTTTTCCTTTACCTTGTTCCTTTTTTTTTCTTTTTTAACCACTTCGACCCCTCCTTGGTTTTGGTTCCTTCCACACACTTCATACTTTGTATTTCTTCTTCTTTGATATTTTATTCCTTTCTTAATACATGACCAAGGGCCAACATGCCCACAACACTCACATGTGACTCGTCTCGAGTGACTGTAGTGTTGAACCTCTGGTATTACTTTGACTAGAGACTGCATGGATCAACCTGTGCTTTCTGGTCTATCCCTCCCTCTCTTGTGCATAATATCTTTTATGTGTCTGGTACCCAATTTCAACTGCACCTAGTACCTAGACCCTTCTTCCTTGCTTCTACTGAGAGTTGCGAGGCAACTGGTTGTCATAGTATAGTTTCAACCGACTCCCATTTACTAGACCATCCTTCCATTCTCCGTTAAGGGTATTCAAATGCACAACTCCACCCTCTGTAACATAGACAATCTCGAATGGCCCAAGCCAGTGTGTCCTGAACTTTCTTGGATACTTCATGAACTTGTTGTCATATAAAAGTACCAAATCTCCTTGTTTGAATGCTTTCCTCTTGATATGTTTGTCATGATAATCCTTTTCTCATTCTTTTTGTACTTGTTTATGAAATCCTGCAATGAACCTATCTTCATCTAGTTGCATCAATTGCATGATCATGTCTTGAATAACGTTGGTTTCATCCATACCTGTAAATGATGCAATTCTTAAACCAAGAACCAAGTATTCCATAGTTACTAGTTCTTCCAAGACATAAACTAACTTAAAGGGAGTTTGCATTGTTCAATTTTTGCAAGTAGCTCGATAGGCCCATAACACTGTTGGAATTCTCAAATCCTAGTCATCTCTCTTAACACTGCAAATATTAGTCAGCATTGTCTCCAAGATCTTATTGAAAGATTCAACTATACCATTCACCTGTGGGTGGTATGGTGTGCTCTTCTTATGGTGAACTTCGAACTCATGAGTCAAGGATTCAATGGTTTTGTTAATGAAATGTGTGCCTTGATAACTAATAAGGATATTTGGGTATCCAAATATGGTTATGATATCATCAAAGATGAACCATGCAGTTGTAGCTACACTACAATCCTTAACTTTTCTTGCTTCTTCCCATCTGGGTAAATAATTTGTAGCACTGATAATGTATTGAGATCTTGTGCGCTTTCCTGGTGGGTTGATAGGTACCACAAAGTCAATAGCTCATTTCTCAAATGCCTTTGTAGTCAACTGAGGTGTTAAAGGCACAAAATATCTTCTTGAAGGCTTCCCTACTCTTAGGAATACATCACAGGCTCTGTAGTATTCCTTAGCATCCTTATGTAGAGTGGGCCACCAGAGGCTAGCTTTGAGAACCTTTTGGACTGTTGCTTTCCCTGCATAATTTTTTCATACGATACCTTCATGTGCTTCTGCAAGAATCAATGGTCTTTCTGACTCCATCACACATCTTCTTAAGATCTCGTCTAGTCCCATCTTATATAACTGTCCAACTATAAGTTGAAAATCTACAGCATGGAATACCAACTATTTTTTCTAAATAATTGTATACACGCGAGGTGCCATTCCTGTGGACAAGAACTAGACTATCTCGGTGAAGTGATCATCAAATTTTATGATGGCGAACAACTGTGCATATGGTAGTGTATCATCCAAATTGGTAGGTTCCTCTCCATGTTCTAACCTAGATAAGTGGTCAGGTCCCTTATTCATTCTCCATGGCTTGACCACGATCTCAAAGTCATACTCCTAGAATAATATTATCCATCTGCATATTCTCCCCCCCAACACTGGCTTGTTGAATAAGTAATTTAGTGTAGAATGATCAATGAACATCCTAAAATGTCCTCCCAACAAGTAGTGTCTAAACTTATATAACACATACAACATAGCTAAGCCTTCTCTTTCAGTGGTAGTATAATTAATTTCAGATGTGGAAAGATTCCTGCTAGAAAATGATATTGGGTGGTCAATATCTCCTGCACCTAGCTGTGCCAAGGTTTCTCCTAATGAAATGGATGAAGCATTGACATGAACATTGGATTCCTTACTCCAATCTGGAAAAACCAAAATAGGTGCAGTGATCATTTTCTACTTTAGTGTATCGAAGCTCTGTTGGCATTCTTCTGTCCATTGAAACTTACTATCCTTTTTTAACATCTTTTCCATAGGTGTTGTTATCTGTGCGTAACCCTTAATAAAATTTCTATAATATCCAGTGTGTCCCAATGCAGTGCACAACTATCTAACCAAAGTAGGGGGAGGTAGATCAACAATGATAGCAATCTTGGAAGGATCTACCAACAACCCCTTCTTACACACAATGTGTCCTAAAAACACTCCAAAAGGTGAAAAGAAACTACACATCTTCAAGTTCAGGGAAATTTGACATTGCCTGCACTTATCTAAAATTAATCTCAAACATTCAATATGATATTTTAGTAGACTAAAAACGGTCCATTCATTAAAGTATGCCTCCAAAAACTTATGTAAAAATTCCTTAAATTCTTTGACCACCACCCTGGAAAATATGGTTGGTGCGTTCTTCAAACCAAAAGGCATCATTGTGTACTGAAAAGAACCCCATTCAGTTGCAAATGTAGTCATATTTCTATCCTCCTTAGCAATTATGATATGGTGATATCCTGAAAATCCATCTGTGAATGAGTAAACTTCTTGTCCTCCTACATTATCTAGAACTTCATCAGTAAAAGGTGTAGGAAATGGATCATGTAAACATGCATCATTCAATTTCCTTAGATCTACATAGATTCTAATTTCTCCTGATTTCTTATCCTGGACCACCATAGGGCTGGTCCATTCAGATTCTTCAACTGGTTCTATGATTCCTACTTCCAACATTCTATCTAAAACAATCTTAACTTTCTGCTTGTACTCGAAATTTAGTATGTAAGGCGTCTGGTTGATAGGCCTTGCATCTTCTTTCAAAGGAATCTTCATTTCTCCCATGGTCCCTTTTATGACTTGCATGTCTTTGAACTTGGTTGGAAACAAGTCCTTATGCTCATGCAATAGTTCTGTAATCTTACTAATAGTAGCATCATCCCAATAGTCTCCAGTATTTGCTAACTTAGGTGTTTGCTCTGTTCCAATATTAACTTTCTTAATTTTAATAAGATGCCCAACAAAAGGTATTTCAATTCCTGTTCCTTCTATGTCTCTTTTTCCTTCAGTTTCTGAGATGTTCACATTCCTAGGGTCATCATGCTCATCAACATTAATATTATAGCAAACTTGTAACCATTGAAGAGGTGCAATCCATTCATCTTCTTCTTGCTCAAGGGGGAGGTTAGATACTTCCTCAAAGACATTTTGTCTTACAATTTGTAAAGCCTGATCTATTGTGGGGTACTGAATTTCAAATAGGAACGTAGCTATACATTTTTTAGTCATACCATACCAATATGTAGTGGCTAAGAGCAGTTATTATTGAAGATACCAGTTGATAGGTATAGTATCTAGTGTGTTTATGAACTTATGTACCCACTTTTATTTAGAAACACTGCTCCAGGCTTCCTCACAACTTGGCACGTGGTCCTTAGGGAAACTCTAACCTGTGTATTGAAATTCACAGCCTTCATTTAGGTCTGAAAATTTCACTATCAAAAAGGTGTGACATTGTACCCATTCCACGATGTTCTTCTTGTGATCTCCCCATCATCTGGATGGTGTTTCTTTCAAGGCTTCATCTAGTACCAACAAACTCTATTGTATTGGTACAATTCCTTTAAATTCAAGTATAAATGTCTCTAAATTACTCAAGCCATCAAATGTAGGAAGATTAATTACTTTTGTGATAATCTAGCGAACTACTTTAGTCAATTTGGCACACCTCCACATAGAGTCTTCATACATTTTGTTCTGCCAATTTTCTAGTGCTTCTTCTGAATCTGATGAGCATGCATTTTCACTTCACCAAATTATATTTCCATCTAATATAGGATTAATATAATCTTGTTGTCTTGTTGTCAGTTTATAGATGTTCTCTAGCTCGTAGGCACGGTCTTCTTCCCTTATAGGTTTTGTGTATATGTGACCTTCATCAGGATCAAGAGGTGCAATGACCCTAAGGCCATCACCATCGAATGTCATTCTTCTCTTTTTTAGGTCAACAACAATCAAATTGTTGAAAACCCAATCAATTCCTAATAGTGTAGGATAGGGACAACTATCATCAACTATCTCAATCACTTCAAAGTCTGAAAATGTCCTCACTCCATCGATGTCTATAGGGACATGCTCTAGTTTTCCAAAGGGGATCACCGCCTGCTGATTAGCCATCCTGAGCCTAATAAGAGAGTAAATCAATTTAGGTTTTCCCATCAGTGCCCAAGTCTGCTTCGTCATAGAATTTACTTATGATCCCAAGTCGAGGACCACATAATCCACATCATAGTCTCCAATCCGAGCACTAAGGTGTAGTTCCTTGCTTGTCCTCCTTTTCCTAGATACTTGATTCACAACTCTACTCAACAGAGGATCTATTATCCCAATTTCATATTTCCTTATCAGGTGTTGTAGTTCCTTCACAACTCTTTCATATTTAATCAAATTGATACAAGTATATAAGAAGTCCAGAAGCTTTCTTACCTCTTTTCCTTGCGTAAGTGGGACAAACTGATCAAATGTTGGAGGCATTGCACATTCCTTTACTTCTGGTTGTTCCCTAGATGAAGAAGCCTATTCTCCTACAAATTCCCTCCTTGCTTCTTCAAAAGTGCATTTTTCCTTCCTTGGGTCAAACAATGGCACCTTCTCTGAAGCTCTTATGATCCCTGATCCATTTATAGTCTTTCCTAGAGTCACCCTATCTTCTCCTGTGACAATGCCTCCTCTAGTAATAACAACGAATATGTGTTCCTCAATGTGAGGCTCAACTAATATTAGTTGGATTTGTTGGTTTACTCCTCGTATTTCCTAAAGCTTAGCTAACAATACTGGACAATCTTCAATGACATGGTCAAATGAATTACAGTAGTTGCAAGTAGTGAAAGGGTTCTAAAAATCCCTTGCCATATGACCTGGTTGGGCATAGTTGTAGCAAATAATCTGGCCTCGACCTCGACCCATGCCTCCTCCTCGTCCTCTTCCTCTGAACCCACCACGGGGATTGAATTTTCCTCTTCCTAGGGAATTGAACTGCACAACATTTCCTTCTTGTTGTAGTTCTCCTGAATTCTATATGCATCCCTTGATATTTCATGCATGAGGTCATAAGACCTACAATCCTTCTCATCATGCCCCACAGATTTGTAGAATGTACAATAAATATTGGTGGGTGTCTGGACATATTTCTACATATAATAACATTCACTAGGGTGATGTCTGGTTCTACATACCTCGTACCATGGTACAATATCCTGCTTCAAAGGGTTAGGGGCTCTAGAGGCCAAGTATTCATTAAATACAGGACAATTCTCTTTGTCATGGCCCTCTAATTTACATCTAATACACCAGATGTCTTCTCTTTTCTCCTTTCCTTTGACCTTCTTCATGTCTTCAACCTGTAAAGATAAACTAGTTAATTGATTCAAAATATGACTCATAGCTAGATTGGATTCTCCTACATGGGCTGCTTCTAGTTTCATGGAAATATCTAATGCCTCATCCTACGAAGCGACCTTTTGTTGCATCATATGAACTCTAATGTGTGGTAGGAGGGTAGTGATGAACCATTCCTTATGTTGTTCATCTAGAATATGAAAATTTAAGTGACCTGTCAGGGTCTTAAACATCTGATCAAACTCCCAAACAGGTTTAGTCACCTTCTGCTTGATTTCCTTTAACTCTGTAATGCAATGTGACTTCAAATTAAGCTTCTTGAAATATGCACTCAATGTAGTCTTGATGTCATTCAACAACTTAGGCTATATAGATCCTGTAACAAATTTCATGTACCAGCTCAAAGAATTATCCCTCAAGGTATTACTAAACTGAGCTCTGATAACAGCTTTGTTGGTGACTTTCTTAATGCTGCATATAGCTTCGCATAAGAACTAATGCTGGTCAGGATCCTTAGATCCATCTCCTTTGAAAATGGGTAACCTCATTTCATCTGCCATGGATCTTCCTTGGTTTCTCGACTGAGTATGCACTAAACTTCTTGCAATAGTACTTTGAGTGTTCTGATTACTCTAGTTACTCTGGTTACTTAATGTTGCTAAAACAACAAGAGGAGTAGCAATACTTACTTCGAAAGTAGGTGTAGTCCCTAAATTTTCTTGTTCTTCTCAGTGAAGTTTGTTGGTTTCTACTTCCTCTGCCCTTGCAAACTTTGAATATTCTTCGTTTGATCACCCTGCTTCTTCTCCATTGTACAAATATTCATCTTGTGCCAATGTTCCGTAACTCTGCTTAAGCAGGTTCATAAGAGGAACCTTTCTGAATGATCTCTCACTGCGCATGTGTCCAGCCTCTGTGTCACTGTCACTGTCTGAATTTTTGAACATTGGATTTAAAATCTATTGATTATTGTATCTTTAGGCTATTCTTATCATGCAATAGAATCTTAATATTTAGTTTCAAAAAGTGTAGAAACTTTCCTCTAGGTCCCTTAAAGAAATACCTCTTTTCTTGACTATATGATTCTACTCTGTTGATAGCAAACTTAGTAATGTACCCTACAACATTTCTATCAAACTAGAGATCCATTTCTCTAGACACAACATTATCAATTATCTTTACTTTCTTAATCAACATCATTGTCCAAACCACAAGTGGTTTACATATGATTTTGAACTGAGTGTCTACTAGTCTAGCTAGCCACTCGTACTACTCCTTGTGAACTCTTTCGAAGAAAATCTTGTGTATGTCAGTAAAGATGTACCTTCCCAACCAGTCTTTTGTGATACTGCTAGGGTTCTTGTTTTGAACTTCGGTGAAGTCCCTTTCCTGTTCTTCTATCCACTTATGAATCTCTATCTTTGATAGGAACCACCTTGACATTCCCTCAAGAAGATCCCAGTCCTGACAACACAACCATTTGTTGGCACAGACGCAGACCCATGGTTCAACTCTAATAGCTCACCAACAAACCCTAACTACTATCCCTTTCAGAAACACCTGTGAAGCAAATGAAGTCTCACCCAAAGAAGCAATAGGGGGCTGCAGAACACATGTGTCTACAACTATAGGAAGTGAAATATCATTCATGAATAACAATGAAAGATAACCTAGAGATTCTTAACAATATTCTTCTTAACTTCATGAATTCAATTATATCTTCATATCTTGAGTAAAGGAAATAATAATGCAATCACATTATAAAAGATAACACATAACACAACATCAATTACATAGAACAACAATATTTTATGTGGTTCACCCTCTCCCTAGGGCTATGTCCACATAACTGTGTTTATTAATAAAGTAGATGAAAAATACACAGTTCTATCTATGCACTCAGCTGCAGATCCTTCTCTCCCTTCCTCTTCCAGTCCCATCCCTACGCACTCAGTTGTAGGGTAGATCTTCGCACCCAGCTGAAGATACAAAATATAAGAATGATCTAAGACATACACTTTTGTAGCTCACTATCTCTAACCCAAAAATAGAAACCACCCTCCCATGTCTTCTAGACCTCTATTTATCATTCCATGTCTCTTAGAAACCCTAGACCAAAGTCTAGGTTCCAAAACCCTAGGTGCCAAAACCCTAGGTACCAAAACTCTAGGTACCAAAATCCTCCTTTTAAGGAATTCACTAACCTTTCCTTCCTTCTCTGCGAGGTGCTCCAAATCACCCATTAGTGTCTTCTTCCACTTGCTGACCTATCCACAATTCATCTTCCTTGTTGTTTTTTCTTCCTTGATCTTCTCCTTTAACGACTTGCTTTTCCTTTACCTCACTCCTTCTTTTCTTATTCTTCTTTAATCTTTGCTTCCTTTATTAATACATTACCAAGGGCCAACAAACATTTATTCCATTTGTTCATATATATCTTTCATCTAACAAGGCATTAAAATACAGATTTTGCTGAAACAATCAACCAAAACATACAGATAATCATGATTCTTTTTAGACATAGGTAATCCTCCTACAAAGTCCATGGAAATGATTTACCAAGGATGAGAAGGAAATGTAAGTGGAGTATACAATCCTAAATTTATGTTTCTAGGATTAATTTTAGCACATAAAGAACATCCTCTTACATATCGTGATACACTTTCATTCATTTTAGGTCAATAACAATACCTTTGCAGATTTACCATTGTATTTCCTACACCAAAATGGCCAACAATAAGAGAAGAATTTGCTTCCCTTATGATGTTGACTCTTTCACCCTATGGAATACATAGCTTTCCAAGGTTATAATTTTTTTTATCATGCACATGGTAATCCAATTCCTCTACTTGGTTAGCTTGACATAAAGTTGCATATACATCTTTAAAATCAACATCTAAAGCATATTGTTCAACATAGCTCTCATACATGATATAATTATGTTTAAGAATAATTGAAGCACTAATAATAGGCCTAGAAAGAATATCAAAAACCTTGTTATAAATTCCTTTCTTATACCTTATCACCAAGTGGAATTGTTGCAAGAATCCTATCCATCTAAAATTCCTTGCTTGTTGTAGCTTAGTTTGTGATTGCAAGTATTGCAAAGGTTGATGATTAGTGTGAATAATAGTTTATTTTCCCACAAAATAATGTTTCCACTTTTTTACACTTTGTACCAATGCATACAATTCCTTTTCATATGTAGGATAATTAACTACTACACCATTAAAAGTTTCAAAATGAAAACATATGAGCTTACCATGTTTCAAAAAGACCTCTCCCATGGAATAATTACTTGCATCTGTTTGTATCTCAAATGGATGCCTTAAATTAAGAAGTGCAAGAATTGGAGTTGAACTGATTTTCTCCTTCAATGCATCAAAATATTTTTGTTTCTTTCCTCCCCATTAGAAAACATTTTTAATTCTTGTCATGACATGTAATGGAGGTTCAATTGAGGAAACGTTAGAAATAAACTTTCTCCAATATTGTGTTTCTCCCAAAAAGATTCTAAACTATGTTACATTGTTGGGCTTGGGCCAATCTAAAATAACTTTGAACTTGGAGGGATCGATCTTCCATTTCCCCCCTCCAACAATATGTCCCAAGTAAACTAATAAGGTCTTTCCAAACTCACATTTAGACATCTTAAAAAAAACATTTTCTTTCTTCAAGACATCTAAGACTTGTTTCACATGCCTAACATGTTCTTCACGGGATTTTCTAAATATCAATATGTCATCCAAGTAGACAATTACAAAATCATCAAGAAAAGGCCTTAAAACATCATTCATAACTCTCATGAATGTTGTAGGAGCATTACAGAGCCTAAATGGCATAACCATCCATTCATACAAACCTTCATTTGTTTTGAAAGTTGTATTCCATGTGTCTCCTTTAGAAATACTAATCTAATCACCTCTTCTCAAGCCCAACTTAGTGAAATACACAACATATTTCAATTTATCAAGCAAATCATGAATTCAAGGAAGAGGGTAACGATTCTTTACCGTAATCTTGTTCAAGGCTCTAAAATATACACACATGCACCATATACCATATTTCTTTGGTACTAAAACAATTGGTGACCCACATGGTGATGTGCCTAGTATGATAACCCATTTGTCAAGAAAATCTTGGATTTGTTTTTTGATTTCAACATCCTCCATATCTCACATCCTGTACATGCCAATGTTTGGAAGAGGACAATCTTGTTACAATTGGAACTCATGTTGGCTACCTCTTTTAGGAGGAAATCCTTTTGGCTCTTGAAACATCTCATATTATTTATTAACAACCTCATACAAATCATATTTTAACTTTGAATCACATCCTTGGAAATATTCTTTTTCAACATTGTCTTTAGGTTTGATCATCAGGAGTACAGATTTCTTACTAGCATTGACTAACCTCTTCATTTGTTGAGCATTTACAAGTGAAAAATTCAACTTCTTGGTATGTGCTCTAACAATGTACTCAACTCCATTTTTAAGAAAATGATATTTGTTCTCATGACAATGAAATATGGCTCTCCTATCATATAAATATGGACTTCCCAAAAAAATACCACAAATATCCAATTGAATGACATCAAGCTCTACCTCATCTATAAACTTTGCGGTGATGGAAAATATTAGTTTACATCTCTTAGTCACACACAATTTTGCGTTGTCACATATCCAACCTAAAGGATATGGTTTAGGATGAGGATTAGTTTCCAATTTTAGTTTCTTGATCATGTCTTCCGAAATGAGGTTTGCTTGTCTTCCAGTATCAAATAGAGTATATATATTGGTATGTTTTGAAATAACCCTTATGTGGAAAAGCTCTATTCTTTTTTTTTTCATGTTGAGTTTCATTGAGGATACTACTTAAAGAAATAGTATTGGCAACATAGTCCTTACCTTGAAAACCCATGGATGTGATTTTTGTTTCATCTCCAAAATCAGATCCTAAATCATGCTGTGTAGTTGCAACAGTCTTTGGTTTCCCTTTGTTGTTGAAATTTTTGGGTCTCATTTAAGGATGAAGTTTCCAACAATGGTCTTCATCATGGCCATCTTTTGAATAGTGTTTACATGAGAGTTTTTCTCCCTCTTTCTTGATTGAGGCATTCTTCTTTCAGTTTCCTTTGAATTTCCTCTTTCCTTTGTATCAATTATAAAATGGCTTATTGTTGCCTTCTTTCTTCTAAAAGAGTTTCAAGTACACAAACTTCATCTAGATT
Source organism: Picea engelmannii (assembly GCA_009831015.1). Lineage (NCBI taxonomy): Eukaryota > Viridiplantae > Streptophyta > Pinopsida > Pinales > Pinaceae > Picea > Picea engelmannii. The sequence continues at coordinate 113,728 of ML789753.1, forward strand.
TGTAGGGTTAAACATGATAATTGTGTGTCTCAAGTAGCTATGCAATCCTCTAATGTACTTGAGTAAAGTTTCTTGAGAAGATAAATCTATACTTAAAATCAAATCTCTTCTCCTAAATTCTTGAGTGTAACTTTGCACATTCTTCCCTTTACCTTGCCTAAAGTTTTGCCAATCCATGATATATTTATGCATGTATGCTAATGGATAAAATTTCCTTTTAATTTCAACAATAAAATCATTCCAAGAGGATAAAGCTTTACCATGTTTCTTCATGTCCTCTTGAGTTTTAGCTTCCCACCAAATGAGTGTTGCACCTTCCAATCTATGAGAAGGAAGTTGAATCTTAGTTTCATCATCCTGGATTCTTTCTATCCTACCTCTCAATTGTACATAGGAAATTTAAACTTAAAATCAAGCTTAAGCACAAGAGTTTGTTGAGGAGTTTCACCATGTTATTTTGGAGAATTTGGAGATGGTTGTGAAATGGTAAAAGAAATGGAAGATGGAGGTGAAGGAGGTGGAGTGTCACCATTTTCTCCATTTCCTTTTGGAGTTTTATCACCATTAACTTCATTACGTTTTGGAGGATTTGAGCTTTCTCCTTGCAACCTTGCATTCCTCTCTTCATATAAAACTTTCACCATTTTTGTCATATCATAAAATGATTTTCTGAAAGTTTTCTCTTTTGAAGTAGGAACTTCATGAATCTCCTCATGAGCCATACTTGGTGAATGCCTCATTGAAACTTGAGGTGATTGGATTTTTCTCCTTATTGAAAGTTGAGAACTTGGCTCCACAAGTTTTCCTTCTCCTCTTGTGAGCTTCAACCTTGTAAGCATCAGAAAAAAAAACACTTGCAAACAAATCAAACCTTCAAAATCCTTTTCTTTGATACCAACTGATATGAAAATGAAAAGGTTTGTGTATAAAAATTGCAAGTGGAAAATGTATGTGTCTTGGGAAATTGGATCAAATTGCAAGTACATGAAATGCTTTAGTTTTTAGATAAAATGAACAACAAAAATAATAATGAACAACCAAAAAAATAAGCAAATAACACGACAAATTGATATAGGAGTTCACCCCTCTCTTTGGATACATCTCCTGGTCCAACTTCCAATGGATCATTTTCATTATATGCTCAAATGTGTTAATACAATGCTTTACAATGCTCATAATGCAAAATATATGGCTCCAATGGCTCCAAAATGTCCAAAAACCCCTATCTAGGCTCTTTTTGCACCTGGTTTGGCCAAAAAATGAGAAAAATACTCTTCGTGGAAGATTTTCCCCAATGTTGTTGTCTCTGCTCTCCAAAACGCACCTGCTTCTTGCAAAACCTAGATCCCCATGCCAAAACCTAGCTTCACGCACCACACACCATTGTGTGCTATAATGTTGCACCGTTATTGCGCCAAGTACCCTCAAAGGCGGAGTCGGTGGTCATGTGCTCCACGTGGCCGAGGTCTGGCGCTAAAAAATCATGCGCACCACCTAGCCCCCCATCAATTATGAAAAAATATTTGGATTGTTGGTCGTAGAAGTTATCAGAACCATGGGTTGGGGCTAAGCCTCGACTTGTTTTCCGCCCAAAGGAACCTTAGTGTAAATTTAAATAAGTCATTTTCCATTATTGTGTAAGCAACAGCTGGTAGGGGGATAGGTGGACCAACCTACACGAAGTCTTTTTCCTTGTTCAGAGGTCGTGGGTTCGACCCTCGCAGAGACAACAAAATTTTATACAACAAAGGGTTGCCATGTGGCACACTATCATTGGCCCACATATGCACCAATCCAATTCCATGTGTTGAGCATCCATTGGTCCATGTCAATAGCCCTGCCATGCATCATCCCATGTCACCTTCTTGGTTAGCCATGCCACATCACCTGTATGGTTGTACAAACTGTACAATCAGTTGCCACGTCAGCTTGTATGGAATGTACAATCAACACATTTTGCTTGTTTGGGAAAACAAATAGAAGACCATATCTTTTCCATATAGACTCCATTTCATCCCATTCAAGTTCCATTGGGATCTTGAGGACGATATCTACACATTGAAACCATTTTCAAGCAATTTCGAACACTTTGATTTTTTGAGAATTTTTTTGATCCCCTAAATCAATTTGTCTACCTCTTCTCTCTCTCCTCCCATTATCTCTCCTTCTCTCTCTCTCCTCCCTCCCTTTTATCCTCTCTCCTTACATCCCTCTATAACCCTCTCTCTCCCCCTCTCTCTCCTTGTTGTTGGTCTCACTATATCTTTCTTTATCCCTCTTTCTCTCTCCCTCTCTCTCTACCCCTCTTTATATATCCCTCTTTCTCTCCCCACCTCTAGCACTCTCCCTATCCATATCCACCCTAGTCTCCACCCCCTCTCTCTTTACCTCTTTCTTTCTCCTTCCATATCGTTGTCCCTCAATCTCTCTCTTCATCCCTACACCCTTGGTTTTTTCTCACTCTCTACCTCTCTCTTTCTCTCTCTACCTCCCTTCTCTCTCTTTACCTCTATATGTCTATCTTTATATCTCTTCCCCTTTACCCCTCCCTCCTCCACTTTCTCTCCCCCCTCCTCTCTTCCCATATATTTACAAATTCTACCCTCTCCCTCCCTTTATTTCTCTGTCTCTCTCCCTACATCTCTCTCTCTCTCTCTCTCTCTCTCTCTCTCTGTCTCTCACTCCTTCCCTCTCT
>ML789753.1:116998-129865 GCA_009831015.1 Picea engelmannii
TCTCTCTCTCTCTCTCTCTCTCTCTCTCTCTCTCTCTCTCCCTTGTGTGTTATATCACTTTTTTCCACACTATGCACCATGCTTTGGTGGCCTACCCTTTCCCTCTGTAGACTCAATTTCCCCATCTTTCTCAGTCAAAAGTTAAAATTTAATTTTTTTGTACATATACATGGGCTACAATTATACAACATGTGTATACGTAGGTTGCTCCATTACAACCCACATACATCGGGTTTTTTGCTCAAAATTAAAAATATTTCATATTTTCCATGCCTATTCAAGGGATCCATGATCCTTGGACTTTCATATGCTGGAAATTCTCTGATTCAACCCTTCAATTCCCTTTGAAGGCTATAAATTGAGCCATATACAAGCCTTGAAGAAAAGGAGAAAACATTGAGAGAAAGTACACTCTGTAGAGATTTTTCTCCATGTTACATCCTTGAGTATGCATCCCTTAGTCCTTTGACTATGAACTATCCTTATGTTCAGCCCCCAAGCTCTCCCTATCATGTGAAGGAGGAACCCAATTAATCCTAGAACTTGTAAGATTTCCTTGTAGAGGATTGAAGTGGTGAAGGTCTAGGTGGAGGGAATTAGTTTCTCAGTTTCAGTGAGTTGCTGATACAAAAGGTTGTCACCTATGTAATTATGTTGATTATATTAATAGAATTACTCTTTTATCATCCAATTATATGTTGAAAATGTTTGTATTATTTTCCATGGGTAAATTTTGTAAATGTGTTAAACCTGCACAGAATAGATCTAGCTAGAAAATACTACACACATTTGCAAAGAAAAATTGAGAAAGAAGAAGCAAGATAGAAATAATGGAAGAATTCTTATTAACCGTATTCCACACTCAAAGAGTGAATAATTTACAATATATATAGGATACATGAGTAAATAATGAGCCATAGTGGTGGTCTATATTGATCTGGAGACACACCAGCAGTTACAAGAGTAAACTGCCACCTAGACTAGTCTCTCAGGTAGTTACGGGAGTGAACTACCACCTAGCTAAGTTAACTAGTCAACTAGTCTTCAGTTAACTGACTGAAAAAAGAGTAGTGAGTTGGTTATGATCCCAATGTTGCATGGTGACAAAACCAATGCAACATCTAAACTCAACTCAACTAGTCAAATTGAAGTGTTAACTGAAAGAGAATATTCTCCAGGTGGAATATTCTCCCCTAAAATATAGGAGACTGGATAATGACCAATTATGACTAATAAACAAGGAATAACTTTAGGAAAAATAAATCCTAGGTGTGTGTGAAGTAACTCCAACACCCCCTTGAACATCTCTATGGTGAAAATAAAGAATGGGTCCCGGCTACGAGGCCATGTTAGGTACCCAAATACAAAAGATACACTGAAATAAATGAGGAAAGAGGGAAAACCTCATGGGAACAAACCCCCCCCCTCAAATTACAATGCATAAAATAAAAAATGATAAGAAACAAAAGACAGTTGCTAAGAAACCATGTCCTTCACTCCAAGAAGACCTCACAACTATGAAAGTTTGTGCTCTTTGAAGATTTTGTTGAAGATGTAGATGTCTGCACGGATCTGATGAAGTATATGCATCATTGATATTTCCACACATATCCACTTTATCTTCTTGTAATGAATAATATCCAAATAAATTTTGGAAGAAATTTTGAAAACCGTACGACCATTTCCAGAAAAATGCTGAAATTTTGTTGATTTTGAAACAATCATAACTTCAGTTTTTAGACTCCATTTCGGACAATTTGTTTTTTGAAATTGGATATTTTCCCAAGAGGAATTCAAATATCCAATTTTTTTCTGCAAATTGTGCTCATAAAATATCATAATGGCGTCTGATGTGCGCAACTCTCTTTTTGTCTCCTGAGATGCATGCATGGTGCATGCAACAGTGTCTGCATGTGACTCCTGAGATTCATTCCATATATATTCCACATGAATTTCAGAAAACAAATATGAAATGGAGTAGACATCATCTTCAATTAATGGAATACAAATTTCTGTAGACACTTGTGTAGAAGACTCTTTAGAATAAGAGGCTTGATCTTCTGATGGCTTCTCTTATGGCTCTATGTGTTTGACCTCCTACATGAAATCTTCATAATATTCTTTATTCCCAAATAGAACCTCCAATCTAGTCCATAATTCATTTGGAGTTAATCCTTGTGATTCTTTATATACTTGATGGAAAAGTTTGGGAGAAACAGACATGCTGATACTTCCTATAGCCATATCTTGTCTATTGAGAAAGTCATTTTTCTCATCGACATAATTAGGCTCTACTTCCATTGCCATGGTTATTTGGTATAATCCTTTGCATATTAGCAGAAGAAATTTTTTTGGCTTCCATTACAAATAGTTATGAGGCGTGAGAAGTATTTCCAGCGAATAATCCATCTTTTTTATGTCTTCAATCTTTTGTACCTGCAAAAAATTAATTTGGTGTAGCTTTTTCTTAGCAGTCCATCGGCTTCGATACAATGTAAATGTGTTGAACCTACACATAATAGATCTAGCTAGAAAATACTACACACATTTGCAGAGAGAAATTGAGAAAGAAGAAGCAAGATAGAAAGAATAGAAGAATTCTCATTAACCGTATTCCACACTCAAAGAGTGAATAATTTACAATAGATATAGGATACATGAGTAACTAATGAGCCATAGTGGGTTCTAGATTGATCTGGACACACACCAGCAGTTACAAGAGTAAATTGCCACCTAATATAGTCTCTCAGGCAGTTACGGGAGTGAACTGCCACCTAGCTGAGTTAACTAGTCAACTAGTCTTCAGTTAATTGATTGAACAAAGAGTAGTGAGTTGGTGATGATCCCAATGTTGCATGGTGACAAAACCAATTCAAAATCTAAACTCAAATCAACTAGTCAAACTCAAGTGTCAACTGAAAGAGAATATTCTCCAGGTGGAATATTCTCCCTTAAAATATAGGAGACTGGATAATGACTAATTATGACTAATAAACAAGGAATAACCTTAGGAAAAATAAATACTAGGTGTGTGCGAAGTAACTCCAACAACTTTTCTATACATGTTGATGGATTATGCTAGTTTATATGCATACATTTCATACATTTTCCATATGGCCATGTATCTTGGATGTTCATGACAAGTTGTAGGTATCAAACATTGGATTGTGATATCAACTGTGGTGTCCTACGAATGTCTAGAAGAGGTAGGATTCTAGCCTTTCTTTTGTTGGCATTTCCATTTATCTAGCATATTTGAGATTTGAGTTAATTTCTTGGTGTCATTTTGTCTATTATGGTCCTACTCTAAACCATAGAGATTTATTCCTTGTAACATTGTGTATATCCGTATCTCCCACCACTCCTTATCCCCCTATCTCACTTTCACTATCTCTCACTCTCCCCCCCTAAAAATATCACTCTTCCTCTATATCTCCCCTCTCTAGTACTCTCTCCCTCTATATCTCTCTTTTCTAGTACTCTTTCCATATTTCCTTCTCTCTCTCTCTCTCTTTATGTTAAATTTAGAGTTGTTATTAAGTTCTTTTCAATTTACTAGAAAATAATAGGATAATTAGGATCACTGAAAGAAACACAATCACAAGGTACACAACATTTATCCTGGGAAACCATCATGGGAGAGAAATAATAGAAAAAACTTCCTTAATATAGATTTCCAATACAATGCCAAGATAATAAACCAAACACTACAGAATATCCAATACTAAGAAATGCACTTATCTCTTCCTTCTTTCGACAACTGCAACTTCCTTCAAAATTCTGCACTAGACGATTGACTTGAGTGAGTGAGTGAATGAGGTGCTATCCTAGCTTATTTATACCATCCGAGGAGCGCTAGGGTGGTGTCTCTTCATCAAGTAGGGCCAACTTCGTCAGTTAGTGGCTAAAGCCACTCTAATTATCCCTAGGGATCGACTTCTCAATTAACATCATATAATTAGGGTTTGACCAATCCACAAAAGAGGATTTGGTCATACAAGAGTCCCGACATGATCAATCCACAAAAGGGGATTGATCTATAATATTATAACTTAATAATAAGTAGAATATTCTTTGCAGTTACAATATTTCAAGACTCCCCCTTAACAAGAAGGGTGTTCTACAACACCATCAGGGGAGAGAGAGAGAGGGAGACAACATTAACAACATCTGGAACACTGACTGGAATATATATAAATCATTGAAATTTTTTCTCATCATCAATAACATCATCATTCACAGCATTGAGATGGAGTGTCATCATCATTCACATCATGGAGCTCGAATAACATCACCGTCATTGTTCACATCATGGAGATGGAATAACATCATCGTCATCATTCACATCATGGAGTTGGAATAAAATCTATAACAAAAACATGAACAACATCATCATCAATAGCATGAGGCTGGTGCAACAACATCATCACAACATGAGGCAGGAGAAACAACATCATCACAACACAAGACTAGAGAAAAGCATCGTCATAATCATAGGGAAACAGAATGAGGAAGGTGTAAAAACATTTTCTGGTACTCTGACAGTCCCTAGGGATTTTCCTAGGAATCATAAGATTCCCTAGGATATAAAATCCTAATGGATCTACCACCTGGTACTCTGATAGACCGTCCTTACCGGACCTTCGGGATATTCCCATGAATCATAAGACTCCCTAGGATTATAAAAATCCTAACAAAGCTACAACTTCTAACCACAACTAGCATATGCATGCATAGGTACTCTGACATACCATCCTTACCGTACCTTTGAGATCTATCCAGGGATGATCAGTCCCCTAGGATATAAAATCCTAACTGAACTACCCATTGTTTTTCAGGATACCATAGCATCATCAACATCACTCCCCCTTTCAAGGGAGGTCCTTTCAGACTATACCAAGCTTGTCTCGAATGTGCTCAAACTTTACAGGAGATAGAGGCTTGGTCAACACATATGCAAACTGCTCATCTATGCCAACATATTGGAGCTTTATAGATCCCCTCTAAACCATATCATGAATGTAGTGATACCGGATTTATATGTTCTTTGACTTGTCATGGAACACATAGTTCTCTATCATCTTTATGCAACTTTGGTTATCACACAAAATCACAGTTGATTCCAACTCCAGATCAAATAGACTTGTCAACAAATTTTGAATCCATATGGATTCAAAACTGGTGGAACATGAAACAATGAATTTCACTTCTTCTATGCTAAGAGCAATAATGGATTGGTTCCTACTCTTTCATGAAGTCATGGCTGACCCTAGACTGAAAAAAAAATCATGAAGTTCCCTTTCTGTCAGAAACACTTCTAGCCCAATCTGAATCGGTATAGCTAACCAATATGAAGCCATGATCTCCATTATAATAGAGACTAAAGTCCAATGTACCCTTAAGGTATCTCATCACATGTTTTGCAGCAACAAGGTGAAAAATTTCGGGATCTACTAGATACTAACTCAAGGTGTTCAAAGAAAAACATATATATGGCCTGGTATTCGTCAGATACATAAACGATCCAATGATGTGTCTGTACATTGTAGCATCAACTAATTCTAATGAAGTATCAACCAGGAGCTTCAACTTTGTTTCCATGGGTGTGTTAATGGATTTACACTCCAACATATCAAACCTCTTCAGTATTTCAACTGCATACTTCCCTTGGTTAAGGAAGATCTTCTCTGGGCTCTGCCAAACCTCAAGACCTAAGAAATAGTGCATCAGGCCTAGGTCTTTCATCTCAAATTCTGTAGTGAGCTTCTTCTTACAATCAATGATGAAATTTTCTTCTCCAGTTAAGAATAATTCATCCACATACAACAACAATATAATTGGCTCATCATTCATAACCTTGAAGTAAAGGTTAGAATAAACTTTACTCTTGGTAAAGCCCAAGCTCATCAGGAAACTGTCAATTCTTCCATACCAAGCTCTAGGATCTTGCCTCAATCCGTACGGAGCCTTCATCAACCTGCGGACATGAGTCTTTCTATATTCAACTTCAAACCATTGAGGTTGTTCTATATACACTTCTTCTTCAATAACACCATTTAAGAAGGTTGTTTTCAAATCCATTTGGTGTAACTTCGACTACATCTTGGCTGGAAGAGCTATGATGGTTCTGATAGAAGTGTATTTGGATACATGAGAAAACACCTCTTCATAATCAATTCCTTCATTTTGAGAAAATCCATGAGCTACAAACATTGTTTTATGTTTTTCAATACTTCCATCAACAACATGTTTTATTTTGTATAACCATTTGGAAGATACCACATCTTTGTTATTTGGTCCGGGAACTATTTCCCATACATCATTCTTTATAATGGATTGGTATTCTTCTATCATGGAATCTTCCCATTCTTTATTTTGAATGGCTTCTTCAAAGCAAGTAGGCTCGTTTTCTATGAGATCACACATCAAAGCCATATAACTAGAGAATGGCTTAGGTTTCTTGATTTGTCTCATGGTTCCTTCTGGGGCACCATACTTCTCTCCGTATTGAATAAGTTATCTTTCCCAGGATGGATTTATCTTGTGAGAGATCATCATCTAGGGAGTTTCTTGATATTCTATCATATCATGATCTTATTGAATCTCATCATCATGGGAAGCTATGACTTCCCTCATTGGTTCTGCAACTTTGGGAGCTACAAAATCTTCTTCATATACTTATTCAAGATTACATCTCCTTGATTTCTTGAGTGTTTCATATTCATCAAAGGTTACATATCTGTTGATCTCAATATTATGGTAACCTGGTATGTAAATTATGAAGGCCTTAGAGACCTCACAGTATCCAAAGAATATTCCCTTCTTTTCTAAAGGGTCCAACTTAGTTCTCCTTTCCTTCAGAATGTGTACAAACATTGGAAAGCCAAATATCTTGAGATGGATTACTTCTAGCTTCTTTTTGGAGAAAATTTCTTCGGGATTTTTGAACCCAAGTGCACTATGGGATAGTATGTTTTGTACATACACTATTTTTCTTGTTTCTTCAACCCATAAGTGCATTGGAAGATCTTGATCATGGATCATAGTCTTCATTGCTTCCATAATAGTTTTATTCTTTATTTCTTCTACACCATTTTGTTGAGGATTGTAGGGAGTGGTGAGTTCCCTCTTAATCCCAACATCTTTGCAAAATCTTACAAATTATTTTGAGGTGTATTCTCCTCCATTATCTGACCTAAGTATCTTGATTTTTCTTTCAAAGAGATTCTCTATCAAGGCTTTGAATTCCTTGAGTTTTCCAAACACTTCATCTTTTTATTTCAAGAAGTAAACCCAAGTCTTGTGAGAATATTCATCAATAAATGAAACATAGTGTAGATACCCATTAAGAGAGGTTGATGTAATTGGGCCACATACATCTGAGTGGATGAGCTCCAATATTCTTTCCTCTTTACTATCTCTCTTCAGGAAAGCATTCTTTATGTTCTTTCCTTGTGCACATCCCTTGCACACACCTTCATGGTCAACCTTGAATTATGGTAGACCTATAACTTCCTTTCTCACATATGGTAAGGTTTTATAGTTGACATGAGCTAGTATTCTATGACAAAGTTCACATGGAATATCAGTGGAGTGATTCAAGGCTGCATCTAAGTGACCTTTTAACCTATATAGGACACCTTCTTCTGTTCCAATAACAATTGCATCTTCTATGGTTTTCCCTTTAGGCCACATAAGAACTTCACCATCTATGAATTTAACCCTGAAACCTTTCTTATCTAAATCTGAGATAGAAAGTAAGTTCTTTTTCAAACTTGGTACATATAGTACATCCTTCATCTTCATTGGGGTTCCTTAATCAAGTTTGTAGGTAGATTCTCCCACTCCTTTGATAGGGTACTGGTAATCATCTCCAAGTGAAACTTTCTGGGGAAAGTTAATTTCTATAAGGATAGAGACAATGTCTCTCTAACCTTTCATGTGATTATAAGCACCATTATCTATGAGCCAAGTGTCCTCTCCAGGTGACACAGATCCTGAGAGGGAAGAGAATAAGACATAGTATTCAATATTTTATTTAATCATCTTCATGGGTGGCTCATCATATTCAATTTCATAGGCATGGTGTATTTTTTTATTTCTCTTCTTGTATTCTTCTATTATAGTTGGAAAATTCTTAGCAATATGTCACATCTTGTCACAATTATAACATTGACAAGAGAAGACATCGTTTTCTCTTCTTTGACCTTTCTAAAACTTCTGGAATATCCTTGGAGGGTGAGATTATTTGTGTAGGTGGGTCTCCTTCTTGAAGTGAGACCTTATATTTTCTCCTTTAGCATGAGAAGCTAGGGATTAATCTTCATCCCTTAAAAGAAATGCTTTTCAATTAGATACTCTTGCTTCTTGAACACATTCTTCCCAAAGACTGTCAAATTGGAGTTTCTCCTTTCTTGCACATATAGTTTGGATGAAGGAATCCAAAGGTGTTGTGAGACCAATAAGAGTTTTCATTATGAGTTCATATTCATCTAGGTTGTCTACAATTTCTTCTAGTTGTTCCTTGAATTGAGAAACACTAGAGAAATAGTCATGAACGATTTCTCCTTTCTGCATTTTTGTATTCTTGAGTTGGGTTCTCAAGTTCATCTTTCGATTAATGTTCCTTCCTTCATACATTCTGGTTAGGGAATCCAAATTTTCTTTTGGATTATTCTTAAAAGACACTTGAGGGATCAAGTGGTCTTTAATAGAATATACAATGATTCTTTTGGCCCTAACCATATCCTTCTAGTACTTTTCTTTAGTTGTAGCATCTGCGGGTTCTGGTACATTTTCATTGATGAATATTGCAAGGTCATTCTCTTCAAGAATGAGTGCACTCCTATACTTCCAGGCACATAAGTTATTCACACCTTCTAAATTGTCAACAAGCTTGGTGCTTGAAGACATCTCGACCTGGAGTTGGGAAAATGACCAAAAATTGAAAGTTCTCATAATTTAAATATGAACTTGCGAGGAGGTGTGCTTGGCAAAGGCGAGTAGGCTGGTGCAGTCTATTTTCAGAAAATCCAAATTTTACCTCTTGAAAATGGGTCTGCGTAAATATGGACTGGTACTTCTGGTACTGGTTCTGCTTTCCTATTTTTTTGGTTTTTTGGTACCAACAAAAGCTAGGGTTTCACTTTTTGGAGGCTCTAGCCACTTAAAAGGTGTGCTCAAGCTACCAATGAGTTCGCTAGGCTAGGGTGCACTTCCCTAGATAGTTTTTAAGGATGAAATTCTCTTCTAATAAAAAGCCCTAATTTTTTTGTACGACAACAATGATGGTTTTGGTTACCTTGTGAAAGGTTCTATATTCAGTGAAGCTCTAATTCCATGTTAAATTTAGAGATGCTATTAAGTTCTTTTTAATTTACTAGAAAATAATAGCATAAGAAGGATCACTGAAAGAAACACAATCACAAGGTACACAACATTTATCTTGGGAAACCCTCATGGGGGAGAAAACCCAGCAAAAACTTCCTTAATATAGATTTCCAATACAATGCCAAGGTAATAAACCAAGCACTAGAGAATATCCAAGACTGAGCAATGCACCTCTCTCTTCCCTCTTCCAACAATTGTATCTTCCTTCAAACTTGAACACTAGATGAGTGACTTGAGTGATTGACTAAATGAAGCACTAACCTCTCTTATTTATACTAGCTTAGGAGTGCTAGGTTGATGTCTCTTCATCAAGCAGGGCCAATTTCTTTACTTAGTATCTAAATCCACTTTAATTATCCCTAGGGGCTGAATTATCAATTAGCATCATATAATTAGGGTTTGACGAATCCACAAAAGGGGATTTGGTCATACAAGAGTCCAAACATGATCAATCCACAAAAGGGGTTTGATCTATAAGATAATATCTCAATAATAAGTAGAATATTATTTGCATTTACAATATTTCAACACTCTACCCCACTCTTCCCCCCATCTTTCTCTCTCTCCCCTTATACTCTCTTCACCCCCCCATTCTCTCTCTCTCTCTCTCTCTCCTTGATCTAGATGGATTTCGGTGGCCATCCAAATTTTCCACTGAATCACCATTTTGAGCATGTGGTTTTGATAAATCATAACATTCACCCTTTTGATGGGGAATGGAATGTAATGTCATCTTCATTTGTGAATTACATAAATCATGTAATGGTATTATGTACATGCCTACAACTTAGAGTTAATGCATTGGATCCCATTAGAACTCCATAGTTAAGCATGCTCGGGCTAGAGTAGTACTGGGATGGGTGACCGCCTGGGAAGTCCTAGTATTTTACATGCCTATGAAATTTTATAAACTTAGTCCAATTTATTCCACATGCATCATGGGAATTTTTCTCCTCTCACTCTTTCATATATAATTGAGGTGAAGGAGGCCCTTTAAGCATGGAATAGAGTGTGATGTAAAGCTTCTTGTGAATGAAGCATAGTCAACATATCTTTCTTTTTAGAGATAAGCTACCCCATTTTTCTAGTTTGTGTTCTATAGTGCTTTTCTATATTATTCAGTAATATAAGTTGGGTTTCAATGTATTCTTTTGTTATCTTATATATTTTTTGGTATTTCATTGTTATATCTCGATTATATTTCTTTGTTGATGTCATTCTCAAAATAATCTAGATCAGTGGTATCAAAGCAGGCTTGTCCTTGTCGTTTCTCAGAGAAGGTCCTTTACGAGGTCAGGGTATAGAAATTTGGGTCTTGAGCTAGATTATCTTGAGGACAACTTCTCTCGCCAACCCAAGCAACCTGCCATGGTGAAAGAAAAGAGAGATGACAAAGCAGGAGATCCTTTCAAGATGTTACTTAAGGAATCCCTCATGTGATAGAGGAACACGATGATGAACAACTTTTCTTAGATCGTTCGAAGACTATCGATGGTGACAACTGAGGCATTTTCAACAAGAATCCATTTCAAAAGTGTGACACCCTTCAAGGTACAAGTCAATTTTTATATCCCCTTATTTGAATGCCAAATAGATGCAGATGCTCTAGAAAATGGTTGAATCTGCTAGAAGGTTATTACTCTGTCCAAAAAAATTTCGACAGTGAAAAGATCACCTTCACACTCCTTAAATCCATTCCCCGTGTCATATCTTGGTGGGAAGGTCACTGAGAGAGTTACACCACAAATTCATATACACTATTTGGAAGAGAACCCATTTGGGAAGCCTTTGTAGATGTCCTAAACGATGATTTCTACCCTTTTAGAAACTATGATGACTAATACATGAGATGGGAAAATTTGCGTAAGAAAAGATATCAGATGATGTCGTAGTACACCAACACCTTTCATACCTTGTGCTCAAATCTGGGTATCAAATACTCCAAGAGACACCTGGTTTTGAAGTACCGCAGTGGTCTACTCAGGTACATCCAAACATATAATGATTTTTTGGACATCTCCTCATTGGGAGTTGGTTATCGATATGTAGTCAAATTTGAGTAGAAATTCAAGAAGAAGATTAAGTGGGATACGCATGACAAAGGAAACTCTAATTCACATAATGAAGGACAGAGTAAGGAAGGCCAAACTCAATAGATTCATCTCTAGATGCAGGAAAATAAGGGTAACATGAAGTTTAAGAAAGACACTGGAAATTGTTGTGAGTGAGTTCCACAACAACCCTTGGCATAACACTGATGAATTTCGCTCAATACAATCATTGGTGTTCGAGCTCAAAGATAAATATCCAAACCCCATCTTGGACCCTAATTAAAAAAATGATAAAAGGAGACAGATCATTGATGTAAAACCCACTGCTATTGTCGCAACTAAAAAAATCGAACCAAAGGAGAATCCTGAGGAGGGGGAGGGACTCTTCCATTCACAGATGTGGGTGAAGGGGACCCCACTGCATTTTATTGTTGATAGATAAAGCCAAAATAACATCATCTCAACATAGGTTTTCAAGCAATTGGATTTTCCAACAACACCACACCCACAACCATACAACATTGAGTGGCTTCGCTAGGGTCAAGATCTTTGTGTCAACCAACAATGTCACCTATCCTATGGCATTGAGCCCTTCAAGGATGAGGTATTATGTGATGTTTCCCCACTGAAATTATATTATGTTATACTAGTCCAACCATATATGTTGAGTCATCATGCTATTTATGAGTCTCGACCCCGTAGTGCCATTTTTACTCTGGGGGGTCAACTATACAGGATACCAGAGGTAGTTTCAACTATTGTCCCACCAAAAAAATGCCACAAAGTAATCTCTCATACTGAAAAATTTAGCCTCTTCACAATCTGATAAGAAGGTGAACAAAAGGTCAATGCAACCACTGTAGCCTCATCTTAAGACCTTTCTATCCAATAGAAGCAGATCAACAAGATTGTAGAAGAGTACCAATATGTTCTTGTTGCACCTACGGGGGTGCCTCCACACTGCCCAGTCAAGAAAGGTTATAATGGAACCCTTCATACTCTTTATGATGCATCTTCAATGATAGAGTCTTCCCACACTTAGGTAGATAATGTAACTATATTAGTTGAACAGATTCAACCCCTCCAATAATAGGTTCATGACAACCTTCAACAAGCTAAGCATGACAACTTCTTCAGCAAGGAAAGCAATGCACCAAGATTTAGATTTAGTAGAAGTCTCCTTGTCTCGCAAGGAAACTTGACTCAATGGGGACCATTTCTTCATATGGGGGGAGGAATTATCCAGATGGATCTCAGTATCCATCCACCTTTTCCACTGAACCACCATTTTGAGCATGTGGTTTTGATAAAACATAACATTCACCCTTTTGATGGGGAATGGAATGTAATGGCATATTCATTTGTTAATTACATACATCATGTAATGGTATTATGTACATTCCTACAAATTAGTGTTAATGCACTG
>ML789753.1:130837-206557 GCA_009831015.1 Picea engelmannii
CCCCCCCTTCTCTCTTTACCTCTCTATCTCTCTCTCCATCCATATCTCTCTACCTCTCTACACCCCTTGCTCTTTCTCCCTCTCAATATCTACCTCTCTCTTTACCTCTCTCTCTCTCTCCTCTCCTACTCTCTTTCCATATATCTCCACCTCCCTCCTTCTCACTCCCTCTCTTTCTCTCTATATTCCTCCATCCCTTTATCCCTCCCTCACTCGCCCATTTCTCCCTCCCTCTCTCTCTCACCCCCCATTCCATTCTCTCACTCTCTCCATCCTTCCATCCATACCTCACTTTATATCTCTATCTCTCCCCTTTATCCTCTCTCACACTCTCCCTCCCCCCTTCCCCCTCTCTCTCTCTCTCCCCCCCCCTCTATCTCTCTACCTTTATCTACCTCCCTCTCTCTCTCTACCTCCCTCTCTCTCTACATCTCACTATCAATCTCTCTCTTGACATTTCTCTCACTCTCCCTCAATAAATGATTGTCATGAAGGTTCCAAGAAGGAATAAAATAAGTCGAAGATGGGAAAATGGAACGATATCAAGACATAGGTACCTTTCTGTGTGGAGGATAAGGTGGAAATCAAACCATATATTAGGTAAGTGGATGCTATTAGGATGAACCAATGGCTAAAATAGATGAAAATATACTTCATCGTATATGATGTAACTAGAAAACAAATATGTATTTTTCTCGGTTGAATCTTGAAGGCCATGCTTTTACATGGTAGGAGAGTGATGCAATAAGAAGAGAACTAGGAACTGAGCCACCAATGACTAATTGGGAGGCGTTCATGAACATGATAAAATATCAGTTTTATCCAATAGGATATGGGGAAAACCAACAAACAATATTGCATTAATTCAGGAAGATATAAGGACAATTACTATAGGATTTCACGACAGAGTTCAGGAAGAGAGCAATTTAGATGGGAGTCTCTCTCAAAATTCTAGACATGTTAGTAAAGTATTTGGGGGAATTATTTCCTCATATTCATAGTAAACTAATGTTATTTATACCAAATACAATTGATGAGGATAAAATTCAATCATTGTACCTTGAAGGAGACAAATAGAAGCAACAAACGGGTCCTCACAAGCAAGTAGAACGAAAAGAGCAACACAGAAAAAGGAAAAAAAAAAAGAAGTGGAATGAGAATAATATTGTGGTAGAAACAAAAGAAGGAACACCTTCTATAAAAAAATGTAAAGGATGTGATCAAAAGGGACACACTGAGGAGAAATTTTGGAAAATGCACCTTGAGAAGTGCCCCAAATATTTCCAGAAAAGGAAGAAGAAAACATTTCTATCAATGGATCCTAAGGAATGGGTTGACAACACCTTAAACCTAGAAGGGAACATCAAATTCAATAATATTCATAAAGAGGTAGCATTAGTTAGTCACAGTCATAAGCAGGAGAAGGAAATGAATGATCTCTTCTACATTAAAATCCACATGAAGCAGGGAAAGGTAGATTGTTTGTTCGATCCCAGTTTACAATACAACTTGATATTTGTGCAACTAGTTGAAAATATTGGGCTAGAGACTCAATATCATATGCATCCATACCCCATGGGTTGGGTAAGACAAGGTTTGAAAATTAAAGTGAACAATCAGTCAAAATTTAAGTTTTACATCAATCAAAACTTTATTGATGAAGTAGTTGCAGATGTGGTTCCTATAGACATATGTGGATTCATTTTGGGAAGTCCATATTTGTACGTGAGGTATGTCATTTTCATAAGAAGAGTGAACCAATATCGGCTAGTAAGGTATGTAAAATCATATGCCATAAATGCACACAAGGACAAAGATAATATCTCTCTGATCAATGCTCATTAGGAAAGAAAAATCATGGGAAGTACAAAGAAGTTTTTCTTGCTATTCCTGAGAGAAGGAAATAAATAAGAAGAATTTAGTGCATACTTGGAAGGATTTAGTGGAAAGTAGCATAAAAAACCACATAAAATTATTGAATCCTACAAGGAAGTGTTTGAATATCCTTAAGGACTTCAACCCAAGAGAGGTAGAAAATTAGATTCAGTTTTTTCTGAACTCACCACTGACTAACATTGGGTTGTATAGGCAGATTGTCATCAAACAAGGTGAAGTAAAGAAGAAGTTGAAACAATTGTTGGAGTAGTGAGTCATCATACCTAGTACATCACCTGTAATACCCCAAGGCTGAGCCCCTGTGAAATTTAACTTTGTTTGTTGGATGGTGATCCAAGTAATTATAATTTGTAGGCTTATGTGTTTATTAGGCTGGAGAGCCTAGATGCTAAGGCTAGTGGACCTGATTTTTGGTATATGTAATTATGCAGATTATTAATAAAATACATCATTGCATGTAGAATGACCACGAAGAAAGAGTTATGGGGGACTAAGCTCCACTGGGTAGGAAAGGGATGGGGCTGAGAGGCTAGGAAAGAGGGGCTAAGATTGAGGGATTAACCCAAGGGAATATTATAATGTATTCTTGAAAAATACTAAAGTTGGGAAATAAACCCAGTTATCCTAAGTTCCTTTGGGGAGAGGAAGAAACTCCAAGTGGAGAAGAGCGTACTCCTGGAGATCCAAGTGTCACCCCAGAAACATGCAGATTTATGTGGGAAGTCCCACCATTGTTGGGGTTCACAAACCATTCTATCCACCTTCCCAAGCAGTTCTCTCTCATCACACATCTCTTTCACGATTCTGCAGATGAAACATTCTCACCATTTTCCTTGCTCGCTCTCAACATTCTGATGATTCTGGCCATTTATTTTCCCATTATTTCATCCTCAACATTCTGACCATTTTTTCCTTATGAACCTCTATAATTTGTCGAGTCACCTCTTTTGCCTTACCCAATTTTGGTGGTTGTGGATTGAAGAGGAGGGTTGTCAGGCTTGTGGTTGAAGAATCAGGTTGTTAGGCCTGTGAGAAGCTCTCTCCAGGTGAGAGAGTTTGTTGGGGAAGTGATCTCTCCTTTAGGGAGTCCAACACCAACTACAGAGCTTTGAGAATTCCTGATCTATCC
Source organism: Picea engelmannii (assembly GCA_009831015.1). Classification (NCBI taxonomy): domain Eukaryota; kingdom Viridiplantae; phylum Streptophyta; class Pinopsida; order Pinales; family Pinaceae; genus Picea; species Picea engelmannii. The sequence continues at coordinate 133,863 of ML789753.1, forward strand.
TGTTGTTGATTCCCTAGAAGGGAAGTGGAGTAGTTGATGGACTCTAGAAAAATGAAGGTGAATATTCTTAGGGTGGGATAGGCATGTGGGGAATTAGAGTACGTGAGAAATGGGTGTAAGTAGGCTCCTTGGACAGATTCCTTCTAGTTCCACAATGCAATTCCCATAGCCTCAGCCTAGGTCTAGGATTCCTTTTCCTTGGGTGGATTTTAGTCACAGCTCGGGGGTGACCCACTATTGAGCGTGATGAGCAGTGTGGTCTAAGGTTGGGAGGTTCGTGGAAGGTCTACACACAGTTGGTGGTCATCTATTAACATATAAGTACCAAATGTTTTTTCTTTGTATGATGTGTATCTTGAAATCAAGTTACAATGTTATTAGAATTGTCTATATATATTGCATGTATTTCTAATGTTGCTTCCACATTAATATGTGCATGAACATAATGCTATAAATGTTTAAATTGCATTAGATAGATATTTATAGGAATATATTTGAATATCAATTGTTATCTCTATTTATTCTTGTTAAGTATTATATGTAAATATTTTCGCAAATTTATTCGATGGCATGGCCTGGCCTATTGGTTTAAGGTCGGGAATAGTCACAAAATGGTATCAGAGCAGAAATTTGTTTCCTCTGTGGTGTTTCCTGACCTTTTGGGTGGCTGGGGAAGTTAGAAAATGGTATCAGAGCCATGGTTTCAACACTGACCCTGGATGGGCCAGGAAAGTGGGAGTTGAAGAAAAGGTTTCAGAAAGGGAATTATTGTCAAAATGGACAAAATTGAAGTTCAGAGCCCAGTTTTCGACACTAAGCCTGAATTAGGCCATATAAGTGGTTATGAAATGAAAATCTCAAAGAATTTTTTTGTCGAGAAGGACAAAAGTTGAATTTCAGAGCATTCCAGAGTGCCTAGAGAACACCTTGCCCATGTTTGGAAGCTCAGGAGGTATAGTGGTTCAAGAAAAATAACATAGAAAAGCGAATGCACTAACCATAGGTTTGGAATTGCAAGGATTGAAGTTGGGTCATGGGATTTATTAGGGAGAACGAGGATCATTCACAACCGTCAGATATGGAGAAAGGTGCATGAGGATCAACACCTAAGTACTTCAAACTTCACGACTTCAACGAAGTTGATGTGTGATAGAGAAGAAAGGGTCAAAGCCTGAAGCTCTGAAGTCCTAGAGTGGATCTACACCATATATCTGGGGAGAGGTGCTTGACTATTGGTTTTGGCCAAATATAGATCAGAGCCATAGATAAAGCCAAGGGAAAGTGGTAAGGCACAACGATGAGGAAAATAGATCTTAGTTGTCAGATCTGCGTGCAGGAGGTTGTGAAATGTGAAACTCACAAACTTTTAGAATTCAACGTTCGGGAGAGACAGGGGTGTGCTAAGTAGAATTATCCAAATTCCAAATCCCAAATTCCTGAAGTTATGTGGCATGAAGATGTCACCCAGGGTGATGTGGAATTCCTTAGTCTTGCCACGTGTCAGTCAAAATGGAACTTTGATGACCATTTTGAACAAAAATAAATATGAAACATGGGGCCATGTGTCACCACCTTATATGATGACAAATGTACTATGTGGACCCCAGAAGATAAAGTAGTGTAAAATTTCATCATTCAAAAGTTAAGGAGCTTGTGGAAGTAAGAGCTTCTGAAGCCTAAAGTGTTGAAGTTCTAAAGCACCAATGTGATGTGACATGATGATGTCACCTAGGGTGATGTGGACCTAATCTATCCTAGCACATGTCGCCTAGTTGTGCCTTTGACAGACCTTTAGAACCTATGGTGACCTAACACATGTTTCTCATCGATGGGACCACCTGTTACCTCCATAATGGAATGAAAACAGAGATAAGGAAACCACCGAGTTTAGAAACTCAGTGTTCAGAGGCAAGGTTACAAGAGGTTGTGAAAATTGTCAAAGTCTGAGGCGTCCTAGCTCTGAGGAGGCACTAGTTTAGTACTTCATCTATTTGGTGTTCGGGGAAATCACAGAGTGATGAGGTAGAAACATCATAAGTCTGAAGTTACAAAGTCAAGAAGAATGAGAATGATGTGCCTGCTTCTAATGTTTATCCATGTGGCACTCTTCTTGAGAATGGATAGTGGGGCCCCTAATGGTCACAGGGGATGTGTGGTGCAAGATCCTATATTTCAAAGGTTATCCACTTTAGAGGAAAGTGGGGTCACGTGGGTTGAAAACTCTCGAAGGCTGAAGTACTATATTTCATTGTGACCATTGATAGTCATGGACGTGTGTCAGAAGATCTGACACTCTGGAGAGTTGTCACTCCAGAGGTTTGTGGCATTGAAGGCTTTGGAAACCTGAATCACAGAGTCCCCAAGATAATTGTGGTCATTGATTTGTGTAGAGAGTGGGGACCATTGATCCCTCTCACATTGGTGATGAACATTGAGAGTTCGGGGTTCGAGATATTGGCATTTTGATGAGTTGAAAACACCTAAATCCCAAAACTCCAAAGAACGAAGTAAGCACCCAACTATTATCACTTGGTCATAGCCATGGTCACATGCATATTAAAGGCTGAAGGGAAGGGGCTAGCGCCCAAAATTTTTGTTTAAAGAATAGAAAAGGGACAAATTGTTCAAGTGACCATAACTTCCTGCTCAAAATTTAGAATTGAGCATGGAAGCAACCATTGGAAAGGTATTGAACAATAGAAGATAACTGTTCACCCATAAATTGGATTCAAACAGTCAATTTATCAAGAAAAAAAAGTCTGATATATTAATGAATCAGAATGATTGATGTTTCCATGTGATCATTAAGAACAGTTAGCCTGACATGGTTCTCTTGGATGCACATTATTTTGCAAAATTAATTATTGATAGATCAGAATCAACACCAAGTAAAAAAGTGATGGATGATACTTAGGTAGGCTTCAGTCAAGAATATGAAAAAAGAGGAATGAATGTCCAGTTGGATAGGGAAGGAACCAACTCCAATGGACATGGAGGAGAAAGGGAGGAAGACGTAAATCTGGCTGAGGCCCTCAGAAAATTGCAAACAGATGTCCAAAGCCACAAGGATGATAATGAGAGGCTTATGAAGGCCAAGGAACAACATGAAGTTAATTCAGAACCTAGAAATAATTGAAAGGAAGTTGGATAAGGAGAGTGGCTTCAGCAAATCAGGAAGGCACAGGACCCCTAAGAATAAATAAAGATCAAGGAGTGTTAGTAGACATCACCATCACTCCCAAAAACATAGGAGAGAAAAAAGTAACTGAAGTCCATCCCATTTTAGGAAACATAGGAGGTATGGGGTGGATGAGTTGAAAGGATAAATGAATAAGATCAAACCTCCTAGTTTTGATGGAGAACATAAGAAGGATGAAGATGTTGAGACATTGCTGCTAGGCATGAGGAAGTACTTCCAATTGCATAACTATTCTTCTCATGCAGAGGGACGAATTTCCATATACCAGCTTAAAGGAAAGGAATCCATGTGGTGGGATCAATTGGTGCAAGTACAACACATTAGGGAGAAAAACATGACTTGGAATAAATTCAAGAGGCATTTTGAGAAAAAATACTTGACCAAGAGGTATTGTGACAGAAATATGAAAGAGTTATTTGAACTTAAACTGGGCAACATTGCTATTGATGAATATGAAAAGAGATTCTTTGCATTGTTGAAGTATGTCTCCTTCATCAAGGATGAAATAGTGAAGATTCAAAGGTACTTGAGTGGGATGCCATCTTACATCAGTGATAAAATCCAATATGATGATTCCAAGACTCTGGAAGAAACTATAAGTAGATAAAAAATCTTATATGATCAACAAAAATGAAAGAATACTTTCTAGAAGGCTTGGGAGGACAAGAATAAGTTCAAGAAAGAACATAGGCAAAAGGGAAACACACCTCCATTTTTCAGAAACAACCATTAAGGATAGCCATCTTTTAGAGAGCATAGAATGACTGAGGTAGGAGGGAAAAGGTCAAGGTAGGAACCCATTCAATGTTGGGGCTGTAAAGGAGACCAGAACTATAGAGATTGTCCTCACAAAAATGAAAAGGTGAGAGATGTCCACATTGTCCAACAAGAAGAAATAGTGGAGGACATGGGAAGAAGTGTACCAAGGATCTATGCAGCCCTGGACAACAAGCAACATGAGTTTCAATCACACATGATTGAAGTTGAAGGTATTATCAATAACCATGCCTTTATAATTTTAATTTATTTGGGGGCTAGTCATAGCTATATAGATCCTAAGGTAGTGGAAAGATTTCAATTACCAAGAAGAAAGAATGGGGAATCTTGGCTATTGCAGCTGGCTATAGGAGCCATAAGAAATTTGTTGAATTGGTTAAATCATGTCTAGTGGGCATGAATGGATTGTGTACCAAGGAATATTTGAACATTGTTTGGTTGCGATCATATGATTGCCTAATTGGTATGGATTGGTTGGAACAACACCATGCCATATTAGAATGCCATAACAAGGCATTCAGTTGCTTGGATGAGGAAGGAAATTGGAGAACATTCTAAGGAATTCCCAGGGCAGTTACCGTCTGAGAAATATCAACAATGCAGTTGAAGAAGTGCTACAGGAAGGAATGTCAAATATTTGCATCCCATATCGATGAAGCATCTAAGAATAAGGTTCCAAATATGGAGGATCATCGAGTCCTGGAATATTTTGAAGATATTTTCAAGGAAATACCAGGACTAACCCCAAAGAGAGATATTGATTTCTCTATCAATTTGATTCCTAGAGAAACTTCAATATCAAAGACTCCTTACAGATTGAGTACACTAGAGATGAAGGAATTGCAAATGTAGCTTGAAGAAATTTTAAAGAAAGGGTATATATGCCCATGTGTGTCACCTTGGGGTGCCCTAGTCTTGTTTGTGAAGAAGAAAGATGGGACATTGAGATTGTGCATTGATTTCAGACAGTTGAACAAAGTGACTATAAAGAACAAGTATCCCTTATCAAGGATTTATGATCTCTTTGATCAGTTAAAGGATGAAAATATATTCTCAAAGATTGATATTAGGTCAGGACATCATCAGGTAAGGATTAAAGAGGAAGACATCAACAAGACCACCTTTAGGACAAGGTACGGTCATTACGAGTTCACAGTGGTGCCAGTTGGGTTATCAAATGCACCAGTTGTTTTTATGTGCTTAATTAATGGTGTTTTTCGAGAATATTTAGACAAGTTTTTCATTGTCATTTTGGATGACATCCTTGTATATTCCAAGTCAGAGGAAGAGAATGAGCATCATTTGAGGATGGTTTTATAAGTGCTAAGAGAGCATTAGATGTATTCCAAATTGAGCAAGTGCTCATTTTATCAAAACATAATTCACTATTTGGGGCATATCATATCTAAAGAAGGGATAGCAGTGGACCCTGAAAATATTGAGGCCATTAAAGTGTGGAAAACACCTAAGAATGTGACAAAAGTCAGATCCTTCATGGGTCTAGCTGGCTACTACAAAAGGTTCATTTCAGGGTTTTTGAGAATAGATCACCCAATCACTTCATTGCAAAGAAAAGGGGTAAAGTTTCAATGGACATAAGAATGTGAAAAGAGATTCAATAAATTGAAGCAGTGGTTAACTAGTTCTCCAAGTATGAAGATCACATATCTGAATGAATATTTTGTGGTTTTCACAGATGCATGCAAAGAAGGAATTGGTGGAGTCCTTAGCCAAAATGGGTTTGTGATATGTTTTAAGTCTAGAAAATTGGAAGAGAATGAAAGGATCTATGACACTCATGATTTGGAGTTGGTATCCATAGTGCACGCTTTGAAGAAGTGGAGGCAATACCTCATGGGAAATAGGTTTTAGCTAAGGAAAGACCATAAGGTTCTGAAATATTTGTTTGATCAACCTACTTTGAATGCTAGGTAGAGTAGATGGTTGGAATTCCTCTGTGAGTATGACTTTGATATCAATCACATCAAAGGAAAGGAGAAAAAAGTGGTTGATGCACCCAATAGGAGAGTGCATGAACTGCATGCTACAACCATTAGCATGTATCAGACATATCTTAAAATAAAACTTTCTGAGGCAGCAAAAGTTGATTTGTAGTACATAGAATTGGTAACTAAATTACAACAAGGTAAAATGAAGCAGAAAGATGAAGATTATGAATTGGGAATTGATGGAATTATCTTGTATAAAAATAGAGTTTATGTACCAAATTCTCTAGAATTGGGGAGTGAGATTTTAAAAGAGATGCATAATGTGCCTTATGAAAAACACCTAGGATATCAGAAAATGGTTTCAGTAGTCAAGAGCTAGTATTATTGGCAAGGCATGAAGAGGGATATTGATAAATACATAGCTAAATTCTTGGAGTTTCAAAGGGTCAAGGATGAGCATAGATAGCTAGCTGGGTTGCTGTGGCCATTACCCATTCCTCGATGGAAGCGGGAAGTGGTGACAATGGATTTCATCACAGGATTTCCTAGAGCAAGAAATCAACATGATGCAATCATGGTGGTGTTGGACAAGATTACTAAAGCTGCCCATTTCATTCCTATGAAGGTGTTATTGGATAAATCCGTAAGTGCGGACACAAACCGATCTCCCTAGATCCACCTAGATCTAGAACAAAGCAAGATAGAATGATGCTCTTTCCCTATATTTTAACTATTGAATATACTATAAGATACGATCAAAGAACATACCTTATGATCACTTCCTTTGGTCTTTGTTGCTCCTGCTTCACTCCAGTTCTCTCATATAGTCAAGATCAAGACAATACAAACCAACCGAAGTGAAGAGAATGCAATCTATTCAACAACCAATCTATGTATATGATCAAGGAGTTATACAATAAAGTGGAACTAACTTTATGGGAAAGGGTCACATTACTATATTATATTGATGGAAAGTAAAGATTACAACCTAAGCCTTGATGTTGAAAAATTCCTTTCAATGGCCCTTAGCTCTGACACACACACTTGCTCACTTGCATGAAGAAGATCAACCACCTTTGATAAACTTGCTGGAGTTCTCTAGCTGCTGTAGCTTCAGTCCTTCACATAGTCTTTCACTAATTCTCCAATAAATATCTTGCTTGTTTGCTTCTAACCTTTTCCATGAGAATCCCCTCAATATATAGGAGAGAATGAATTAGTTACTTAGATAAGAATGATCCCAAAATATAAGGAAATCCAGTACTTAGATAACCATTCGAATGCCATCTCATCCTTCTAGAAGATTCCCTTCTAGAAGCTTCGAGAATTCATCTTTTTCCCTTCTTTAGAAAGAGTTCTCACCCTAGTAGTTAGACATAGTGTGAACTTCTCGCACCCTCTCTTAAGGTAGCCTGTGAGAATCATGCATTCTCGTAGGCAAATGTATTGGTAGCCTACGAACCTTCCTTAAAAATGTGATTTCTGGAAAGAGACGAAGGTAACTTTTCTCAGTTGAAGGTTCCAATGAAGAGCCTGAGTACACCATCATCAATACATCATCATGATGACCAAAATCATGGGTAACAGAATGCCCCCCAAAGTATGAGGTTGGAACCAGTGACAGCCGATAGACTTTGTAAGCTACATGTGTGTGTCGAGAACTAGGAGCACATCTAATCAGAAACCTACAAACACCCAAGCATCTGCAGAATATCATTTATACCAATTCTGAGGTAGGCATTCCCATACTCAGATCATAGACTGATGACATCATAGACATAGGTCATGGCCACCAATCATACACTGTGGATCCATGCTGTCAAAGTATAACATAGCCACTTGAATACACTGTGGATCTATGTGAGAAATTTCAAATCAAGATGACATAGCCACGAAACATACACAATGGATCTATGTGTCACAAATTATACATACTCCATCTCAACCTAGATCACAAAGATAATATCCAGGGTCTTCAATCTTGTCCCCCAAAGTACAAATCTAACCATGTGATTACATGTGTTGAAGTCGAACATGGTAGAAACCACTTGATTACTGATCATTGATGTAACCATTAACAAGTGCGAGGGAAATCACCATTAATGTCAATGACTCCCAAGGTACTATAGTACAATCCATCGACTGTGAATAAAAGAGTTGATGTCGAACATCCGACGGAATCTTTCGATCAGGGGTCAATGATGTAAACCCACTTTCGAAAGCGAGGAAACTTGCCATTGAGGCATGCAAGCTCCAAGGTACTAATAATTTCTAAGTTTTGATTCTGGATAATGAGATGAATTCGACGGAACAAAACTCATCATAGGAGGGCCTTGATGTATCCCCCATCAATGACACGAAATGAGTAACAGAGTTTGAAAGTGAAACAGAGCATTTTTCAAATTGGACTAGACACAGGGAAGGCCGACACAGAGAGAAATGGATAACTGCAGATGGCCGACTCAATATAGGTTTCAGATGGACTTCTCTTGAAGATATGAACGACACGACCAATGATTTGGCAACATTGACTCAAAGGCAACACAGGGAATGACCTTGTAGCAAATCAAATGAGAGACAAATGGATTTCCCAAACCGACTTCAAATGATGAATAGGGGGTGTCATGTTCAAGAGAGACACTTACTGCCAATCAATACGAATATGAAACATATCCCTTTCCCAAATTCCCCCCCACCATTTCTGGCCAGTACCTCTTTATTTTTATGCAAGCTTGAAGAGGATCATATATGCTTGTTGATATAAGCTCATCCCTTGGATGAGTCCCTCAGAGTATATTTAACGAACCCTAAAAAGGAGTGGTTCGGTCCCATCATGGGTCTGTCAATGTTTGTTTAACGAGTCCAGAGATAGTAAACTCGAAGGTTTTTCAAGATTATAGAGTTTGGAAAAACACTTAAAAGAGAACTCTCTCAGTTCCTTTTTCGTAAAATAGTCTGGATGAGACCGAAAAAGAGAGAAATGATCGCTCACCAGACGCGTACTTCAAATACTTTATCGAGCGTGAAAATAGCAAGGTCCCTCGACAATCTTTTCATTTTTAGAGAGTCTGAAAAGAGCTTAAAGAGGACTCCAGGGGGGTTCCTTTTTCGTATAACCTTGTTGAGCCCGAAAAAGTGATAAAAGTATGCTCGATCACATTCTCTTGTATTTACAAGTGTAAGAACAGACAAAAATGATGCTCGAGGTTTTATGTAAAAACCATAAAAACAATCAAAATCACACCATAACGGAGAAAAATATGTCCATATCCGCGTATGTAATCATCAATTTCATCACACCTGCAAGTCATTACACTCATATTGATATTAGGAATTAAGTTTAATCAATAAATAAACATAAAAACCCAAAATTACATAGTAAAAAGTAAATTAAATGAGTAAATAACCATTTTTACCATATCATTTCACATTTTCACTATTGAGCTCCAAAACCCCCTTTTACCCTCCAAATTTGGTGTCTATTTTCGGGAGCTACAAGAGATCATTTGACAATCCGTATGCAACATTACGGTAAGATCTTCATACTTGACATTTTCATGGTTTAAATTTTTTATTTCATTGGTTAGTTTTTCATTTTCAAGTGGTTTTTTGAACCCTACATGCCCATAGGCATTCTCGCAGGCAGCCCATACGAGGCCTGCAAGAATGATGCGTTCTCACAGGTGAGCCTTGAGCCACCTACGAGGTGTTCGCACTGTGCTAATGGGGTGTTTACGAGAACCAAAAACTTCAATTTTTTTTTAAATATTTAGCCAATGAAAAAGATTTAGATCATGAACAAAATCATTAATCCTCCTTTTTATGTTCCTTATGCAGATAAATAGCTAGCAATCATGGTGCTTGAGTGGCGTGAACGAGAACATCAGGAGGATAATGAAAATGCCGAGAATCATCCTCCCACCATAGCTGGATTGAGATATTGTGGACTCTTAAAATACTTTCGCATCCCAGGCATGAGGGCCCAAGTCAGACTACTGGAGTATCTAGTCCGTATGTGGGATCCATATCAACAGGTTTTCAATGTAGGATCTCACACACTGTCCATTGACATTGAGGACATATAATTTTCGATTGGATTATCCAAACACGGGTATTATGTCAGCCTAACCGGTAGTAGAGGCGGTGGATTAAAAATGAGTGAATACTGTAATCAATACTGTGTACCTGAGGCTGAGAGGAAAAAGGGAAAAATTGTTATCTGGGGGGTACAAGACTTGACCCTCCACACTATCCTCTTTACCATAGATTGGATGGTTGGGAGTTCTTCTCCCCATATGGCATTACAGAGATACTTCTAGTATGTCATCGAGTGTATTGAGCCCCGAGTATTTAACGGGGCTGATGCAGTGCCGTGCAGTATCAAAAGACAATTAACAAAATGCAGGCGAGGTGAATTGAAACAATTTAGGTATGGTTCTTTGCTGGTGTCTTTCTTCCTCGAGAGGGTTCCCATATTTAGACTACAAGTTGAGTGGGACTTCCTAGGTCCTAGAGATCCAAGGATGTTGAGGTGGTGTCGGCTCATGGCCCGGCACGTGGCAGGACCAATCATCAAGTACGACGATATTTTCTTTGACTAGCTTCAAAACCAGATGTTGATGGTCAATGACTATGCTTATTCCGGGTTGGATTTTAGAGGAGATCCGGATTTAGCACTGCCTGAGGATGCTCAGTGGGGAGACCTTGGTAAGAAGTACATGCAATTTCTCTTTTTTTAAATGTTTTTGAATTTTAATCATATTCAAATGTTTTTGGTTTTATAAATTTATCCAAAGACTAACACAAAATGTTTGTTGATAACACAGATGTTGGACCATATAGACCTCCTGACACCTCTCCTATCCAGCAATGAGGAGAGGTAGCAGCAGCAGCACCACAGTATGCCGAAGATTATTAGGTGGTGGAACAGAATTTAGAGGGCTTGACAACAGACATTCCAGATATGAATCTGGAAGAGGTTCCACGACGCGATCAGCGTCACACTGTAGGGATATCAGCAGTTATGGGTCGATTTCTCTGTAGAGTTGCTAGAGAAGTTGTGTGTTACCATGAACGTCACCTTGTAGAAGCTATAAGCTTCAATTTTTGATATTTTTGTCTTCGGACAAACTTTTTGTAAAAAACAAACTCTTTTGATCGTTATATACAAATGGCTTCTACCGGTTTACTTTATAATGTGTGAATTTTAATGTGTTTTATTTATAAATTGTTCAAATGTCTGTCCAACACATAATTAGCCAATGCATCTGTTAATGTATTAAGAAATCTAGGAATATGCTGATATTCAATGTGATCAAAATAACGTTCCAAGAGGCGAATTCACAAATATACCTGTAACAGAGTAGGACTTCGAATAGAGTAGATATTACTTAGCTATAGTACTACAAGCTACGAGTCAAGTCGCACAACCAAGTGATGAATTCTGAGTGAGATAGCATCTACCAATAATTCAATAACGACGTTATACTCTGTGATGTTGTTGGTTGCACGACCAAGACATACACCTCGTATAGATATAAGTTCGTTTGTTGGGGCATAGATTTCCCACGCAGCGGAAGCTAGGTTCCGAGTACTACGACCAGCACCATCAGCGAAGCCAATATAGGGTAGCGAAGACTCCGACATCTAGAAATCAAACACAACGTCACATAAGGCCAGAGACTAGATAACGTCAAAAGAAAACTAAAGTAACACACAGAAAGTATGATACATAAAATACAAGTACTTGTGCACAAATGACTTATGCGTAGTACTTCTTCAAGTACAACCCATTCCTGAGTTCACTCAAAGGGATACCATCGTAATCAACCAGCTCATATGCTCCTTTTTCCAAAACTCGATGAACAATATAAGGACCTCGCCACATTGGTTCGAATTTCCCAGCTCCTAACGTATCTCGATCCTGTTCATAGAGAAGAACAAGATCACCTTCAGAGAAAATGCGAGGCCTGACATGCTTGTCATATTGTGCCTTGAAATGTTTCTTTTGGGCTTCTATTACTAGAGTGGCATCATGTCGAGTCTCGTCTAATCGCATTAAATACAATAAACGTTCTTCTTCAACAGAACTATTGGGTAAGAGTTCGACAACTTTCTTCAGACAAGGTATCACACATTCTATAAGAAGAATGGCTTCCACACCATAGACCAATCGAAAAGGCGTAAACCCCGTAGCGGATTTAACAGACGTCCGGTATGCCCACAATGCCGAAATCAACATCGTGTGCTAGCTTGTTTTATGAATTCCTATCATCCGTCGAAGAATAGTTATAAGAACTTTGTTGATTGCTTCGACCTGGCCATTAACTTACGGATAATAGGGTGTTGAGTTATCATGACAAAGACCCAACTTTTTCGTAAGTTCAGACATCATAAAATTCCTAAAATGACTACCATGATCAGTAACGATAGCTTGGGGAACACCAAAAAAAGCTATGACATGGTTAAAAAGAAACAACGCTACAGTCTTTCGAGTATTATCGAATGTCGACATCGCCTTGGCCCATTTTGTAAAGTAATCAACAGCTACAATGATGTAACCATTCCCCTCAGCTGAGTGAGGGTGACATGTCATGAAATCAATGCCCCATTTCGCAAAAGGACCAATTGAGACCACGGGATGAAGAGGAGTAGGATGTGACCAAATTTTTTTATTGTAGGTCTGGCAGGCAGGGCATTTCTGAATGACAGTAATGCAGTCGTTGAACAAGGAAGGCCAAAAATACCCTACGCATAAGATCTTCTGGGTAGTAGCATACCCAGACATATGACCACCACATGCTCCGGAATGGTAGTCATTTAGAGCTTTCTCGGCTTCGTCAAAAGTCATACAACGTCGAAAAACAGAGTCAATACCTTGATGGTAAAGAGTATCGCTGAGAATAATGTATTAATGAGCTTGATAACGAATGCAACGTCGTTCACTATTAGACAAAGCAGGCCGGAAAGTCTGGGTTTGGAGATATATAATGATATCTCCATACCAATGATCATTAGTGCTAATAAGGAAAAGAGATTCATCGGGTAATGAATCTACTGCTACATTTTTCGTGGCTGAGTGAGGAAAATCGCATATTAACTCAACAAAAACTAAGGATTTATTTGACGTGGCACGATCAAATTCCAAGTCAAACTCCTGGAGTATGACAATCCATTTGGAGTATTTTCCCCCTAGAAATTGACGTGTCAAAATGTGTTGCATAGGGTTGCAATGAGAAATCACTGTAGTTTTCCTTGAGAGGATATAATGCCGAAAGCATTGAACAGCTTGAATGGCAGCCAAGGCCAGTTTTTCAACATGTTGATACTTGATCTCAGTTGATGTGAGGCTTCGACTCAAGTAATAAATAACATGTTCATCATGCGCATCATCCTCTTGGACGAGAACCATGCCAATAGTATACTCGGAGGAAGCAAGATAAAGAAAATAATCACGACTATAATCAGGAGGAAATAGAAGCGGAGCTCGTGTGAGGGAGAATTTCAAAGCCTCGAAAGCATTGTTGGCCATGGTATCCCAGATGAACTCTGAATCTTTATTTAGTAGCCACGTAAAACCACGATTAATCTCGGTGTAATTAGGGATGAAACGACGAAGAAAGTTTGCTTTCCCCTGCAAACTTTGCAACTGGTGCAGTGTAGAAGGAGGAGGGAGATTAAGAATCGCCTCAACCTTAACAGGATCCACCCTGATCCCCTGATGTGAAACAATGAAACCTAGAAGATGGCCAAATTCTACGCAAAAAACACATTTATGAGGATTTAAACGAATACGATAGAACCAACAATGAACGAAAATGGCTCGGAGATGAGCGGGGTGATCGACTCGACGTAAAGAATGAGCTGGTAAATCGTCCAAATAGGGTTGAACGATATGCTTTATATCATGAAGAGCATAAGACATAGCACATTGAAACATCGTGCCAGTGTTCTTAAGACCAAAGGGGAGTTTCCTATAGGAAAAAGTACCCCAAGGACATATAAAAGCAGTTTTATGTTGGTCCTCGGGAGTGATGTTTATTTGATTATAGCCGGAGAAACCATCCATGAGAGAGAAGATTTCACTTTCGACATAGTCATCGACAATCTGATCGACGAAAGGGGTTGGAAAGTTGTCTTTTGGACAGGCTTTGTTAATATCCCTATAATCAACACACACACGAATACTGCCACCTTTCTTATCAATCGGTACAGGGTTAGAAACCCATTCTGTCAGAGCCATGGGATAAATAAAGCCAGCTTTGAGAAGTTTTTCAACCTCAAGCTTTATAGCCGCCGCTTTACGTGGGTGGATTGGACGAAGGCACTGTCGGACTGGTTTAGCTCTGGGGTATGTCTTTATCTCATGTACAACAATAGCAGGGTCTATATCGGGCATCTCTTCGTAACTACAGGAAAAGATGTCACAAAATTCTTTGAACAGAGAGGTATAAGTGACGATTTCATCTGGAGAACACGAAGCTCCAATATGAACATTTTCAACTATCCCAGGTTTAACAGATATGTTAATGGGAATCATGGGAGATATATTACTGAGGTTTCCTTCGTCAAACACATCATGTGTAGAGCCGGTAACGGTCGATATGACAACAACGGTCGACGGAGTCGAAATCCGTTGGTAGTTCTCGAGAGTGTGTTGTTCTAGAAATAGTATGGAACGATGATGCCCATTGTCCCAAGGGGTGTCCTCCATGACGGACATGATCATCTCGTCAGTGGGAAAGATAACACAGAAAGGATCAGGATACAACTCATCAAGAGAGGGTGTAGAAAGGGTTGTCGATTGAATGGTGTGATAAGCAGACTCAACCAGACTTAACGACATTACGTCGCCGAAACGAAGATGATCTCCAGGGTTAGGGACAATCCAAGGGTCATGTGACGCAGGAAGTTCATGAGGCACGGAAGAGATCATGTTGATAGAAGCAACTAATGGGCGTGGAACATCGGGCGGTGGAATAGGAAAAGTACCCATTAATGAGGAGTCCTTTAAAAGGCCTACACCAACATTCTCATAACCCGGCGGGGTTTTAGCTATAAACGACACGTTTCCAGTACTAGTATCAAAATTGAAGAAGGCAAGTTGGTCAACGGTAACAACCTTTCCTTGATGATGGAAATGTACTACACGTAAAAGTGTTGACACAACAACGCGCATGGAATCTATCCAGCTATGACCAAGCAAAAGATTATAATCAAGGGGAGCATCGAAGACTTCCACCTCAACTTGGATTGTCTTACCTTCTAGTGTGATAGGAAATGAAGGAAGAACACCATAAGGCTTAAAAACAGATCCATTGAAGGCTTTTAGAGTATTTTGTGATTCAGTCAAGGGAGGAGAGCCAATGGCTTTTCAACAAGCAAAAGACATTACACACGTACAGGCACCCTCATCGATAAGAGTTCGGAAAATGTTATTGTTAGAGACAACAACTTGTATCTGGAATGTGAGTTGCAGGGGTAACCATGGAATGTGATCATCCAAGTCAAAGACTATCAAATTCGTATCTGTGGGGTCAATTCCACCTATTACTTTCAACAGTGCCTTCCGTTGTGCAGGACAAGACTGAAGGACTTCAAGGGATGACATCGATGAAGGTGCCTGGGCCAAATCTTCCACAATGTTGTAGTTCTGGGCCGTACAAGCGTGAGGATTGAAATCCAATTTTCTAACAACACCCTTAGGGGGTCGCAATACTATATCAAGTCTCGGTCGTTCGAGATGAAGAGGATCGTTTGTAGGTGGAGTCGATGGAGAGGGTTGCACCAAAGCAGGAGGTGAATCGTCAACCTTCTCCTTAGATGGAGTATAATCTTTGGCTCTAGTCGTGAGTGCAATGTTGTTTTGCTTAGAATCACCAGTACACATCAAAACATATGATGTGGTAGAAGTAGATGGTTGGTCATGAATGACCAACTGAGCCTGTTGTTGAGTCGGGAAGGGTTGGGACAAGACTATCGGAGTAGATGGCTTGGGCATTCCTAGAAGGAACTTAGTGACTTTGGCACGTCGTGGACAATCCTTCGTGTAGTGATCGTCACCACAGATAAGGCAAGGGTAGTGGGGTTTTTGCTTATCACGATCTTCAATAGGATTATTTTTAGACTGTTCTGTTTGATTATTATTTTTTCTCTCCTTATTCTTGCCTCTCCCTTTTTTCGATTTATTTTTACTAATCGGGGTAGATTGAACGACGTTCACCTCAAAAGTTTTACCGGTGGAAGTGGCAGGAGATGGACCATTATGAACATTAAAAGAAGTAGACTTAGGATTGGTGCTTGAAACAGAATGTGATTGGGCTTGGGTAGTACCAATCACACCATCAGCTGCATGAGAGGCAACTGGAGTAGTTGAAGTTCTGGAAGTACTAGGACGAGGTAACTTAGGTAATAAATCATAAAGTGTTCCCGTTTGTGAATAAACAAGATCAAGATATTGAGCACATCTTATAGCCTGCTCTTCCGTGACAACGCCACCCATGGCAATGTCCTTACCAATTTCGTTCACAAAGGATTTTGTAAACCATTCAGCCAGTAACTAATCAGGGAGTTCAAGTTTGATGAGACGTCATCTCCTTCTCCACTCATGGATATGATCAGATATATGAATTCCTTTAGTTTGTTTGAAGGAAGTAAAAATCTCAGTCCCAGTATCATAACGGATCGGTAACTGGTAATGTGTAAGAAAAGCCATAGATAGGGTGTTAAAATCAGAGAAGAAACCTCATGGAAATTCAATATACCACTTCACACCAGAACCGATAAGGGTTCATTGAAAAAGACGTAGATGAATAGAGTCATCCATCAATGAGTTGGATGAACACCATAGGTGAAAGGTCATAACGTGATTGTTCGGGTCCTCTCCCGCTTTGCCATCGAATTTAGGAATGTCCGATGGAAGCTTAGCTGGAATAGCAGGCCATTGGGGAGAGTGACGAATAGGATCATTTAGAATCCTAGACAAATCTGGCAAATCCAAAGTAGCAAGAAAAGGTAACTGTCGATTCACCTATGGGTACTAGTGACTTTGGGGTGGAAGCCCTGTCGGCAAACTAGTAGGACTGTATGCAGTCTGCCCATAGTGGGAAGACCCTGGCTGATTCGGCGGTGGCTGGAGAGGATAGTAACTCCAAGGATTGTAACCTTGAGTTTGATTAGGGACCTGAGGTTGAACATTCAGACCCTGACCCCAAATAGGATTGGGTATACCTGGATATGGTTGGCCTATAGTAGGGATAGTCTGTTTCCCCCCAGGCATTTGAGGAAGATTTTGTAGCATCTGATTTCAATACTGTGCCAAAGCTGCAGGTATATTTTGTCCAAAAGGTGGGGTTGGTCCCCCTATCGTAGGTGGTGTTCCAACCAGAAGTTGTGTGCCAACCGTAGGTTGTGTGCCAACTGTAGGTTGTATAGTAAGTGGATTGTGTTCGGTAAGAGGAAATTGAGTGGTACCACCCTGTCCACCAATGGGAATCTGTAAGTTAGGTGTAATGGATGGTATAGTGCCACTAGGATTAGGATTGCCAGAAGGAAATTGAGGGAGTGTCGGAATAAAACCAGGAATAGGATGCCCAGGAAAAGGAGGACCACCTGGAGAACCGGCTGGGGTTTGCGGAGGTGTTGGATTGGAAACATTCAACAAAGCATTCAACGCATGGTAACCGGGTGGTAGTGTCGGAGTGACATTAGGCATTCGCTGGGTATTGATAGGAGCAAGACTAGCTGCAGTAATCTCATTTGGGACACTCATAGTATTCGTGAGATGGGCCATCTCGTGAGGGAGAACAAAGTGATAAGTGGTAGGCACTGGTATAGTCTCTGTTTCAGAAAACACCGGAGGGTTGATTTCGTAGACTATAGGTGACTCAGTACCAAAAAGGACTCTTCGGAAATTACCTAACCAAAAAGGATCTTGGCCTTCTTCCCTGGGGAAAGGCCCAATGGTTGATTTAGAGGATGTAACAACTGCTTCTTCAGAATAATTTAATCGCACAAAAGGTCGTTCACCACGGTGAATGCGATATTCCTCTCTAGTATTGGTAATTCAAAAAGGTTCTAGAGATTCAGTTGATTCCACTTGTGGTGTGGTGACAACTGAGACTTCACTTGTTTCCACGTGTGGTGGGGTAACAACGTGGACTTCACTCTGGTGAGGAGAGCCTTCAGGTGTACTGGTAGGCAAGGGTTGAGAATCGTCCAGATGCTTTGGAGATAAACCTTGCATTCTACATGAACGTTGTGGGGGAACAATTGTAAACGAGGGAAAATCTCCACGAAGAAATTCTTATGGTCAACATCGAGAAACAAATAACACGCACTAGTAAACAAAATCTAGGAAGAAATCACCAGGCAAACAAGACCTTCTAATTTCGAAGCCACTAGTTGGTGATGAAATCCAATGTCGCAACAATGAGACAAGAAGGGGTGGGGCTATGGTGGAAAAGTTACGCTGATGACCTGCTTAACGGACTTACACCCTAGTGCAAGCTCCCACACATAATTGTGGGTATACCCTCCAAGGAGCCCGAGTGAGTTTGGTCAACGTCAATTCTAGGTACTGTGAAGACTTTCCCCTCCACAGTCACCTTGGGTAAGAACCTAGAGAGATAGGCCACTAAGGTCACCACAAACAATAGTAAATCCTGGGGGAATAGTTGACAGTCCGATCCACATGCAAGGGCAGGGTATCTAGCCCGAAATCAACTCAAAAGGCTTCCACTCATCATTGTGGGTATACTTTCGAGTGACCCCCGTAATACGTGCAATCTCTACACTGATGTCAACAAATCAGGGTGAGTAACTCTACCAACAGCAATGCGACCTAGTGCTTGACCCTTATGTTAGAAGGGCTTCCCAGGACAATATGTTGCAAATGGAATTTAACACTCCCTAACTCAATATGTTATTGTGTGTTTTGAGCTTTTGGAGAGTGTATCTCTCTTCCTACTCCAAAGCACTAGCCTAGCTAAATGTTGGTGTAAAAGAGCCCTAGAAAAGAGTTACTAGATAAATTTTATGATTACGCAATGTTTTTAAGAGTTGTTGTTTACTCAAAGGTAACGGAAGTGAAACTTATGTTGTATGACTCTGAGCCAATGATGCAATGATGAGAATGAAATGCATAATTTTTCGTTCAATGAATCCTATATATGGGAGAGAGAGAAGTATTCTAGATCAACCATGAACTATATGCAAAATTTCCTTTCAAATGCCAACACAAACAATCATTTATCAAATGACAATGCTCTATGTGTCTTTTTCAAATACTTCAACAATCTCTAAAATTTGATTTTTCAATGTTTTCTAAAAGACAAAAACAATTTCTTGAAAGAAAAACTTATTGTTCACTTTCCAAAAAAAACTCTCACTATACCAATGAGAGAGAAGAAAATCAAATCATAAAGAATTAAGCAATAACAATCCAATCAACTCTTTCAATGAAAGCAAAAACAAAAAGCAAACCAATGAGTCTTCTCAATGCAAACAAAATTTTTATTTCAAACCAATAAGAAAATGAGAAAAACCAAGTACTCAACTTTCAACCAATCACTAGTTCTCAACCAATCAGACACACTCAACTCCTGAAGTCAGAGAGAATGATTTTGCCAATAAGAGTCAAGAAACGAAAGTCAAGACACAAAGGACAAGAAAAACCTTGAAACCCTAAAACTGTTCATGAATGCAAACTAAAGAAAGAAACATATCAATCAATGAGCCAAGAAACCCATAAGAGGTAATTCAACTGATCTGAGAAGTTAGAAAAACCAAAACTCAATTTCAAAAATTTGAAAAATCTTGTTCGCAGGCAAGTAGTGTTACACAGTGCGAGAATCTATGATTCTCGTAGGTGACCCTTTAGCAAGGTGCGAGGTTCTCGCACTGAAACTTATGTGCAAGGTGCAAACCCTCCAAATTCTCACAGGCTACAATGGATTGCAGTGCGAGAACTCCTGAACATAATTTTTTTTTTGAAAATTGAAGAAAAATTCAAAAAGGCTTCTAGACTCAGAAGGTCTAGCAGGATATCCTGAAGACTCAGAGACTGATAAGACAGGAGAAAAATGAAACTAGAGAAAATGGCCACAGAAAAATGCAAAAAGCCACAAAGAAAAAGGGATTATCCCCAATGGAGTCGCCAATTTTGTTATTGGATAAATCTATAAGTGCGGACACAAACTGATCTCCCTAGATCCACCTGGATCTAGAACAAAGCAAGACAGAATGATACTCTTTCCCTAGATTTTAACTATTGAATATACTAGAATATACGATCAAACAAAATACCTTATGATCGCATCCTTTGGTCTTTGTTGCTCCCGCTTCACTCTAGTGCTCTCGTACAGTCAAGATCAAGACAATACAAACCAACCGAAGTGAAGAAAATGCAATCTATTCAACAACCAATCTATGTATATGATCAAGGAGTTATACAATAAAATGGAACTAACTTTATGGGAAAGGGACACATTACTGTATTATATTGATGGAAAGTAAATATTACAACCTGAGCCTTAATGTTGCAAACTTCCTTTCAATGGCCCTTTGCTCTGACACACACACTTGCTCACTTGCATGAAGAAGATCAACCACCTTTGATAAACTTGCTGGAGTTCTCTAGCTGTTGTAGCTTCAGTCCTTCACACAGTCTTTCACTAATTCTCCAATAAAACTCTTGCTTGTTTGCTTCTAACCTTTTCCATGAGAATATCCTCAATATATAGGAGAGAATGAATTAGTTACTTAGATAAGAATGATCCCAAAATATCAGGAAAGCTAGTACTTAGATAACCATTCGAATGCCATCTCATCCTTCTAGAAGCTTAGAGAATTCATCTTTTTCCCTTCTTTAGAGAGAGTTCGCACCCTAGTAGTTAGACACAGTGTGAACTTCTCGCACCCTGGCTTAAGTTAGCCTGCGAGAATCATGCATTCTCGCAGGCAAATGTATTGGCAGCCTGCGAACCTTCCTTAAAAATGTGATTTCTGGAAAGAGATGAAGGTAACTTTTCTTAGGAGAAAGTTTCAATGAAGAGCCTGAGTACACCATCATCAATACATCATCATGACAACCAAAATAATGGGTAACAGAAGGTTAATCACAATAAAACCAATGTTGTTGATATTTATATGAGGGAAGTAGCACGGTTGCATGGAATTCACAAGAAAATTGTGTCTGACAGAGACCCAAAGTTTACCTCAAAGTTTTGGAGATGATTATTCAAAGGGTTGGGAGCAAATATGAACTTTAACACAACCTATCATCCTGATTTTGATGGGAAAATAGAAAGGGTGAACTAAGTCATAGAGGATATCCTAAGTATGTATGCTATGGAAAACCATATAAATGGGAAGATTATCTACACTTGGTAGAATTTGCCTACAATAATGGGTATCAAGCATCACTGAAGATGATCCCGTTTGAGGCACTTTATGGAAGAAACTGAAACACCCCAATAATTTGGGACAACCCAGTTGATAAAGAAATAATTGGGCTAGAGCTGCTTAAGGAAATGGAAGAGAAAATGTTGAAGATTAAAAATAATTTTATGGTTTCCCAAGACAGGAAGAAATGCTATGTTGACAAGAACATAACTCATAGGGAATTTAAAGTGGGTGATCATGTTTTCTTGAAGGTGAAAGCCAATAGAAGTCCCCTGAAGTTGGGAAATTGTTCCAAGTTAGCAGCTAGATATTGTTGGTCGTTTGAAATCCTAGAGAGGATTGGTCCAATAACTTACATGCTTGCATTGCTTGCATATATGTCTATACATAATTTATTTAATGTGTCTTTTCTTAATAAATATATACCTAATGGTAGTCATGTTATTGATTGAAATGTGATTCAGGTGGAGAAATAAATTCTTTTCAAGTGAATCTGGTACGTATTCTAGACCGAAAACTCAAACAACTGCTGTAACACCACAAGGTCGAGCCCTTGCTGAATTGTAATTATGTTTATAGGTTAGTGAGCCAAGTGTTTATAAGATGGAATGATTATATGTTTATTAGGCCGGAGAGACTAGATGCTTAAGGCCAATGAGCATGATTTTTGTATATGTAAATACACATATCATTAATAAAATTACACTGCTGCGTGTAGGCCAACCATGGAGAAAGAGTTATGGGGGAATAAGCTCCACTAGGTAGGGTAAGGCAAGGGGCTAATCTAAAGGGATTACCTCTAAAGGAATAATATTATATTATTATTTCAAAAAGGATAAGGTTGGACATAATCTATGTTTTCCTAAGTTCCTGGGAGAGGAAACGAGTGTTAAGTGGAGCTCATACAGCTTGAGGAAGACATGTGTCAACCTGGGTGCATGTAGTTATATCTAGGAAAGTCATCTCGTTGGGAGTTCCTCCTCTCCATTCTCGTGACCCTTGCTTACTCGCAAGTCTACCATCTTACCCGATTCATCCATTGACTCACGTATTGAGCCATCATCTCCATCGTCAACCTATGAACAAGCATGCATCTTGGGAACCTGCAGTCATATTTGAGTTATCCTATGTATTTCCTATGAAGTACAACACACCTGTACTTTTCTTGAACCTGTGTTATGTATTAACGATTTACTGTTATAGCCCATGCAATTTCTTGACTGAGCGTGGATTCATTCCATCATCTATTCTATACCGACCTTTGTTTCTGCCATCGCCTTACTTGAATTGAATTAGAAGCTAGACTGAAGACGTAGGTTGTCAGGCCTGTGGTTTGAAGAGGTGGATTTTCAGGCCCATGGATAGAAGAAGCAGGTTGTTAGGCCTATAAGAAACTCTCTCCAAGTGAGAGAGGTTGTTGGGGAAGTTAATTCTGAGAGGGAGCCCAAATGCAACTATAGTGCTCTGAGAATTCTTGTACGACCTATTGTTGATGCACTGGAAGGGAAGTGGGGAACCCGAAGGACTGTTGAGCAGAGACGGGGCACACTTCCTGGGGTGGGGCAAGCATGTGTGGAATGAGAGGTTCTAGGCTATTAGTGTGAGTTGGCTCCTGGGAGAAAATCCTTCCTGTTGATCTGTGTGACCTTCCTGTTGTCCTTTCCTAGCCTAGGAATCCCTTTCCTGGTGGAGTTTAGTCCCAACTAAGGGGTGAACCACTGTTGAGAATGATGAGCAACATGGTCTAAGTCTGGGAGGTTCATGGAAGGTTTGCACGTAGTTGGTGGTATTCTATTAAAAGATAAGTACCAAATATTTGTTCTTTGTATGATGTGTATTTTGAAATTGAGTTATAATGCTGGTAAAATTGTTTGTGTATAATGTATGTATGTTTTAATGTTATTTATGCATGAATAATGATATGATCATAATGCTATAGTTGTTTAATGTGTACTTAGATAGTTATGTATCGAAATATAAATGGTATCAAAGAATAATGTTTATTCAGTGGCATGGTTTGGCCTATTGTCTTAGGGTCGGGGATTTCACGAATTGGTATCATAGCTAAGAGAGACATCCCAGAAGTGACGTTGCCTGACCTGTTCTTGGCTGGGGATGTTACAAAATGGTATCAAATCCATGGTTTCAACACTGAGCCTGGATGGGCCATGTTAGTGGAATTTGAAGAAAAGGTTTCAGAAAATAATTGTTGTCGAAATGGACAAAATTCAAGTTCAGATCCCATGGTTTCTACACGGAACCTGGATGGGCCACGAATGAGAAATTCAAATTAAAAATTCCAGAGAATTTTGATGCACAGAGTGCCGGAAGGGAATTGAGAGAACACTTGGACTATGTTCGGAAGCACCAGAGGTGTAACGGTTTAAGAAATGTCCACAAAGAAAGAAACCACAACAACTGAGGTGTTGGGCTATAAGATATGTTCGAGAGGAGGAACCTTCACAACCGTCATATCTCAAGAAAAGTACATGAAGGTTAAATCCCAAGTCTTTCATACTTCGCAAATTCTAAGAATGTTATGGGTTATAAGAGAAAGAAGGGCCGAATCTAGAAGTTCTGAAGTCCTGAAGAGAATCTACACCGTAGATCTGGGGGAGGGGAGTGCTCAACATTTGATTTGATCAAGGATGGATCAAGTTGTTCAGGAGTTTGGATTTTGGGAGAATTGGAGTGTGCTGATGCGCAAAACACCGAAGCCTGAAGTCCCAAAAAAATATAATAAATGATGTGGAACTTTCCTAGACATTCCATGTGCCACCACCTTAGTTGGTGAAAATTGTACTATGTGGACCCTGAAAGGTAAAGAAGTTTGGGAGTTTGAAATTTCAGAAGAATTGGAGTGTGCAAGTGTAAAAACCACCGAGGCCTGAAGTTATGAAGTGACGTGGCTTGCTGACATAACTTGAAATGACATGGCTTGCTAACATCAATTGAAATCACGTGGACACATGAGATGTGTGCCACGTGTCAATGAGTTAAGCACCTTTGGATGATTAAAATTCCAGTTAGAACGTGACACTTTTCACCCATTTGATTGGGCCATGTGTATGATTCTAATATTTTACCACGTGGCCCTCCTCATGAGCATGGATGGTGGGGCCCCTCATGGTCACAATAGACATGTGGCGCCAGATCGTGAAGTCTGGAGACTTGACACTTCAGAATAAATGGTTCATTATGGAATGGAAGGAAGGAAATTTTGAAGTTTCGTAGTGTCGAAGTAACGTGATGTAATGAATTCACTGAGGGTGTCGTGGAAGTGTTTAGAAAATTTTGATTCATGAGTTTTGGGATGTGAAAAGGTGAAATCCTCCGATGTCCTAGAGCCCCAAAGCTCCAAAGTCCCAGAGCCTCGAAGCCAGAGTTGCCTAGCAAGTATCATCCATTGGATGCTGGGAAGTCATGGACCATTGATCCACCTCACTTTACAAAATCACCAATTCTACACTCCAAGAGATTTGTCGGGAATTTATTTGGAAACCGTCAAATCCCAGAGTCCCTAAAGCTTCGATCCACCTTGGATTAGAGCAAGGAATGTGAACCGTAGATCGACCATTATTCACACATTTGTTAGTTTGTTATTATGTGATGTTTGGGATGCATAGAAAAAGGGAAACCTTAGAAGCCTTAGAGCCCAAAGTTGCAAGGCTTAGGATAGGTGCCCAAATCATTAGCACTAGGTCACAACCGTGGTCACATATGAACCAAGGGCTGAAGAAAAGGAGCTAGTGCCCAGAAATTATTGTAGAACAAAGTTGAGCTTAGATATATAATCCTGAGAGGTTCTTGATCGACTAAGACTCGCTGAAAATGGAGTCAAATATTATTTTGTTGAACAAGATTGGTTTATGTTATTTTGGAAAATTATTAAGTCTGATAGCCTGACAAAAATTCAGTTGATTGCACATTTTGCAGAATTAACAATTGTCAGAACATAACTGAATTGTCACATAGTGCAAAGAAATCGAGGAGGCATAGGATGCTTACAGTTCAGAAAATGAATCTAGAGGAATGGATGTCCATTTTGGAGTTGAAGGGAGAAACTCCAATGGGAATGGATAAGAAATAGATAAAGACGTGATCATGATGAAAATTATTAAGAAATTGAAAAAAGAAGTCCAAATTCACTGAGTAGATAACAAAAATCTTATGAGAGCCAGGGAGAAACATGGATACTTCAACATGAATTTGATGCAAAGCCTAGAAAGAATAGAAAATAAATTGTATAAGGAAAGTGGCTTAAGCAAATAAGGAAGTCACAAGTCTCTTGATGAGAAAAGAAGAACAAGAAGTGTTAGCAGACATCACAGTCACTCCCTGAGGCATTCTAATAAGAGAGCACACAATAGCTCAAGTCCATCCCTTATCAGGAAGCATAAGGGGTCTGGGGTGCATGAGATACGAGGAGAAATGAACAAAATAAAACCTCCTACATTTGTTGGTGAGCACAAGAAGGATGAAGATGCAAATACATGGTTCCTGGACATGAGAAATTATTTTCAATTGCATAATTATTCTTCCCATGCAGAAGTAAAAATTGCCATCTATCAACTCAAAGGAAAGGCATCCATGTGGTAGGATAAACTTGTGTAGGTGCAACACATTTAAGAGAAAAATGTTACTTGGAGGGAATTCAAGAAATATTTTGAAAAGAAATACTTGACTAAGAAATACTATGACAAGAAAATGAAAGAGTTCTTTGAACTCAAACTTGGGAGTATGACAATAGATGAATATTAAAGAAGGTTTTAAGAATTGCTGAAGTATGTCTCTTTCATCAAGGATGAGACAGTCAACATTCAAAGGTATTTGAGTGGTTTTCGACCATTCATCACTGACAAAATACAATATGATGATCCCAAAACATTGGAGGATACCATAAGGTGAGCTAAGTGCCTATATGATCAACAACAAGGAAGGAAAACTTTCCGAAACGCTTGGGAAGACAAGAAGAAATTCAATATGGATCAGAGGAAGAAGGGAACTAAGCCACCATTCTTCAGAAATAATCCTCAGGGACATCCAACTTCTAGAGAACCCAGAACAATTGAGACATGTGGTCAAAGGCCAAGGCAAGCACCTATTCAATGTTGGGGTTGTAAAGGTGATCATATGTTTAGAGATTGTCCTCACAGAAGTGACAAAGTGAACATTATTCACAATGTTTAGTGATATGAAATAGTGGGGTACATGGGCATAAATGTACCAAGGATCTATGTAGCCATAGACAACAAGAAAGTAGAGTATCAATAACATATGATTGAAGTGGAAGGTATGATCAACAACCAAACCATTACTATTTTAATTGATTTAGGATATAGTCATAGTTATATAGATCCTAAGATGGTAGAAAGTTTTCATTTGCCAAGAAGCAAGCATGGAAAATCTTGGTTGGTGAAGCTAGCTATTGGAGCCAAAAGAAAAGTCAATGAGATGGTTAAGTCATGTCTTATGGTCATGATTGGACTGAGCACAAGGGCATATTTGAACATATTTCCTTTAGGTTCTTATGACTTCCTAATTGGTATGGATTGGTTATACCAAAACCATTCCATATTAGACTATCATAACAAGGCATTTAATTTCCTAGATGAGGAATAAAATCAGAGAACAGTCCAAGGAACTCCTAGGGAAACAACTATCAGAGAAATTTCAGCAATGGAACTGAGGAAGGCTTACAGGAAGGGCTGCCAATTATTTCCAGCCCATATGGAGGAAGCATCTAAGGATAAGGTTCGAAATATGGAGGACCATGCAGTCTTGGAATACTTTGAAGACGTGTTCAAGGAGGTACCAGAACTACCTCCAAAGAGAGATATTGATTTCTCTATAAATTTAATGCTTGGAGAAACTCAAGTGTCAAAGACTCCTTACAAAATGAGTACTCTAGAGATGAAGGAGTTGCAAATGCAGCTTGAAGAAATTTTGAAGAAGGGGTATATATGTCCAAGTGTGTCACCTTGGGGTGCCCCATTCTTGTTCATGAAGAATAAAGATGGGACATTGACATTTTTCATCGACTTCAGACAGTTGAACAAAGTGACTATAAATAACAAGTATCCCTTACCAAGGATTGATGATCTCTTTGATTAGTTGAAGGATGCAAAGATATTTTCAAAGATAGATCTCATGTCAGGATACCATCAGGTATGGATTAAAGAGGAATATATCAACAAAACCACCTTCAGGACAAGGTATGGTCCTTACGAGTTCACAGTGGTGCCATTTGGGTTGTCAAATGGACCAATTGTTTTCATGTGCTTAATGAATGGTGTTTTCTGAGAATATTTAGACAAGTTTGTCATTGTCTTTTTGGTTGAAATCCTTGTATATTCCAAGTCAAAGGAAGAGCA
Organism: Picea engelmannii; assembly: GCA_009831015.1. Taxonomy (NCBI): domain Eukaryota; kingdom Viridiplantae; phylum Streptophyta; class Pinopsida; order Pinales; family Pinaceae; genus Picea; species Picea engelmannii. Next base: position 161,564 of record ML789753.1, read on the forward strand.
AGAGCACCATTTGAGGATGGTGTTACAATAAATAAGGGAGCATCAACTCTATGCCAAATTGAGCAAGTGCTCATTTTATCAAAACATAATTCACTACTTGGGACATATCATATCTGAAGAAGGAATAGAAGTGGAACTTGAAAATATTGAGGCCATTAAAGGGTGGAAAACACCTAAGAATGTGATAGAAGTCAGATCCTTCATGGGTCTAGCTGGTTATTATAGAAGGTTCATTGTAGGGTTTTCAAGAATAGCTCACCCCATCACTTCCTTTCAAAGGAAGGGGAAGAAGTTTCAATGGAAAACAGAATGTGAAATGAGCTTCCAACAATTGAAGCAGTTTTTAACCAGTGCTCCAATTCTTTGGATTGCTGATTTGAATGAAGATTTTGTGGTTTTCAAAGATGCGTGCAAAGAAGGACTTGCTAGAGTCCTCAATCAAAATGGGTTTGTTGTATGTTATGAATCAAGTAAGTTGAAGGAGCATGAAAGGCTCTATGCCACTCATGAATTGGATTTGGAGGCCATAGTATACTCTTTGAAGAAGTGGATGCACTACCTCATGGGAAAGAGGCTTGAGTTGAGTACAGAGTAGAATGGTTTGAATTATTTGTTTGATCAACCAACTCTAAATGCCAGGAAAAGAAGATGGCTATAATTCCTCTGTGAATATGACTTTAATATCAAGCACATTGAAGGAAAAGAGAACAAAGTGGATGATGCACTCAGCAGAAGAGTGCATGTGTTGCATTATACAACCATTAGCATGTACCAATCATATTTGAAAGACATATTTGTAGAGGATGGAAAATCAGATTTGCAATACATGAAATTGGTAACAAAATTGCAGCAAGGTAAAATGCATCAGAAGGTTGAGGATTATGAATTGGGAATTGATGGAATCCTCCTATACAAAAACATAGTTTATGTACCCAACTCTTCTAAATTGAGGAGTGTGATTTTAAAAGAAATGCACAATGTACCTTATGCAGGACACCCAGGATATCATAAAACAATTTTAGCAGTCAAAAGCCAATATTATTGGCCAAGAATGAAGAGGGATATTGTTGATTATATTGCCAAATGTTTGGAATGTCAAAGGGTAAGGGCTCAGAATAGACACCTAGGTGGTTTAATGCATCCATTACCCATTCTTGAGTGGACATGAGAAGTTGTAACCATGGATTTCATCACAGGATTTCCTAGAACAAGCAAGCAACATGATGCAATCATGGTGGTTGTGGATAAGCTTACTAAATCTACCCATTCCATTCCTATGAAGACTACTCACATGACAACCAATGTTGTTGATATTTATATAAGGGAAGTAGCACGCTTGCATGGCATACCCAAGACAATTGTGTTTGATAGAGACCCAAAGTTTACCTCAAAGTTTTGGAAGGGGTTATTCAAGGGGTTGAGAAAAAATCTGGACTTCATCACAACATATCATCCTGAGTTGGATGGGAAAAAATAAAGGGTGAACCAAGTGATAGGGGACATGCTAAGGATGTATGTGATGGAAAAACCATCTAAATTAGAAGATTATCTACACTTGGTAGAATTTGCCTACAACAATGGGTATCAAGCATAACTAAATATGAGCTCATTTGAAGCACTTTATGGCAGAAAGTGAAACACCCCAGTAAGTTGGGAAAACTCAGCTCATAGGGAAGTGGTTGGGACCAAGTTTCTCAAGGAAATGTAAGAGAAAATGCTGAAGATTAAACAAAATTTGAAGGATGACCAAGACAGGAAGAAAAGCTATGCTGATAAGAACCAAACTCACAAGGAATTTAAAGTAGGGGATCATGTTTTCTTGAAGGTGAAAGCCAACAGGAGTTCCCTAAAGTTGGGAAACTATTCCAAGTTGGCAGCTAGATATTGTGGGCCATTTGAAATCCTAGAGAGGATTGGTCCAATAGCATGGCATGCATGTCTATACATAATGTATTTCAGGTGTCATTGCTTAAGAAATATGTACCTGATGCTAATCATGTTATTGATTAGAATGTGATTTAGGTGGACTAGGGAAGAACTTTTTAGGTGCATCTGGTGCATATACTAGACCGGAAAAGAAAGAAACTCCGGAATTGATCCATATGGATTGTAAAATTCTAGTGGACTTGGTACGGTCTTGAGGATGCAACATGGGATCATGAAGATGCTATGCAGGTAGAGTACCCACATCTTTTTGAATATTTTTGAAATCTTCTTGTTGTTGTGTAAATAAGTTGCACCGAGGACAATGAAAAAATAGGGGGAGGGGATTGTAACACCCCAAGGTCGAGCCCCTACTAAATTGTAATTATTTTTATAGGCTGGTGAGCCAAGTGTTTATAAGCTAGAAGACTTATATGTTTATTAGGCCGGAGAGCCTAGATTCTTAAGGCCAATGAGCCTGATTTTTGTATATGTAAATACACATATCATTAATAAAATTACATTGTTGCATGTAGACCGACCATGAAGAAAGAGTTATGGGGGACTAAGCTCCACTAGGTAGGGTAAGGGAAGGGGCTAAGTGTCTATGATTAGGGGATAATCTAGAGGGCTTACCTCTAAAGGAATAATATTATATTATTATTTCCAAAAGGATAAGGTTGGACATAATCTGTGTTGTCCTAAGTTCCTAGGAGAGGGAATGAGTGTTAAGTGGAGCTCATGTAGCTTTAGGAAGACATGTGTCAACCTAGGCGCATGAAATTATAACTAGGAAAGTAATATCGTTGGGGGTTCCTCCTCTCCATTATCATGACCCTCACCTACCTGCAAGTATGCCATATTACTTGATTCACCCACTAACTCACATACTGAGACATCATCTCCATCATCGACCTCAGAAAAAGAATGCACCTTGGGAACCTGTAGTCATATTTGAGTTATCCTGTGTATTTCCTGTGAAGTACAACACACCTGTACTTTTCCTGAACTTGTGTTGTGTCTTAACATTTTACTGTTACATCCCACACAGTTTCTTGACTGAGCGTGGCTTGCTACCATCATCTATTCTATACTGAGCTTTGTTGCTGCCATTGCCTTACATGAATTGACCAAGAAGCTGGACTGAAGAAGCAAGTTGTTAGGCCTGTGGTTTGAAGAGGTGGGTTTTCAGGCTTGTGGATTGAAAAAGCAGTTTTCTGGCCTGTAAGAAACTCTCTCCAGGTGAGAGAGGTTGTTGGGGAAGTGATTTCACAGAGGGAGCCCAACTGCAACTATAGTTCTCTGAGAATTCCTTTCTGGCCTGTTGTTGAAGCCCTGGAAGGGAAGTGGGGCATCCAAAGGACTGTTGAGAAGAGAAGGGGCACATTTCCTGGGGTGGGATAGGCATGTGGGGAATGAGGGGTTGTAGGCTATTAGTGTGAGCTGGCTCTTGGGAGAAAATACTTCATGTTGATCTATGTGACCTTCCTGTTGTCCTTGTCTAGCCTAGGAATCCCTTTCCTGATGGAGTTTAGTCCTAGATCGGGGGTGAACCACTATTGAGCATGATGAGAAGCATGGTCTAAGGTTGGGAGGTTCGTGGGAGGTCTGCACACAGTTGGTGGTCATATATGAATATAAGTACCAAATCTCTATTCTTTGTATCATGTTTATTTTGAAATTGAGTTATAATGTTGTTAGAATTGTCTATGTATAATGTCTGTATGTTTTAATGTTATTTCCTCATGAATAATGATATGAATAGAATTCTATAGTTGTTTAATTTGTACTTATATAGTTATGTATCTAAATATAAATGGTATCATAGCATAAAGGTTATTCAGTGGCATGGCCTAACCTATTGGTTTAGGGTGAGGGATGTCAAAAATTGGTATCAAAGATAAGAGAGACGTCCATAAAGTTATGTTGCCCAACCTGTTGGTGGCTGGGGACTTTACAACTTTGGAATCAAGCCATAGGCCTTATAAAGGTCCAATGGACCTGGTATGGTCCTGAGGACACAACATGGGAGCATGAAGATGCTATGCGGGCATAATACCCACATCTTTTTGAATATTTTGAAAGTATTGTTGATATTATGTAAATGAGTTGCACTGAGGATAGTGAAAAAATAAGGGGAGGGGATTGTAATACCCCAAAGCCTAGCCCCTGTTAAATGTAATGATGTTTGTAGGATGGTGATCCAAGTAATTATAAGTTGTAGGATTATGTGTTTATTAGGTCAAAGAGCCTAGATTCTAAGTCCAGTGGGCCTGATTTTTGGTATATGTAATTATGCAGATTATTAATAAAATGCATCGCTGCATGTAGACCGACCACGAAGAAAGAGTTATGGGGGACTAAGCTCCACTAGGTAGGAAAGGGATGGGGTTGAGAGGATAAGAAAGAGGGGATAATCTTGAGGGATTAACCCAAGGAAATATTATAATGTATTCCTGAAAAATACTAAAGTTGGGAAATAAACCAAGTTATCCTAAGTTCCTTTGGGGAGAGGAACAAAATCCAAGTGGAGAGGAGCGTACTCCTGGAGAGCCAAGTGTCACCCAGGATGCATGAATATTTATGTGGGAAGTCCCAATGTTGTTGGGGTTCACAAACCATTCTATCCAACTCCCTGAGTAGTTCTCTCTGATCAGGCGACTCTTTCATGATTCAACGGACATACCATTCTCACCATTTTCCTTTCTCTCTCTCAATATTCTGACGAGTCTAGTCGTTTATTTTCCCATGATTTCATCCTGATCATTCCAACCATCTCTCATGCAGTTCACACATGCACTGAACAAACACACAACCAGAGTCATTTCCGCCTTGTGATGTAATTTGTTGAGTCGCCCCTTTTTCCTTACCTGATTTTTGTTGTTGTGGATTGAAGAGGTGGGTTGCCAGGCCTATGGTTGAAAAAGCAAGTTTTCAGGCCTATGAGAAATTATCTCCAGGTGAGAGAGTTTGTTGGGAAGTGATCTCTCCTGGAGGGAGTCCAACACCAACTATGGAGCTCTGAGAATTCTTGATCCGACCTATTTTTGAAGCCCTAGAAGGGAAGTGGAGCAATTGATGGACTGTGGAACAGTGAAGGTGCATATTCTAGGGGTGGGACAGGCATGTGGGGAATGAGAGTCCATGAAAAGTGGGTGTAAGTAGGCTCCTTGGAGAGAATCCTTCCAGTTTCATAGTGCAATACCCATAGCCTCAACCTAGGTCTAGGATTCCTTTTCCCTAGGTGGAGTTTAGTCCTAGCTTAGGGTTAACCTACTGCTGAGCATGATGAACAACGTGGTCTAAGGTTGGGAGGTTTGTGGAAGTTCTACATGTAGTTGGTGGTCATATATTAAAATATAAGTACCAAATATGTGTTCTCTGTATGATGTGTATCTTGAAAACAAGTTGTAATGTTATTAGAATTGTCTATATATATTACATGTATGTTTAATGTTGTTTCTGCATGAATAGGTGCATGAAAAAAATTCTATAACTGTTTAAATTGCATTATATAGATATGTATAGGAATATATATGAATACCAATTGTTATCTCTATTTATTCCTCTTAAGTATTATATGTAAATATTTCTGAAAAGTTATTTGGTGGCATGGCCTGGTCTGTTGGTTTAAGGTTGGGAACGGTAAAAAAATGGTATCAGAGAAGAAAGTTGTTTCCTTTGTGGTGTTTCCCAGCCTCTTTGGTGTCTGGGGACGTTAAATTTCCATTTATGTCACCCATCATCATGGTGAAAAATAAATATGGAAGCTCGAGGATGTTCATTTACTACCGTTCCTTGAATAAGATCACCATCAAGAATATAAATCCTTTTCGATGGATTGACGACTTATTGGATAAAATAAAACAAGCCAAATTATTCACTAATATGGACCTCAAATTAGGTTACCACCAAGTGATAATAAAGGTGGAATACATATGGAAGACAATGTTCAAAACAATACAAGGTTTGTACACATGGTTAGTAATATCTTTTGGAATATGTAATGCACCCACAAAGTTTATGAGACTAATGAATGATGTGTTACGCCCATTCAATGAATATTTTGTAAGTGTATCTGGATGAAATACTAATCTTTCGAAATATTTGGCAAGAGAACCTCTCACATGTGACAAAAGTAATAGAAACCTTGAGGAAGAATTAGTTGAATTCCAACTTGCAGAAATGTGATTTTGGAAAGACCTCCTTGATATATCTTAGGAACATGAATGGAGGAGGATATTTGAGGGTATATCTAGAGAATATTGCAGCCATCACCCTTTGTCCCATTCCCACCAATGTTGCAGAAGTCAGGAGTTTCATGGGAGCAACTAAATATTTGAGGAAATCCATTGTAAACTTCTCCAAAGTAGCAACATAGTTGCACATCGTGAACACCAAAGGAAAGATCTTCGATTGGGGTAAAGAAAAAAAGTAAAATTTTAATAATTGAAGAAGAAAATCAATAATGCTCCAGTCTTATCCATGCCAAATTTGCAATGATATTTTGAGCTAGAGAGAGATGCTAGTGGATATGCATTAGGAGTAGTACTCATGCAAGGAGGAAGGCCTATGTGCTACCATTCAAAGTTGTTTCATGGAGTAGTAGTTGACTAACCCACATATGATAAGGATATCTTTGCGCTTGTACAAGAAGTGATGAAGTGAAAGCATTAACTCTTGGAAAAAGAGACTATCATACACATGGATCACCAACCCCTTCAATATCTACAAAGTTAGAGCAAGATGTAGCATGTGAGGAATTACAAGTGGTTAGGTTTTGTGAAACAATTTCATTTATTTATTAAGTACATTAAAGGAGTCACGAATAGACTAGATGACATGCTCTCTTGAACACTACTGAAGAATATTGCAACAATTAGAATGTTAATGAAACTTGAGCCTTTCAATCATGAACTTCTGAGGGAAGATTATAAGGGAGATGAAGATTTCAGAGGAGTATAGAAGAAACTAAAGGAGGTTTTGTCCAGTATTATGGAAGGAAAAAAATACCACCTCCAATATGGGATGATATAAAATATGGAAAAACTATGGCATACCCTATGAAATAAGAGTTTAGTTTATGAGAGAAGCACACACTTCTAGGGTTGCTAGGAATTTTGGCATGAAAAGGAAAGTGGAAAATTTGCAGTGATATCTGTATTGTCCAAATATGTAGGAGTAGGTGGAATTTTGTTTCATAGGTTGCATTCTTTGCAGGACCAGCAAGACAAGTAACTTAAAACTCTTCTTGTACATGCCATTTCCCATGCCAAATAGACCTTCGAAGAGCATATCCATGTATTTTGTTGTAGTTTTTCCTATGACTTATAGATTCCATTATTATTTTTTCATTGTGGTAGAACATTTCATAAAAATCCGTGTTCTCATTCCCTGCAAGAAGACAATATCTGGATGAGAGGAAACTGAGCTATTATTTATCCATGTTTGGGTACACATCGAGTTTCCAACCTCAATCATATCTGATCAAGACAACTGGTTCATAGGAATATTTTGGACAACACTTTGGGAAATAATGGATACCAAGTTTGAGTAATCCACTTCCTTCCATCTTCAGAATGATGGGTGAAACGAGGTAGTAAACAAGAGGCTAGTGTAGTTTTTGAGAGGTTACAAAAAAAACATCGAAAGACTTGGGAGGTGCAACTAGTCTACATTAAACATTATTACAATATAGAAATTCATTCTTCCACCAATAAGTCTCCTTTCAAGACTTGTTTTGGGTATTTACCTCCTTCATGATTTGATATCACTTATGGAAAAATAAGGAAGAAGCAGGACTACAAGGAGAATAATAGAAGGCAAGAACATTCATGGACAAGATCATGAATATAAATCTAAGGGTTTAGGAGAAGCTTGAGAATATCCAATAGTTGTACAAATCTAGGCATGATAAACATAGAGAGGATCATAAATTTTGTGTTGGAGACAAGGTGAGGTTCTATCTATTTAAGGAACGACTACAAGGATCAACAAAGAAACTAAATCCCCTTAGATATGAACCATTTGATATGATTGAGTAGGTTTATGAGAACGACTTTAGGATAAAACTTCTAGCTTATATGAAGATAATATCAATGGTGAATGCGGAATATTTGAGGTTGTTCAAACCATCCATACTAGATGAGAAGGAAGAATACCAGTTCCTTCCTACTATCAAATACCTTGCACCTCATGGAATTGAGTAGTTGAAGGAAGACACAATTATACAACACAAGGAGTGGAAAAATCATAGAGGGAAGTAAGAAATGTGGAAGATTGATCTCATGGGACAGATTGCAAGGAAACCGAAGTAGTATGAGAGGAACCATTTTACAAGCAAGTTCCCTCATCTATACTTGGAATAATTTTGGGACACCAAGCCTTCCAATAGGGAAGTGTGATTTGAATCAGATCCAACAAGAACAATTGGCTATTAACATAGGCTCTATGATGATCAACCAACCATTGTTTAAGACTATCACTACAACAAATACCCGTGATTTGCTCCCTTTTTTTCTTCCAAAGATTGTTTTAGTGTATTTTTCTCCAATTTTTTGAAACATTTGGTGCTATTTATCGGGATGTCGCTATTTTTGGTGTTTTTTGTGCCGACCAAAACATGTAGGTTCTAAATTTGGTGCTAATAGCATCAGAAATAGAGTTGGAAATTATGCCAAATTTATCACTGAATGTACCTTAATAGTTAATTAGTTGAGGTGTTGAGGGTTAAGTGGATAGGGGTGTTACACATTATTTTCATCATCCCTATGACCATTAATGATGTAAACCTATATGTTTCCTTCAGAGGGGTCAGTGGCCTAAGTTCCCAAACAAAGAAGGGAGAAGAACTTTTCCTGAGAAAAGAAGTTGAATTTCCCTTTGTAAAAACCCTATTAAAGAGGATTTTCGCATGCTGCACTATAGCTAGGGTGAGAAAACACATGATGTCTGTAGGCTGCACCATATCTAGGTCACGAAGTGTTCACAGGTTGCTATATAGGAAGGGTGCAAAAATTTTCATACGTGGAAAAAACAAGCATCTTCTTGATGCTTCTAGAAGGAGAAACTTCCATGGTGAGGTGACATCCGAATGGTTTGGATCTTAGTCGCTTTCATGATTTAGTGGGATCATCCTAACCTCCTCACCTTATCCTCTTCAACTTATAAAAGGAGAGGATCTCTCATGGAGAAAGTTAGCTTTTTGGATTAGCTTGGATTGGATTGAGCTTTGGAGATTGTTAGATTGGCTAGATGAGCCACTTTGTCAAGATAGATTGTGAATATTATCAGATCAATGCTCTCAGAATTCTTGGAGTGGAAGTGTGTGGGGAACGAAGGACAGTTGGAAGGGACCTTACGACATCAAGGCCACAGTTGTAATCTCTCTTTCACATTTAATATGATACAGTAATATAATTCTTTCCTATAAACCTTGTTGTGTTTTATTGTATGATTCCTTGATCACATACATAGGTTTATATTGAGTTTATGCTATTACTATCACTTTGGTTGGTTGCGTTCTTTTGTAGGATCATCATTGTATGAGTGTTGGAATGGAGCTAGGATGGCGATGGCGAGAGGAAGTGACGTTTAAATGGTATGTCACCTATCCCTCTTTAGTTAGAAAATTCAATATCTAAAACTTAAGGAAAGCGTCATGTTCTGGTGTGTTTTGTTCTAGATCTAGGTTGATCTAGGGAGATCAATTAGTGTCCGCACCTACCAATTTATCCAATAACAAAATTGGCAAATCCACTGGGGAACACATTGTTTCTTAGTTAGTCTAGTTTCCCTTGCTTTGATTGCTTGTTTTCTAGTCTTTGAGTCCGTGGGAGATCCATCCAGACCCTCTGGATCTGAAATTTCACTTAGACTCTTTGTCCTTTTTCCAAATTTCTTTTGATTATAGACATTCCTGCACTTCACCTGTATACAGCCTGCGAAAACCCTTTATTTTTGCACCCTTATGTTCAGTCCAGTGTGACCTTCTCGCACCCAACCTATGTCTAGACTGTGAAAATGCCTAATTTTCTCACTGCACCTCACTACTAGGCTGCAAACTTGTTTGTAAATTTTTTGGATTGGGCCTTGGTATCTTTTGATGCCTAGTTTTTCTTTGATCAGCTGGATTGAACTTTTGGAGCCTATATTTATCTATTTATAGTCTGCTTGACATTCTTTGAGTTTCTTTTAGCCATTTTTTCTTTGTTTTGGTTTTGAAGGATTAGTCTCTTGCTTTGAGTGTCTTTCAATTCCAAAGCCTATGTTTTCTTTAGAATTGTTTAGGGAAAGATCAGATTTCTTCTGAATAGTTCTCTTTAAAAGAAAACTTTTATTTTGGGTTTCCTTGTTTTAAGAAAGTTCATTATTTCGTTTAGTGAACTTTTTGAAACAAAAAGATTTAATTTCTTTCTTTATATTAGATTGGGGGAATCCTTGCATTTGAAGTAGTGGAATTGCATGATTCTTGGCATTGATGTATTGTCTTTTTTTCTCATTTTTTGAGAATATTGATATTGATGAGTTTTAAAATTTTGGGACATCGAACATATGGGAATGATAAATGTTTTCTCCTTATCGTAGCATAGCTTTCATCGAAATGAAATGATTGCATCTTCATCTCTTTGCATAAATCTCGAGTCAGTCAAAACACCATATTGTCCACACCATTTTCCTTTTGAGTAACAACAGCCTTAAAAATAAAGCGCTTATAAAAATTAATTAGACATTTTTATATTTTTTGGTAGCAAACCTACATTAGATTAGTTCTAGGGATTTGGAATAGGTGTGAAAGATAACTTTCCAAATCTACAAACAAACATAGTATCTTGTGATAGGGAGAGTTAAATCCACTTACTACATTTTGTCTTGGGAAGCCCTTCTCACACAAGGGTCAATCACGAGGTCACATTAAGACTGGCAGAGTTTCTCACCCTGCTCTGTTGGTCTTGGTGTAGATATTGCATGTATTATGGGGGTCACTTGAAGGTATACCCACAATTATGAGTGGAAGCCTTTCAAGTTGATTTCGGGCTAGATACCCTTCCCTTGCGTGTGGATCAGACTATTGACTGTTTCCCCAGGCATCGATGTAGTGATTGGTAACCTTAGTGGCCTATCTCTTTAGGGCCTTTACTCAAGGTGACTGTGGAGGGGCAAGTCTTCATGGTCCCTAGAATCGACGTTGGCAAAACTCACTCGGGCTCCTTGGAGGCTATACCCATGATTATGTGTGTGATCTTGCACCAAGGAATAAGTCTGTTAAGTAGGCCATCAACGTAAATTTTCCACCCGCTCTATCTCTGCCCCTTCTTATGTTGTTCCCATGACGTTGGATTTCATCATCAAATAGTGAGCTCATTGCGAGAAGGTTTTCTTTGCTTGCTTGCTTACTAGATTTTTAGCTTGTGTTGTTTGTTTTCCCTAGTAGACTCTAGGTTGGATATTTATTTTAATGGTGTTAGTTGATGAAATGATCAATGAAGGAACCCCTTCTCCAGGGGAAACTTTTGTTTTTCCTTCTTATGGAAACATTGGACCTCCTCACATCACTACTTTGAGCCTTTTGAGTCTCACAATTGGATTACCAGTATGGTTGTTTTCTACTCAGGTAATCCCGAATGCAGTAAGTGCTTCGGTTGTAAGCACTTCCCCCCAAGAACAACAACCTCATGTTGATCCTTCACCGTCTTCACCAATAAGATCTTCTTCGCCTTCTTCACTTGTAAGGTCTTCTTCCATTTTATATTCTTCGCTGAGTGAAAGATATTAAGCTGGTAACTTGGTGGATAAGAAGAAGAAGAAACGAAAGAATAAGAAGAAGAAAAATAAGCAAGGATCCAAACTTCCAACCACTATCAAACATGTTGGAAAACAACCAGTTACTGTTAATCATACTGGCAGTGTTGATGATGTCAAGATCACCCAAACAACTCGTAAGCCCAAGTACCCTTGTAGGCTTTGTAAGGGTAGCCATCTTCTTAAGGATTTCCCTGGTCTATCCAAGGTTATAGAAGCTTGGTCTACACACCCTCGCCAACACATGTCATCAGCCTTTGAACAACATGTTGATGACCTCCTGTCAACTAGTCAAGATATCGTTGAGAAGAAGAAAAGTCGAGTCAAGTTCCCATGTATGTTATGCAAAGGGAGTCATCTCACTCAAATTTTCCCTTGTATGGATGAATCCATGAAATTAATAGAAGACATGATTGTTTCACAGCCTCAACTTCCATCTTCTTATCGTAAGATTACTCTCGACCCACCTATAGTTGATGGAATGATCAATTCGGTTCCCCCGTCAGTTAGTCTGGTTGATCAGGTAGTCAATCTAGTCACATCCTTAATTGAACCAGTTGACAAAGTGGTCGATCCGATCCCATCTTTGGTCAATGCCACTCTTCCTTTAGAGAGTTTTAACAAAGTGGTTGATCCGATCCCATCCTCGGTCGATCCCACTCTCCTGTTAGAGAGTGAAACCCAATTGGTCGATCTGTTTCCACCTATCGACCCCATTCTCCCCTTGGAGAATGAAACCCAAGTGGTCAATATGATATCTCCATCATTCGATCCTACTCTCCCGCTCGAGAGTAAACCCGATACTTCCCATTTTTTTCTCGTTGATACAGAATCTACCATGCCGATGGGTATTCCTCCTTCTCCCGTGGAACCCCCTTCAAGTAATGAGGCCATCCATTTTGATTGGGGTGTGCTAACTGGAACTCGTATTCCCTCTCACATTCCTTTCTAGATTACAGTACATGTTTTTGGTTGAGACGTTCCTCAGACACTGATAGATGAAGGTGCATCCGTTAGTATTTTGTCCTCTTTTGCTTGGCAAGCTTTGGGTTTTCCTCAGATTGTGTTGGTTACGCAAAATATGTTATCTTTTAATAGAAGAACTAGTCAACCTTTAGGGACCCTTCCTCAATTTCCTGTAACTTTGGGAGGGAAAAATGTCTTTATTGACTTCATGGTAGTCCAAGACCCCTTGGATTTCTCTTTACTCCTTGGGTGAGATTATGTCTATGCCATGAAAGCTATTGTGTCTACTCTTTTTCATGTGATATATTTCCCTCACGATGGATGAGTTGTGACTGTTGATCAACTTTCATTCATTGACCCCGACTAGATTTCCTCCCTAAATGGTTCTTATATGAAGACAGTGTCACCCCCGCCACAGGTCAATTATGTGGTGTTGTCTCCCATGAATTCAACTTCTGATGACTTAGATCCAGTAGTTGACATGGTGATCTCTTCGATAGGGTCTTAAGAGCCTGATCTCCTTACCCCTGTCGCAACCCTCGACATGTGTTCCTTCCAGAGTGTGTTCCTTCCGTCTAGTGAAGATCTCTTGGAAGCCATGATCAAGTTTTGTCCCTTGACATGGTATCCTTCTGGAGCATTTTCCCCTTGGAATCCATGATCAAGAAGAGAGTCGAGGATAGTTTTTGCGTCTCTAAGGCAACCTCGTTAAAAAATGAAACATAGGTCTTTGAGCATGATTTTCTGATTTCAAGCTCATTAAAAAATGAAACCACCATTGAGCATGGTTTTTTGATTTCAAGCTCACTAAAAAATGAAACCAACGGTGAGCATGGTTTTCTGATTTCAAGATAGTTAAAAAATGAAACCAGTTATGAGGATAGTTCTTGTTTCTATGTCAAGCTCCTTAAAAAATGAAAAAGAGGTCTGGGGATTGAACCTGGATTCATGAGAATAGTTCTTATTCATGTGTCAAGATCATTTAAAAATGAAACAGATTATTCCCCCTCTCTGTTCGAGTCAAGTCCCTCGTCTAGTATTTGAAGCTTCATTTCATTCTCCTTTGCAGTTGGATGAAATGATGCTTGGGGGCCATTTGGCTATGGCCTCTGGACTTCATGTTGAAGCTAAACTACTAGCTTCTTAAGCTAGGGGATAAGTACCAACCATCCTTGTGTTATGTGTTGGGAAGTCGCAAGAATAGTTTTCTATGGTTCAATATTGTAAAAAAATGAAACCACTTACCTCAAGCATAGTTTCCTCTAGTTCAAGCTTGCATAAAAATGAAACTAGGTCCAAGTATAGTTTTGTTTTTTTTTAAAGCTTGCATAAAAATGAAAACAATCCCAAGCTTAGTCTTTGTTCTTTCTCATGCTCGTAAATACATGAGAATAAGTTACTGAGCTTAGTATTTGTTCTTTCTCGTGCTCGTAAATCAATGAGAATGTAACCGAGTATAATTTTATCACTTTTTCGAACTCGTAAAGGTTATACGAAAAAGGAACCCCCTGGAGTTCCCTTTAAGCTCCTTTTAGAATCTCTAAACATGAAAAGATTGTCGAACGATATTGTTATTTTCATGCTCATAAAATATTTGAAGAAAATGTTCAGTGAGCGATAGTTTATCACTTTTTTAGTCTCATCGAACTAATTTACGAAAAAGAAACATAGAGAGTTTTCTTGAAGTGTTTTTCAGACTCTCTAAACATGAAAACCCCCTGAGTTTTCTTTCTTTGGACTCATAAAACAAACATTGAAATTCCCATGTGGGACTAAACCACTCCTTCCTAGGGTTCGTTAAACATACTCTGAGGGACTCATCCGAAGGATGAGATTACATTTCAAGCATATGTTATCCTCCTCAAGTTTGTGTAAAAATAAAGAGGTACTCGCCAGAAATGGTGGGGGAATTTTTTTTTGGGAGAGAAATGTCTACAAACCTTTATTCTATGGAAGAGTCACCTTTGGACACGACACCCTTTCACTTGCTTCGTGTCTAGGTTGGAAAAATTTTCTCATCTCTTGGTCATACTCCTTTATAAGATTACAAATTGGTCTGTGATCCCTGATGTTGAGTCAGTGTTTCCAAGATAGTTGTCGTGTCATCAATATGTTCAAAGAGAAGTTCAACTAGGAAATCCTTCTATTGTGTCGGCCATTTCTGCAGTCCTTAAGCCTTCTATTGCATCGACCATCCCTAAGTCATTCCTGAATCACTTGTTACTCTGATCTATATCAAATCTTGTTTCATGTAATTGATGGGGGATACATTAAGGTCCTCCTGTGATGAGTATTTTCTTGTTGACTTCAACTCGTTATCCAGGAATTAGACTTAGAGACAAATTGGTACCTTGGAACTTGCATGCCTCAATGGCAGTTTTTCTTTCTTTCGACATTGGGTTTTCATTATTGACCCTTGATTGGGAGATTCTGCCGAGCGTTCAACCTCAACTCATTAATTCACATTTGTTGTATTGTACTAGTGTACCTTGGGAGTCATTGACATTAATGGTGATTTCCATCGCACTTGTTAACGGTATACACTAATGACCGGTAATCAAGTGGTGTCTACCATGTTCGACTTCGACACATGTATTCAGATGGTTATATTCGTACTATAGAGTGGTGGAGATGAAGAGCCTGGATATTTTTTGATAGATTCAGGTTGCATTGGAGTATATTCAGTTTGTACTATTACATAGATCCACATTGTATGTCTGGTGGATAATTTCATATTTGAATCTTTAACACATAGATCCACAGTGTATTTTTGGTGGCTATGTTCAGATTTGAGTTATATTGGCATGGATATACAGTGTATGTTTGGTGGCCATGACCTATCTTACTTGACATGGATCTTCGCATGTTGACATTTATGCTATGATTCATTTGTATTCTGAGTATGGGAATGCCTACCTTAGTGATGATATATTATTGTACTATATTTCCTTATTTGTTGGTAGGTTTTTGATCGTCTGTTCGTTGTTCTCTACACACACTCGACAAAGTATTTCTGCTATCACTCTTTTCTAACTTCATACTTTGGGGGGCTCTTTGTTACACATTATTTTCATCATTCATATGACCATTAATGAAGTAAACCTATATGTTTCCTTCAGAGGGGTCAGTGGCCTGAGTTCCTGAAGAAAGAAGGGAGAAGAACTTTTCCTGAGAAAAGAAGTTGCATTTCCCTTTTTAAAAACCCTATTAAAGAGGATTTTTGAATGTTGCACTATAGCTAGGGTGTGAAAATGCCTTATGTTCACAAGCTGCACCATAGCTAGTTTGTGAAGTGTTTGCAGGTTGCTATATAGGCAGGGTGCGAAAATGCTCATACGTGGGAAAAATGAGCATCTTCTTGATGCTTCTAGAAGGAGAAACTTCCATGGTGAGGTGGCATCCGAATGGTTTGGATCTTAGTCACTTTCATGATTTAGTGGGATCATCCTAACCTCCTCACCTTATCCTCTTCAACTTATAAAAGGAGAGGAGCTCTCATGGAGAAAGTTAGCTTTTTGGATTAGCTTGGATTGGATTGAGCTTTGGAGATTGTTAGCTTGGCTAGATGAGCCACTTTGTCAAGATAGATTGTGAATATTATCAGATCAATGCTCTCAGAATTCTTGGAGACATTTAATATGATATAGTAATATAATACTTTCCTATAAATCTTGTTGTGTTTTATTGTATGATTCCTTGATCACATACATAGGTTTATATTAAGTTTATGCTATTACTATCACTTTGGTTGGTTGCGTTCTTTTGCAGGATCATCATTGTATGAGTGTTGGAACAGAGCTAGGATGGCTATGGCGAGAGGAAGCGACGTTCAAATAGTGTGTCACCTATCCCTCTTTAGATAGTAAATTCAATATCTAAAACTTAAGGAAAGCATCATGTTCTGGTGTGTTTTGTTATAGATCTAGGTGGATCTAGGGAGATCAGTTAGTGTCAGTACCTACCGATTTATCCAATAAGAAGGGGCTTTGAGGATTATGGGATTTAGTGATTTGGGGCACATGGATTAAGGGTTAAGGGATTAGGGTTTAGGTTTTAAGGGATCAAGGGTCAAGAGATAAGGGATTTCAGGCTTACGGTTAGGTAGATTAATGGTTAATGGTTAGGGATTATGGGCTAGGGAATTATTGTTTAAGTTCTTAGGGAATAGGGAATTACTACATATTGGAAAAATTGTGATGATCTACTTGTGATGTTATGGACAAAATTGTCCATATTGTCAAAAAATAGAGGAAATTTTAAGTTTTTTTCTCTATCTTGCCTGATATTATCGCAAGTGAGACATAATTTTTAAATCATCACTCTTGCGATGTGTTTGAAGGCCATATCTCTTGCGACGACATCAAATGTGCACTCTTGTGACAATGTGGATACTAGGTCCTCCCCCTCTAACAATCACCCACTATTTGACAAAGTCAACATTGACTTGGTTAATTGTCGTCAGAATTGTGACGTTATGAAATATATAAATATATTTCATTTTACGGATGTTGTGACAAGTTTTCTATAACAACGACAATTCAAAAAGGGTATAAGGACTTCTTGGTGAACAAAAAATAGTTTTTTTTTCATATGTTATAATAGAAAAATATAATAGATATTATATTATACACCGCTCAATTTATAAGACAATCATCAATATATCTTTGTGGGGAAGAATGTCAGAAAACATTAGAGGTGGGAAAAAATTAAAGAGGGTGAAAAGGGTGATGGTAAATGTTATTTCCCTTGCAACAATTTTTGTACTAGATGTTCCGAAAGTGTTTTAATAGAAACAGTTAAAAAACATTGTAGAAAATATGGGCACATGGATGGGGGATCAAATGAATATCGTCCCATGGTAATTAGATATATATATATTCATTATATGTTTTAATATTTATTGTACTCTCAAACTTTTATACGGTTTTAGACATACACTAATTTTGCATTTTTTTTGTAATTATAAAGTTAGAGTTTCCCCCTAAATTTCTGTAGAAAGCACCAAGTAGTAGCATAAATGATGTTGTACAAGATGAGGAACATGAAGCAGATAATGAATATCAAGTTAGTGATCCCATGGAAGTAGATGACAATAATAACATAGTTCAATATGATGGGATAAATCAAATGATCCAAGAATTATTCAAACATCTAGATGAGGATCATGGGGACAATAGCGATGGTATTTATGATGAACGACAGGTTGGTTCTATTGGGGGTGATTCCCACCTAGTCCTGGATTATTATTGTTTTGTTTTTTTCCTTTATTTTTGGAATTATTCGATTGATGGGTTGGATTTTCCGTATTTAGCTGTTCAAAATTTTGATATTTTTGAATGGGAGAGGGCTGAAAAAAATTAACCCCAACGTGTGGGTGTCCTTGTGGTGGAGCCATAGGCTATGGAGGGCCAGGAAATGGAAAGTATGGATTATTTTGTGGCAATGATCTGTAGGGTACATAGGAAGGCATAGTGCTTTCACTAGTTCTTAGGGTGTAAGATGAGGTAGAGGGGGTACCAGAACTTGGTTGGACAGCTGGGTGCATTGTGGGTGCCAGTGGGGGTCGAATTATGGGTGAAGGAAGGAAAACATGGTATGGTTGTTGATAAGGGGGAGGAGGATAATAAGGGGGTCCTCCATATACTGACGGATATTGCGGTGGTCCATACATGGGTGTTTGTTGGGGGTGTGGATTGTGGTGTGTTGTGGTACCAATCAATCCATCCGCTGAGTGAGACATCCCAGGTTTGTCTTGGCTGAATGGTACAGGTCTTGGGAGGTCAGGTAGTAATGTTTATAAGTATCCTGACTGTGAATAGATGAGGTCATATTGTTGAGCCTTGCTGATGGCTTCTTCTATAGATTGGGGGAAGGTGGAAGCCACATCTTTACCGAGGATGGAGACAAGTGATCTAAGAAACCAATCAAGGCATTGTTTCTTGGTGATTTCTGCTTTTCATAAACTACGTCGTTGATTCCATTCATGAATGTGGTCAGCGATATGTGTGTCTAAGGTTTGTTTAAAATCAGAGAGTAGTTCAAGACCATTGTCATGGAGGATTGGTAATTGAAAGAAGTTCAAAAATGCTTTGGGAAAATATTCAAAAGTTGCATGGGACCCTGATTTATCATCTACATACCACTTGGCTGATGGGCTAGTGAGTGTGTTTTGGAATAACCTTAATTAGACGAAGTCGTCCATGATGTTGTTTGAAGAGAACCATAAGTGGAAGGTCATGAAATGGTTGGCGGGGTTGTCTACTACCTTTCCTTCAAACTTGGGTATGTCTGAAGGTAGTTTGGTGGGCATGGCAGGCCATGTGGGGTCATGCAATATAGGATCATTTGTGAGCTTACTCAGATTTGGTATGTTGAGAGAAGCCAAGTATGGCATCTGGAGTGGTGGTGGAGGGTTAGTTCTAGCCATTGTGTGAGTGGTGTGCGTACCTAACCCATGAGGGGGGTTAGGTGGGGTTATACTTCCCCCTTGGGAAGGATTTCTCCCCCCACTTCCATGTAAAGGAGAGAGAGTGGACAGTTGACCTTGGGAAGTGGAACCAAGTAATGTGGAACCAAACAAAGATGATCCCAATACAGTAGCACTCACAAGGGTGTGAGACGGTGGAGCTGATGAGTTGGCAAGACTAGGAACTCCCCCTAGAATAGGAGGGAGATTTAGCAAGCATCTGGAACGATGGGGATTCTGTGGGTCCCCTATGATGTCCAACTAGAAAGATGGATGTGTGGAAATGGTGATGAGAATAATAAATGAAAAAGAGTCTTTGTTTATAATTTTTGGACCTTCACAATATATCTCACAATCATATGTAATCACAAGAGCATCATACATAAATCAATTGACAAAGAAACATACATGTGGGTAGGTATTTTTTTGTCCATGTGGGAGAACAAAGAAACAAATGCTCATGTCCTAAAAAGAGGCAACATCCTTCCTCTCAAATAGAACTGGACCTTCCAATAGCACTCAATAGTGGGGTCTGAAGCCACTGGAAGAGGAACTAGTGAAGCATGAAATAATTAGTTATAATGAGGGGTAGAGTGGGCATATCCCAAAATACCTAGTGATATTTCTCAATAGCCACACCAAATGTGATCAAGGTGCAATTGCAACCCACAATTTCCACCTAGGTAGATGTCCTAAAATTTTGTCACTAGGTACCTCAGTCAAAGTGCGACATTTATATTTTTGGCCTCAAAATGGGTCACGAGATGGATCCCGTCCAAGAGATGGGTGCTTGAAGGGGGGACACATAGAACAACTGGACCTCATCCTTCAAACCTTCACGTGTATCTCCCTGCCTTATGGTGTAGGAACACTTGACTTGGAAGATTTAAAAGTTCCCTATTTGTCAACTTCTATTGTTTGAATATGTGAGAACTAGATAATGGGGAGTTATTTGGATTCCTATCCTCGAGATCCTACCTAGACTAAAAAATTTCTTTTGGCACCTCCTATGGAGGAAAACTTAGTGAGTTTTTAGAAAAATTTTAGATGTGGTTGTTTGAGAGATTGGGGGTGTGAACCAATATCGTTGAAATTAAGTGGGAGTGGATAGTCACGTCAAGAAAAGGGTGAGGCGTTTTAGAATCCCTTTGGAGGAAACCTACTTCTACCTCCATGATTCTAGATGAAACTATGTGAGTGAATAGTGACTTTGTGTGTGAATAAGTGAAAGTGTGCCAAATTTTTAATAAGTTAGGTGTCACCTTGATGCATGTGGACTTCATGTGGTCCTTAAAAGTCTTGGTTACCTAATTTACTAAATTCCATTGGTACAACCTTGCGGAATTTTAAAGTACCTAGAGAACTAGCATGTGGACATATGGGTCCTTACCAATCTTTTAACTCCCTAGTGTGATTTAATATAAGAAAGATTCAAAAACTATCTTAGATTGTGGACATGTGGGCATGTATGGGCCTGTTACAAAACCTTTAAACTTCCCTAGTGATGTAATCTAAGAAAGTAGATTCAACAACTATCCTATCTTTGTAGCATGTGGGCATGTATGGGCCCTTACAAATTTAATATGTGTTTGAAAAAGAAACTAACAGGAGTCTCGAGGGGGTTGTTGTCATCTCCTAAACATTTTGTATTTAAGGGAGATGAAATCTTTCCTCAATCGTTTTTCTAATTCTCAAGATTGCTCTATGGCACGAGAGAAGAGAATACTCAATGATTGAAGTTTAATTTATGGTCGCAATGCAAGTGGTTATATCTGTGATATCAAATAATTCCAACTTAACTTTAATCAAATAAAGATATCCATGTGGCAAAATGAAATCAAAAAGATGATAAATATAGATTTTTAACCCCCTAAGTGCCTATGTTTTGACTAACCCTTCATGTGGAGAGGGAATCTAAGTGTGGTGAATAGTACAATTTTCATAGAATCAAGTTTAAGAAGGCTATGGGCCTTCAACATATCACAAAAAACCTTACAATGTTTGATTTTTTGAACAGATGCACGGGTCACAGAGTAGACAGAGGCACATGTGGCTCCAATGCGCAAACTAGAAACGACCTATTGGCATAGGTGTGTGGAAGGCACTGAGGAACAAGGTTCTTGTGGAACATGTGCTCGGAAGGCGTGACTGTGGGCTAAAAAACTTGTGCACTTTCTATTACATGACCAGGAAGGAAATTTCAAATGAAATTATCTTATATCAGCTCTGAATTTATCTTTTTGCAGGCAAGCTTGGGCCGGTTATGGTTCCTGCAAGTTAAATACACCAAAAAGAAGTGTTCAAACAAACCAAATGGGGAGGAAATTGATACCTTTCCCCAGTGGAGTCGCCAATTTGTTGTATCCTTTTTGTCACCTAAATGAGCAAAAGAATGACACTTACAAGTCCAGTTGGGTTAGCTAGATAGGACATAAGTGAATGAAAGAGTTAGAAACATCAAGCATAAGAAATAAACAAACAACTGAACTAAAAACAATAAAAGAAACTAAACTAGAGTGCATAAGGATATTAGAATAAAAAACAAACAACATTCATGCCACTAATGGATAGATTGTATTAGTGGGAAAACACCAAAGAGAAATGGAGACTTATGGGTCTCCTCTACCTCCAAGGGAGGGCTCTTGAACCCCCAATGATTGATTTATTATTACAAATAGAAAACTAGAAGGAAATGGTGAAGAAATCCAAAGCTCATTCACTCAAGAGGTGGTGTGAATAGCTTAATGAAATTATGCTTGTATGCTCCAATGAGGAAAGAGATTCCCTACAGGAGAATATAGGAATCATAACAATACAAATATATTCTTGGAAATATAATGCACCCATGGCCTTTTTTTATAGCAAATCTTTGAGGCATTATTCAACCAGTTTTTAGTGTGAGCAAGGATCCATTTAGGGCACCTCTAGGTCTTTAACCAGATCCCCACTTGGATTCAGTTCGGATTTGAGGGTCAAATCAACTTGGGATATGAACCAGAAGTGGGTGGGAGGCCAACAAAATCATAAATGCATCGTTCTGAGGTGTGCATGGTTTTTTGCATCCATAGTCGTGCATCGGGTGCATGTGCGCTTTTCTGGCATTTTCGACTGGTGCATGTGCATGTGCTTCCTATGTATTATGAGTGCATGATGATTTTATGACTGGTTTTATAGTTTTGGGCCCTTTGGAAATGCATTTTTTGGTCCATGGATGAACTAATAGGTGTTTGGAGATGTTGGATTCCTGCAACCATTTACAGACGAAATTTCAGTGATAACAAAGGGTATAAGGTCTTCTTGGTGAACAAAAAATAGGTTTTTTTTTCATATGTTATAATAGAAAAATATAATAGATTTTATATTATACACTACTCAATTTATAAGATAATCATCAGTATATATCTATGGGGAAGAATGTCAGAAAACATTAGAGGCGGGAAAAAATTAAAGAGGGTGAAAAGGGTGTTGGTAAATGTTATTTCCCTTGCAACAATTGTTGTACTAGATGTCCCGAAAGAGTTTTAATATCAACAACTAAAAAACATTGTAGAAAATATGGGCACATGGATGGGGGATCAAATGAATATCATCCCATGGTAATTAGCTATATATATTCATTATATGTTTTAATATTGATTGTACTCTCAAACTTTTATAATGTTTTATACATACACTAATTTTTCATTACTTTTTGTAATTATAAAGTTAGAGTTTCCCCCTAAATTTCTGCAGAAAGCACCAAGTAGTAGCATAAATGATGTTGTACAAGATGAGGAACATGAAGCGAATAATGAATATCAAGTTAGTGATCCCATGGAAGTAGATGCCAATAATAACATAGTTCAAGATGATGGGATAAATCAAATGATCCAAGACTTATTCAGACATCCAGATGAGGATCACGGGGACAATAATGATGGTATTTATGATGAACCTCTGATTGAAAATGAAAATAAACGACTTTATAAAGGGTCAATAGCAAATATTCTCTCCACTAGTTTGTTGCTGGTGAACTTAAAGGCTACAAATCATAAATCAAACACTTGTATGACACAGATTCTAAGGTGTGTAATATGTTTCATCACATCTACATAAAGGCTGACCTTTTCCCCTTTTTCTAGTGTTAATTAATGTTTAAAATAAAAATGCAATATTTACAATTACTATTATTTACATTAACTAGTTATTTTTCATGTTTTAGATTGTTAGGTGAATTTTTGTTACCATCGTCAAATATTTTACCTAGCACATATCGAGATTTACATGCCATTATAAAGGACATTGCAATGTAGCATAAAAGTATAGATGCATGTCCTAATGATCATATTATTTATTATGGAAAACATGTGTAGAAAACAAAATTCCCGATATGTGGTATCAGTAGATATCAAACCAATCAAGTAACAAAAATGGTGCCTTGAAAGGTTCTCCAACATATTCCCATAATTCAATGTTCGTAGAAACTGTTCAAGTGCCAAATCATAACACAATTTATGGATTACCATGCACAAAAGAGAATTGAAGATTTCATTCTTCGAATGCCTACAGATGGTTATGCATTTAAGGAAATTGCTGCAAAATGGCCAGAATTTACAGATGAACCTCTTAATGTTAGGCTTTCATTGGAAATCGACGGTGTTTATCCATTTGGAGAGATTTGGTTTGTTTAATCAGTGTGGCCTATTTTTTTTTATCAACAATAAAATTCCTCCTTGGATGTCAATAAAGAGGGAGCACATAATGTTGACAATGATTGTTCCAGGTATTTGTTTACATTAATTTTTCGAATGTAAATTTTTTATTTTTCTCTTTTTTGAATAATATCTTTTATTTATTTATTTTCATATATATACATACCATGGTAGTAATTTCGTGTAATTTCAAATAGTTATGTAAGTACCAAGTTAAATATATGAATTTTTATATCGATCCTCTTATCGATGAGCTACTAAAGTTATGGGACAACATCACTATGTAAGACATTTGTAAACCAATTGGGAAGAAGAGATTTCAATGTTGTGGAATACTTTTATGGACAATTCATGATGCCCCAAGACTAACACATTTTTGTGGTATGTAACGTTCCATATTGTACAATTGAATAGTATATAATTAATTGAATATATCATGCATGTTGTTTAAATAATCCTTTCGTATATTAATAGTTTACATTAATCCATCTATTGCAGGTCTTCAAACAAAGGGTAAATTTTCATGTCCAATTTGTGGTCCTAAGATGAAATCTCATCGGTCAAAATTTTTAGGAAAAGAGGTGTTTGTTGAGTATAGACACTTCCTCTCTAAAATCCATAAGTATCGTACTACTGAAAAAGACCTTTTCAATGGGAAACAAGAGACTGGACTAAAACCAAAAAGAATGACACCTCACCTATGAAAGTTGGCATATGATAGAATTAATCCTTGAGGTACGCATTTTTTTCATATATCTTAAATGGAATCATGTTTTGAAATTTTATTTTAATTATTTAATTTATTCTACAGCAATTGATAAATAGTGTTCTGATTTTTTTTATCTTCATCAATTTCATCGCCATGAAGGAAGTAATAATGGGATTCCATGAGGAATGAAATGTTATCGCACTCAATTCATGAGGTTTCCTTACTATGAGGAGCTAAACATAGTTCATTTTTTTGATACAATGCATATCGGGAATAACATGATAGAAAAATTATGGCGAATCAT
The DNA here is from genome assembly GCA_009831015.1 of Picea engelmannii. Classification (NCBI taxonomy): domain Eukaryota; kingdom Viridiplantae; phylum Streptophyta; class Pinopsida; order Pinales; family Pinaceae; genus Picea; species Picea engelmannii. Next base: position 186,424 of record ML789753.1, read on the forward strand.
AGATGGTAGGAGGGATAAAGAAAAAATTGTCAAAATTTGTAATGACATTCAGGAATCCAATCATGCAATGCAAAGTGTGATCCAATCAAATATAAATGGAGACCAAAATAACCTTCCATGGTTATTAAGAGAGAAACAAAGCAATGGTGTAAAATAGGTCATTCAAACAATTAAATTTCCCACTTCTTTTGTTCAAACATAAAGAACATCTTAATGAAGAAAGGTGAATTTGGTGGGGTAAAAACACATGATTGACATATATTCATTAAGGTAATTAATAATTTTAGTATTCATATTTATATATTGGTCGTATACATTTTTTGAGATTTTTATTATTTTTGTCTAGTTTTGAAACAAGTAACGACTCATTTTTATTGTTATAGTATGTTATACCTATATATGTCCCAAACGACTTTGACAACAACATCAAAAAAGTTATATATGATCCTGGAAAATACATGAGGTAAGTAGTTGCAATATATATACAAAAATGTTTTTCAATTTTTTGTACTTAATGACATGTGTTTTACTTCTAGTGTAATATGTATTATGTTTTGTTGAAACATGTTCTTTTCTTGCATCATGATCTGTAGATGGTTTTCATTGAAACAAATCCATGAAGATGATATAAAGTACTGGAAGAGAGAAATTCCTCGGCTAATGTGTGAAATGAAAAAGTGTTTACCTCGAACATTTTTCAATGCACAAGAACACTACCTCGTACACCAAGTTGAGGAGATTGAAATGTGTGGACTTGTAAACACATGGTCAATGTGGATGGTGGAGAGGCACTTGAAATCATTGAAGGCTTTCATTAGACAAAGAGCACATCCTTAGGGTTCTATGGTGGAGGGATATATGGTATATGAATCCATGTTGTATATTAGTCAGTATCTTCCTAAATTAGAAGCGCAAGCTATGCATTTAGTGGATTGCATTTGGGATGTGAACTCCATCAAAAAATTTGAAGGGGAGTAGTTGTTGGGGAAAGGTACAATGAGGAAAGTGAGAGGTAATTAAACTGTGGATATTTTTAATAAATATAATTTTTTTGTTTTTTTTGTGTATATGATCATACTCATTTAATATTTATTCTTTCATCATTTATTAATATTTATCATGGTTATAACTAATATTTAATATTGGTGAATTGTTATTTTTTGATCGGTCAATTGCTCAAGATTGGGATGCACTACATTTATACATTGCAAACAATTTTGACTGGATGAAGGTATGGATTGATAGATGTAAACACTGTCATGGAAGTAGGTTATCATTTAAATAAATGTCTGAATTGGTTAGAGAATCTTGTCGTAATGGATATTCTGATGTTACACAGAGGGAGATATATTTAGCATATTGTTTGAAAGATGGAAAGACAAGAAAATTCACCCATTTTATTCAGTTATTTCATATTATATTAATGTGACTGTAGGTGTGTTTTTTTCATATTATACTTTCCAAGTTATATAAATTTATTTATTGTTAATTGATAATGCATCTTTTACATGTCTGGCATATTGCAATTGAAACACCACAAGGCTATGTGGTGCAATGGCCGTAAATTTCATATCAAACAGTTGGATGAAACTAGGAAAAATTATGATAGTGGGATAACTGTAGTATTCTAGGTCACTAATATTTCCTCTAGGAGTGACAAACATCCTTGAGAATCTGAAAACAGATACTATGGGTTTTAGAATGATATAATTGAGTGTGACTTTAATTCCTTCAAATTAGTTTTGTTCGATGTCAAAGGGCATAGGTAACGAATGCATGAACATGATAAGGAAAGAATTGTTATTCAACATGCCAACAGATTTTAGATGATTAAAACAATGGTTTTTGAAAAAGAAAATGACCACTATGTTTTTCCAAGTCAATGTGAACAAGTATTTTACTCAAAGGTTCAAGGTAAGAGGGATTGGTCATTTGTTGTTAGATATGATCCAAGAGGAAGGACAATAAAGTATATTGTAGATGAAGAATATGATATTGAAGAAGAATATGATGTAGAGCTAAATCAGGAAGAATATGGGTCGACGGATGAAGAAGATGAACCAAGCATAGGAGACAATGTGCCATTTCTTGATGATGATATTGATGAAGATATGCTCGAAAATGACATTGTTGACGATGATGATATCATCAATCCTTTCAACATTTTTTATAAACCGGATGATGATACAAATGTCGAGTTGGATGATCAAGAAAAAGATACAAAAGAAATATAATACAAATGTTGTGTTGGATGAGGTACGTAACTAGATATTTTAATTTGTATGAATTATTATCTTTAAATAATTTTTTATGTGGTTTAATTACACATTTTAAATTTTTATTTCATTTTTTGATATCCTATGCTACAAGTTGTTAATTGTTTTTGTAATAAATATTAAGAATTGAATACTTATGAGAGGGTTGTTTGAGAAAATTTCCAATTGTTTTACAATTGATCAACAAATATTTACAAACCAAATTAACCTATAAACCAAACTAACCTATAAAATAACATAAATTAATGATAATAATACTCAGATTGGTGATAAAACATGAACAATGATCAAAAGAGGCATTATGAAATAGAGATAAATCTCGAAATGAAATGAGATTTTAATTATGAATTCATGCAAATGCACATGAATTGTTATAAAACACCAGAATTCATTAATGAATATATTTTTCGTAATGGAGGTTAGGTCATGAAAAGGGGTCAAAGAAGACATGGTTGTGTGAGAACTGAAAAGGAAAAGGTTACCAGAGAGAAGAACAATTATATATAGGCACATGAGGAGTAATTTTTATTACTAGAATAAGTGTTGATTCTCTTCGACCCCACAAAGTGACCAGTTAATGGGGTGAACATTGAAATGTTTTCAAACTTTTCATGTAGTCATTGAAATTTGACATGGTTTCACTAGATGCATGCCTTAATGGTATGGGAGGGTTTCAAGACTCAAATATTACTCATATTATATACACATAAGAGAATGGTATGTAATTGGGTGACCAATAAGTGTAATATGGTCAATAGCTTAGATGAGAGAAAAAATCAAAGATAAGATCAAATAACTGAGGAAGATTGTGCAATTTTTTGAGTACTTTTCTATCGAGTATTAGTCTGTTTTGAAAAACTTGTGATATAGTCCATAAATAGTTATCAGGGTTAGGTCATGAGAATGGGTCAAAGAAGACATGGTCATGTGAGAATTGAAAAGGAATATGTTATGACACAACACCCCTACCTCAACAGGTTCTGCACGACCTCCTAGTCTAAGGATCGTTCTTAATCTCCCCTTTTGATTTGGATTGACTCTTTGATTCCCCACAGGAATCCTCCACACATAAGTGTCTATCCACAGGTCCTTCTTTGTATCTACGCTTGTGTGAACAAGCACTACACACCAACTCTCATCTGCATGACCAGTTGACGTGACCACGATCTTCACCCGAAAAGTATTTCAGTTTTTGCGAATTCGTGATCCCTGATGTGAGTTCCTTTGACTTGTTAATCCCTGAACCCCAAAAATTTCTAACAGGAAACTGATTCCTCTTTGACTTTACCAAGCATGACTTCCAACTGAAACTTGGGCCCACTATTTCGGCCCCTCAGGATTTCACGTATCGACGAAATTCAATACAACAAGCCCTTCGCCCAATAGCCAAAATCACGATGATTCCTTGCCACAAATCGATGGCTCTACTCCTTCCATGATATGATGGTCTTGAATAAATTGAGACTTCATGAATCAGGAGTTTGCAACTCTCGACTCTGAGTCACAACATCTTCCACGCCCTGATTTTCGAAATGACGAATTTAAGCATGTGATCAATGAATCTTGTTGGTTCTGATCCAATGACCATTGTTCCTCCTGAAATTATGAGTACTGAAATATACTCAGCCTTATCCTTCCACTGATCTACAAAATCCAATGGTTCATGGAACTTCACAATTCCCCCTCTGAGAATTTTGACCGTTCGTTCGGACTTCCCAAAGACTTCTGCCCAATTACCTTGGCACCTTTCCTTCTGATATTAACTTCTGTGAGGTGACTCTGGACCTTGTTCTTCCTTTGAACACTTCAAAGGTTCTATCCCTTATGAATTTGGAACTCTCATTGTAACTCCTGGAATCTAAGGAATCCTTGCACGCACACCTTGCGGAATTCACAATAACCCCTAGTTATTTCACTCTTCAACTCTGTGTGCCCCTTTGTGATAGTAGTTCTTCAACCTTTCTTGTCATCTGGAAAAGTGCAATATTCTCTTTTCCCTGTTCACACCTTGCACGACTCTTGTGCTACACCTTCACTTCTGCTGGAATAAGGAAAATGGTATCCCTCCTGAGCTTTTATGAGATAAAAATCAAAACTCTGTCAATGCACTCTATGCAGACCTTCATTGCACTCCTTGCAGGAATCCTCAGGACGAGAAACAATTGAAACTCATACTTCTTCTTTCACAGAATTCATACATTCAACATGAAATCAAGAGCGTATGCACACATAGCATCGAAACAAATCTGTGACAGAGAACATAAGAAAAACTGTAAACATAGCATTAAAATAGATTTAAACAACAACTACCACAACACCAGGAAATGGAATTAAAGCATTTTTATATTAATCCCAGTGCTCCTATACATGGGTTTAATAGCAACAACTATCTTCTTATAAAATTTTACAATCTCTGTTCTTCTCTATGCTCTTACTCTCTACAACTCTCTAGCTTACAATGAGAATTACTGACTTCAATACAATAGCTACGAGGGAGATTTCTAGAGTTTTCCCTGTTATGTATCTAAGCTATCTAATCGAAATAAAAGCCACAACTACTTTACATTCATTATAATTAAATGCCTCCATATCCAACAGTGAGAGCAATGCTCAAGATCTGTTTTACAATATTGAAACATAAATGCAAATACGTTCTCCTAACTATTACATTAATGTTCCTTCATTCAAATTCAAAATGTATCAAAATATGTGTTGGTGAAATTCCAACTGTCCCTGCTTTTGCACTTGCTTTGTTGGCTCACTTGCGATGCTCCTGCATCATACTCCCTTGGCTGAAAAATTCATGAACTCATGTTCATGAGCCCTTGCACCATCTGTCCATGTATTTGGATATCTTCTTCACTTTCCCAACTAGCATCCTCAATCGGGTGTCCTTTCCATTTTATCATATATTCAAAGTATGTCTTCATTCAGGTCTTCTTTCCAAATCTTTCATCAATTACCTTTTCCATATGTGGCTTTTCAACTACAAGAATCTATTTGACCCATTGAACTTCTATCTGATCCTCCTCTGTTCCTACTCCATTAGCTCTATAAGGATACAAATCTTATATGTTGAATATGGGTGATATTCCTACTCCATCTGGTAATTCTACTTCATAAGAATTGGCCTCAAACTTTCACAAAATATTACATGGTCCAATTTTCTTCATCTTCAGCTTATTGTATGTTCCCCTTGGGAACCTTTCTTTTCTAAGATGTGCTAGAACTAAATATCCCACTTCAAACTGAAGTTCTCTTCTGTGTTGATCTGCTCTACGCTTGTATTCTTGGTTAGAATTCGTTAAACGCTCTTTGATTTTTCTATGGAGCTCTTGCATCTCTGCTGCAAAATCCTCTGCTCCATCACTTCTAAATTCATTCTGCTCTAAGTCTCTTAATTTAGATACTCCTCTCAGTTGCATTCCATACATGATATGGAATGGGATCTTTCCTGTTCTTCTATTGGGTGAATTATTAATTGCAAATTCTGCTTGTGGCAAAATCTGATCCCACTGACTACGATGTTCAGCTACTAAACTCCTCAATAAATCTCCCAGACTTCGATTCACTACCTCGGTCTTCCCATCTATCTGAGGGTGATATGATGAGCAAAATATAAATTTGTTCCCATCTTCTTCCATAGTGTCCTCCAGAAATGACCAACAAATTTGGTATCCCTATCCAAAACAATACTCCTGGGTAAGCCATGAAGTCTAACAACTTCTTTGAAAAACATATTTGCAATGTGAGTTGCATCACTGGTTTTCTGAAATGGTATGAAAAATGCCATTTTTGAAAATCTATCGACTACCACAAATATGGAGTCACAACCCATCTGCGTCCTTGGAAATCCCAACACAAAATCCATGCTTACCATATTCCACAGCCTCTCTAGTACTGGCAATGGTTGATACAATCCTATATTTTGTCTTTTCCCCTTTGCATGCTGACAAATTCTGCATCTGTTCACAAATTTCTTGATATCTGTCCTCATCCCTAGCTAATAATATAAGTTGTTAAGTTGTTCAAAAGTCTTATCATGGCCGAAATGTCCAGCCAATCCCCCACTATGTTTTTCCTTCATAAGATTCTCTCTCATGGAAGCCTTCAGAATACATAACCGATTTCCCTTGAATAATAGTCCATCCTGAATCAAATACTTGATCCACTAGATTCTATCTCTAAGAACTGGATTCTCACATGCTTCATAAGCATCTTTAAAATCTAGACCATCTCTGTACATGTCCTTAAGGCTATCAAAACCTAAGGCCTTCACATGAAACTCCTACAGAATCAAACATTTCTTGCTCAATGCATCAACAACCTTATTAGCAGTTCCAGAAATGTGCTTTATAACAAAAGTGAAGTTTTGCATATATTCAACCCATTTTGCATGTTTCTGGTTCAATTTTTCCTGTCGAGTTATGAATTGTAAAGCATGGTTATTTCTATACAAGAGAAACTCTTTCGGAATCAAGTAGTGCCTTCACTTCTTTAATGCATGTATGATTGCATAAAATTATTTATCATACATGGAATATTTCACTTTGGCATCGTTTAGATTCTCACTGAAGTATGCAATTGGTCTATTGTCTTGACTCAAGACTGCTCCAATCATGAATCCACTTGCATCACATCTGACTTGGAATGTCTTACTGAAATATGGCAAAACCAAAACTGGTTGTCCAGTTATTTTCTCCTTCAACAATTTAAAACTCTTCTCTACTTCCTCTGTCCAATGAAAATATTTATGTCTTTTCTTGACTGTGTCCATCATTGGTGTAGAAATTCCACTAAAATTTCTGATGAACTTCCTATAAAAACTGGCCAATCCATGGAAGCTTTTGACTTTAAATATGTTCTTTGGCGATGGCCAATCTTTGATTTCTTTTACCTTTTTAGGATCCATATTCAACTCATTCAAAGAGATCACAAACCCCAAATAAATGAGTTCTTTCTTCATGAAAGATGATTTCTTCAAGTTTATCAACAATTTCTCTTGCTGCAATTTCCTCATTACTAGAGTCAAATGTCTCAAGTGCTCTTCCCCAGTCTCACCGAAGATTAGTATATCATCAAGATATACAATTACAAACTTACCAATGAAATATTTCAAGACTTCATTCATCAATCTCATAAAATTACTTGGCGGGTTCGTCAAACCAAATGGCATGACAAGTCATTCATACAGTCCTTCATTTTTTTTGAATCTTGTCTTCCATTCATTACCTTGCCTCATTCGAATATGATGATATCCTCTTTTCAAATCAATCTTTGAAAAAACTTTGCTCCACTCAAGCAATCCATCAAGTCATCCATCCTCAGTAAAGGAAATCTATACATGATGGTGATTTTGTTTATAGCCATCGAATCTATACACATTCTCCAGCCACCATCCTTTTTGGACTTAGCACTCTTGGAACAGTGCAAGGACTCAAGCTTTCTCTAACCAATCCTTTGTCCACCAAATCTTGGACTTGCTTCTTGAATTCCTTATTCTCCTGTGGTGTCAATCTGTATGTTGCTTTGTTTGGTAAACTTTATCCTAGTATAAGGTCAATGTGATGGCTTATATTTTTTATAGGTGGCAACGAACAAGGCAAATCATCCACCACAATATTAGCAAAATTCTCCAGCAGTTCCTGAATTTCTCCATGTAGATCGTCTATCTTGGTACTTGTCAAAATGACTCTGGGTTTTCTCACTACAACAAACTGCATGTCTTCTTCTTTATTGACTTCATCAAGAATTTTCTTCCCCCTCATGATAAGTATACTATTTCTCACCTCTATTTTTACCTCCTTTTCCTTAATTGGTAGAAACATATGCATCCTACCATTCCTCTCTAAGGTATATGTGTTCTTTCTCCCATCATAAACAACATTTATGTTATATTGCCACAGTCTCCCCAACAAAAGATGACATACATCCATGGGAATAACATCACATAAAATTTCATCTATGTACCCCCCTATCTTAAATTAAACTAAACATTGTTTAGTGACAGTTACCTGATGTCCTTTCTGCAACCACGAGACTTTGTATGGGCTCGGATGTGCAACTGTCTCCAATTCCATCTTTTCCACCATTTCTGTGGATACTAGATTATCTGTTGTTCCACAATCCACTGTTACATTGCATACCCTATCCTTGGTATTTCAAGCAGTTCTAAACAAATTGTTTCTTTGGACTAGATTCTCTATCTCCTTCTCTGGCTTTAAAAGAATTTTCCTCATCATTAAGGATCTTCTGCCTTCTACATCTTCTGTCTCAACATTTCGCCTCTGTTCTTCTGAAATGCAAGTTTCGCCTCCTCCATCTCTTTTTCTATTAGGACGTTCATAAGACTTATGTTTGACCTTTCCACAGACAAAACACTTTATCTCACCTCCTCTGCCTCTTCCTCTTCCTATGGCTCATGAAAAAGTGTTCTTGTCATCATATTGTCTCCCCTGTGAACTTCCTCCTCTTTGAAGGTTAGTGTGAGGTTTATTTTCTTCCTCTTTGGGATTCTGAGTTCTATCCTGGGCATTTTCTTTGCCTCTGCTCTGACTTCAACCTCTGCCTCTTTGACCTTGACTTTGGGCTAATTTTTCTTTAGCCTTCAAAGCCATTTGATAAGCATCTTCCACATTCCTGATGGTCAACATGCTTATTTCATCCTAAAGCTCGTATCTCAAGCCATTCAGGTATCTGGCGACCTTCTCATCATCACTCTATCGATAACCTTCTCTAATATTTATCCAGTAGAACTATTCAGTGTATTCTTTCACTATCATTCCTTTCTGTCTCAAATTCTACATTCTTCGAAACAAATTAATTTGGTAGTTACTGGGTATAAATTTGGCTTTCATTTTTGTAAGCATTTTATCCTAGATTACAATAAAGTGGAATTAGCTTTATGGGAAAGGGACATATTACTGTATCATATTAATGGAAAGTAAAGATTACAACCTGAGCCTTGATGTTGAAAACTTCCTTTCGATGGCCCTTGGCTCCGACACAGACACTTTCTCACTTGCATGAATAAGATCAACTCCTTTGGATGAACTTGCTGGAGTCTCCAAGCTGCTGTAGCATCAGTCCTTCACACAATTCTTTTCACCAATTCTCCAATGAATCTTGCCTAACCTTTCTTGCTTAACCTTTTCCATGAGAATTCCCTCAATATATAGGAGAGAATGAAATAGTTACTTGGATAAGAATGATCCCAAAATATCAGGGAATCCAGTACTAGGATAACCATTCGAATGCCATCTCATCCTTCTAGAAGATTCCCTTTTAGAAGCATCGAGAATTCATCTTTTTCCTTGCTTTAGAAAGAGTTCGCACCCTAGCAGTTCAACACACTACAAAATTCTCGCACCCTGTCTTAAGGCAGCCTCTGAGAATAGGTCATTCTCGTAGGCAAATGTATTAGCAGCCTGCGAACCTCCTTCAAAAATGATATTTCTGGAAAGAGAAGAAAGTAACTTTTCTCAGGAGAAAGTTCTTATTAAGAGCCTGAGTACACCATCATCAATACATCATCATGATGACCAAAATCATGGGTAACAGAATTCCCCCCAAAGTATGAGGGTGGAGCCAGTGACAACCGATAGACCTTGTAAGCTACATGTGTGTGTCGAGAACCAGGAGCACATCTAATCAGAAACCTGCGAACAACCAAGCATCTGTAGAATATCATATATATCAATTCTGAGGTAGGCATTCCCATACTCAGATCACAGACTAATGACATTATAGACATGGGTCATGGAAACCAATCATACACTGTGGATCCATGCCGTCAAAATATAGCATAGCCACCAGAATACACCGTGGATCTATGCGAGAAATTTCAAATCAAGACGACATAGCCACGAGACATACACAGTGGATCTATGTGTCGCAAATTATACATAATCCATCGCAACCTGGTTCACAAAGATGATATCCAGGGTCTTCAATTCCGTTGATCAAAGTACGAATCTAACCATGTGATTACATGTGTTGAAGTCGAACATGGTAGAAACCACTTGATTACTGGTCATTGATGAAACCGTTAACAAGTGCGAGGGAAATCACCATTGATGTCAATGAATCCCAAGGTACCATAGTACAATCCATCGAGTGTGAATAAATGAGTTGAAGTCAAACATCCGATAGAATATTTTGATCAGGGGTCAATGATGTAAACCCATTGTCAAAAGCGAGGAAACCTGCCATTGAGGCCTGCAAATTCCAAGGTACTAAATAATTTCTAAGTTTTGATTCCGGATAATGAGCTGAAGTCGACGGAACAAAACTCGTCACAAGAGGGCATTGATGTATCCCCCATCAATGACACAAAATGAGTAACAGATTTTGAAGGTGAAATAGAGTATGATGTGAATTGCACTGGACACAGGGAAGGCCGACACAGAGAGAATGGATAACTGCAGATGGCTGACTCAATATAGGTTCCAGATGGACTTCTCTTGAACATATGAACGACACGACCAATGATTTGGCAGCATTGACTCAAAGATGACAGAGGGAATGACCTTGTATCAAATCGAATGAGAGACAAATGGATTTCCCAAACCGGCTTCAAATGATGAATAGGGGGTGTCATGTTCAAGAGTGACACTTACTTCCAATCAATATGAAAATGAAAACATATCCCTTTCCCAAAATTTCCCCCACCATTTCTGGCAAGTACCTCTTTATTTTTACACAAGCTTGAGGAGGATAACACATGCTTGTTGATATAAGCTCATCCTTCGGACGAGTCCCTCAGAGTATGTTTAACGAACCCTAAGAAGGAGTGGTTTGGTCCCATCACGGGTCTGTCAATGTTTGTTTAACGAGTCCAGAGATAGAAAACTCGAAGGTTTTTCAAGATTATAGAGTTTGGAAAAACACTTAAAAGAGAACTCTCTTAGTTCTTTTTTTGTAAAATAGTCTGGATGAGACCGAAAAAGAGATAAATTATCGCTCACCAGATGCTTATTTCAAATACTTTATCAAGCGTGAAAATAGCAAGTTCGCTCGGCGATCTTTTCATGTTTAGAGAGTCTGAAAAGAGCTTAAAGAGAACTCCAAGGGGTTCCTTTTTCGTATAACCTTGTTGGGCCCGAAAAAGTGATAAAAGTATGCTTGATCACGTTCTCATGTATTTACGAGTGTAAGAACGGACAAAAACGACGCTCGAGGTTTTATGTAAAAACCATAAAAAACAATCAAAACACATGATGGAAAAGAAAAACTATGTCCATATCCCAATATTTGATCATCAAGGTCATTACATCTGCAAGAATTACACTCAACATGACATTAGGGATTAGGGTTTAATCAATAAATAATCATAAAAAACCAAAATGATATAGTAAAAGTAAATAAAAGGAGTAAATACACTTTTTACCACACCATTTTTACATTTCCACTATTGAGCTCAAAAAACCCCTCTTTTACGCTTCAAGTTCGGCGTTAGATTGCGGGAGCTACGAGAGACCATTTAGTGAGCCGTCTGGGACAAATAGGTAAGCTCTTCATCCTTAACCCTTTCATGGTTTAATTTTGTAATTTCATTGGTTAAATTTGCAGTTTTAGGTTGATTTTCTAAGCCCTACATGCGCACTGCCATTCTCACAGGCAGGATATATGGGGCCTACGAGAATGATGCGTTCTTGCAGGTGAGCCTAAGGTCACTTGCGAGGTTCTCGCACTGTGCACATAGGGCACTTACGAGAACCACAAAGCCCAAAATGTTTTTAAATTTTTACCCAATGAAAAAGATCGAAAGCATGAAAAAAGTTATTAATCCTCTTATTGTGTTCCTTATGCAGATAATTGGCCATCAACATGGTGATTGAGTGGCGCGAAAGGGAACATGAAGAGGATAATGCAATGGCTGAAAATCATCCACTTACCATAGCTGCATTGAGAGACTGTGGGCTCTTGAAATACTTTCGCATCCCGGGCATGAGGGCCCAAGTCAGACTATTAGAGTACCTGGTGCGTATGTGGGACCCTGATCAACAGGTGTTTCATGTGGGGGCCCACACACTATCCTTAGACATTGAGGACATTTACCTTTTGACTATATTGTCCCGACGTAGGTACTATGCTAACCTGACCGGTAGCAGAGTTGGTAGGCTATAGATGAGTGAGTATTGCCATATTCACTACGTTCCTGAGGCCGAGAGAAAGAAAGAAAAAGTGGCTATTTGGGGGGTATGAGATTTGACCCTCCACACTATCCTATTCACCATAGCTCGGATGGCCAGGATTTCTACTCCTCACATGGCATTGCAAAGTTATTTCCAGTATGCCATCGAGTGTACTGAGCCTCGGGTGTTCAACTGGGCAAATGTTGTGCTTCGCAGTATCAAAAAATAATTGACTAGATGTAGATGCGGTAACCTGAAGCAATTCGGGTATGGATCTTTGTTGGTGTCCTTCTTCCTTGAGAGGGTTCCCGTACTGAGACTGCAGGTTGAGTGGAATATACTGGGTCCCAAGGATCTAAGGATGGTGAGATGGTGTCGGCTCATGGCTCGACACGTAGCAGGACCGATCATCAAGTACGATGATACTTTCTTTGACTGGCTTCAAACCCAGATGTTGATGGTTGATGACTACTCTTATGCTAGGTTGGATTTCCGAGGAGATCTAGACTTAGCACTGCCAAAGGATACTCAGTGGGGTGACCTTGGTAAGAAGTACACGCATTTTTCTCTTTTTAAATGTTTTTGAATTTTTTATCATATTCAAATGTTTTTGTTTTATATATTCATCCAAAGACTAATACAAAATCGTTTGTTGATAACACAGATGTTGGACCCTACAGAACTCCCGACACTTCTCCCATCCAACAATGAGGAGAGGTAGCAGCAACACCACAATATGTTGAGGATTATCAAATAGTGGAACAAAATCTAGAGGGCCTGACTGCAGACATTCCAGACATGACTCTGGAAGAGGTTCCACGACGCGATCATCGTCATACTGTAGGGGTGTCAACATCTATGAGTCGAATGCTCCGTAGGGTTTCTAGGGAAGTCATGTGTTACCGTGAACGTCATCCATGATGTCACTTTGTAGAGGCTATAAGCTTCAATTTTTGACATTTTGGTCTTCGGACAAACTTTTTGTAAAGAACACTTATGATCGTTATATATACAGACGACTTCTATCGGTTTACTTTATATTGTGTGAATTTCGATGTGTTTGATTTATAAATGATTCAAATGTCTATCCAATACATAATTAGCCAATGCATCTGTTAATGTATTTAGACATCTAGGAATATGTTGATATTCAATATGATCAAAATAGCGTTCCAAGAGGCGAATTCGCAAATACAACCGTAACAAAGTAGGACTTCAAATAGAGTAGATATTATTTAACTGTAGTACTACAAGCTATGAGTCAAGTCACACAACCAAATGATGAATTCCGGACGAGATAGCATCAACAAATAATTTAATAACAACGCTATACTCTGCAATGTTGTTGGTCGCATGGCCAAGACACACACCTCGTAAAGATACAAGTTTGTTTGTTGGGGCATAGATTTCCCACGCAGTGGAAGCAAGGTTCCGAGTACTACGGCTAGCACCATCAGCGAAGCCAATATAGGGTAGCGAAGACTCCGATATCTGGAAATCAAACACAACATCACATAAGGGCAGAGACCAGATAACGACCAAAACAAACTATAGTAACACAAAAAAAGTATGATACATTAAAAATACAAGTACTTGTGCACAAATGGTTTATGCGTAGTACTTCTTCAAGTACAACACATTCCTGGGTTCACTTAAAGGGATACCATCGTAATCTACCAACTCATATGCTCCTTTTTCCAAAAATCGGTGAACAATATAAGGACCTCGCCACATGGGTTCGAATTTCCTAGCTCCTAACACATATCGATCCTGTTCATAGAGAAGAACAAGATCACCTTCAGAGAAAACGCAAGGTTTGACATGCTTGTCATATTGGGCCTTGACACATTTTTTCTGGGCCTCTATTACTAGAGTGGCCTCACGTCGAGTTTCATCTAATCACATAAGATACAATAGATGTTCTTCTTCAGTAGAAGTATTGGGTAGGAGTTCAATAGCTAGCTTCAGAGAGGGTATCTCGCATTCGATAGGAAGAATGGCTTCCACACCATAGACTAACCGAAAAGGCGTAAACCCAGTAGTGGACTTGATAGATGTCTGGTACGCCCACAATGCTGAAAACAACATTGTGTGCCAACTTGTTTTATGAATCCCTATCATCTGTCGAAGCATAGTTATGAGAACTTTGTTGATTTATTTGACCTGGCCGTTGACTTGTGGATAATAGGGCATTGAGTTATCATGATGAAAACCCAACTTTTCCATAAGTTCAGACATCATAAAATTCCTAAAGTAGCTACCGTGATCAGTGACGATAGCTTGGGGGACACCAAAATGAGCTATGACATGATTAAAAAGAAACAATGTTGCAGTCTTTCTAGTATTATCGAATGTCGGCATCGCCTCAGCCCATTTCGTAAAGTAATCAACGGATACAATGATGTAACCATGCCCCCTGGCCGAGTGAGGGTGACATGTCATGAAATCAATGCCCCATTTCACAAAAGGACCAACTGAGACTACAGGGTGAAGAGGAGCAGGATGTGACTGAATTTTCTGATTGTAGGTCTGGCAGGCATGGCATTTCTAAATGGTAGTAATGCAGTCGTTAAACAAAGAAGGCCAAAAATACCTTGTGCGTAGGATCTTCTGGGAAGTAGCATACCCAGACATATGACCACCACATGCTCTGGAATGGAAGTCATTCAGATCTTTCTCGACTTCGTCGAATGTTAGACAACGTCGAAAAACAGAGTCAATTCCCCGACGGTAAAGAGTATCCCTGAGGATAATGTATTGAAGAGTTTGATAGCATATGCGATGTCATTCAGTACTAGACAAATCAGGATGGAAAGTCTGGGTGTGGAGATATATAATGATATCCTCATACCAAAGATCATCATTGATAATAAGGAAAAGAGATTCATCGGGTAATGAATCTACTGCTACATTTTCCGTTGCAGAGTGAGGAAAATTGCATATCAACTCAGCAAAAACTAAGGATTTCTTGGACTTGGCTCGGTCGAATTCCAAGTCAAACTCCTGGAGTATCACAATCCATTTGGAGTATTTTCCCCCTAGCAATTGACGTGTCAAAATATGTTGCATAGGGTTGCAATGAGAAATCATCGTAGTCTTACGTGAGAGGATATAATGCCGGAAGCGTTGGACAGCTTGAACGACAGCCAAGGCCAGTTTTTCGACATGTTGATACTTGATTTCAGTTTGTGTGAGACTTTGACTCAAGTAGTAAATAACATGTTCGTCGTGCACATCATCCTCTTGGACGAGAACTATGCCAATAGTGTACTCCGAGGCAGCAATATAAAGGAAATAATCGCGACTGTAATCGGGAGGAAAGAGAAGTGGAGCTCACGTTAGGGACAACTTTAAAGCTTCAAAAGCATTGTTGGCAATGGTATCCCAGATGAACTCCGAATATTTCTTTAACAGCCACGTAAAACCACGAGTGATCTCGGCGTAATTAGGGATAAAATGACGAAGAAAGTTTGTTTTCCCTACAAACTTTACAACTGGCGCAGTGTAGACGGAGGAGGGAGATTAAGGATCACCTCAACCTTAATAGGATCCACCCAGATCCCTTGATGCGAAACAATAAAACCTAGAAGACGACCAGATTCTATGCAAAAAACACATTTATGAGGATTTAAACGTATATGATAGAACCGACAATGAACGAAAATGGCTCAGAGGTGGGTAGGGTGGTCGACTCTGCACATAGAATGAGCTGGTAAATCGTCCAAATAGGGTTGAACGATATGCTTGATATCATGAAAAGCATAAGACATAGCATGTTGAAACATCGCACCAGCGTTCTTAAGACGAAAGGAAGTCTCCTATAGGCAAAAGTACCCCAAGGACAAATAAAGGCAGTCTTATGTTGATCCTCGAGAGAAATGTTAATTTGATTATAGTCGGAGAAACCATCCATGAGAGAGAATATTTCACTTCCAGCGCAGTCATCGACAATCTGATCGACGAAGGGGGTAGGAAAGTTGTCTTTGGGACAAGCTTTGTTAATATCCCTATAATCAACACATACACGAATACTGCCACCTTTCTTGTTAATTGGGACAGGATTGGAAACCCATTCGGTAAGAGCCACCGGATAAATAAAGCCGACTTTCAGAAGTTTCTCAACTTTGAGTTTGATAGCAGCCGCTTTGCGTGGGTGAACTGGACGAAGGTGTTTCCAGATGGGTTTAGCATTGGGTTATGTCTTGATCTCATGTACAACAATTGCAGGATCGATACCTGGCATCTCTTCGTAGCTCCAGGCGAAGAAGTCATGAAATTCTTTGAAAAGAGACGTATAGGTGATTATTTCGTCAGCGAAACACGAAGCACCAATATGAACATTTTCAACAATCCCAGGTTTAATAGATATGTCAATGGGAATCGTGGGCGAGATATTACTTAATTTCCTTTCAACAAACACATCGTGTGTAGTTGCGGGAATCGTCGAGATGACAACAACGGTCGACGGAGTCGAAATCCATTGGTAGTTCTCAAGAGTCTATTGTTCCTTTAAAAGTATGGAACGATGATGTCCATCATCCCAAGGGGTGTCCTACATGACGGACATGATCATATCGTTAGTGGGAAAAATAACACTAAAAGGATTGGGAGACAACTCATCAAGAGAGGGGGTAGAAGGTGTTGTCGATTGAATGGCCTAATAGGCAGATTCAACCAGACTTAACGACATTGTGTCGCCGAAACGAAGATGATCTCCAGGGTCAGGGACAATCCAAGGGTCATGTGATGTAGGAAGTTCATGAGGCACGGTGGAGATAATGTTGATAGAAGCAACAGACAGGCATGGAACATCGGGCGGTAGAATGGGAAAAGTACCCATTAACGAGGAGTCCTTTAAAAGGCCTACACCAACGTTCTCATAACCCGGTGAGGTTTTAGAAATAAATGACACGTTGCCAGTACGGGTATCAAAATTGAAGAAGGAAAGTTGGTCAACGGTAACAACCTTTCCTTGATGAGGGAAACATACTACATGAAAAAGTGTTGACACAATGACACGCATGGAATCGATCCAGCTATGTCCAAGTAAAATATTACAATCAAGGGGAGCGTCAAAGAATTCCACTTCGACTTGAACCGTCTTACCTTCTAATGTGATGGGCAATGAAGGAAGGACACCGTAGGGCTTAAAACCAGGGCCATTGAAGGCTTTAAGAGTGTTTTGGGATTCATTCAAAGGAGGAGAGTCAATGGCTTTCCAACAAGCAAGAGACATAACACACGTTGAGGCACCCTCGTCAATAACAGTTCAGAAAATGTTTTTGTCAGAGACAATCACTTGTATTTGAAATGTGAGTTGAGGGGGTAGCCTTGGAATATGATATTCCAAGTCAAAGACTATCAAATTTGTATCTGTTAGGTCAATTCCACCTATATCTTTCAACAGTGCCTTCCATTGTGTAGGACAAGACTGAAGGACTTCAAGGGCTGACATCGTTGAAGGTGCCTGGGCGAGATCTTCAACAATACTGTAGTTCTGGGCCGCAAGAGCATGAGGATTGAAAGCCAATTTCCGAACGACACCTTTTGGGGGTGGTCGTAGAACTATATCAAGTCTTGGTAGTTCGAGATGAGGAGGACCGTTAGTAGGTGGAGTCATGGGAGAGGGTTGGACCAACGAAGGAGGTAAATTATCCACCTTCTCCTTAGATGGAGAATAATCTTTAGCTCGAGTCGTGAGTGCAACGTTGTTCTGCTTAGAATCACCAGTACACATCAAAACATATGATTTCATAGAAGAGGAGGGTTGGTCTTCAATGACCAACTGAGCCTGTTGTTGATACAGGAAGGGTTGGGACAAGACAACCAGTGCAAGTGGTTTTGGAGTTCCTTGAAGGAACTGAGTGACCTCAGCACGTCGTGGAAAATCCTTCGTGTAATGATCATCACCACAGATAAGGCAAGGGTATCGTGGTTTGCTCTTATCCCGATCATCAACAGGAGTGGTTTTAGTTTGCTCTGCTTGATTATTATTTTTTCCCTCCTTATTCTTGCCTCTCCCTTTTTTAGATTTGTTTTTACCGGCTGGGGTAGATTGAACAACATTTACCTCAGAAGTTTTGCCGGTGGGAGTGGAAGGAAATGGAGCATTTTGAACATTAGAAGAAGCAGATTTAGGGGTTGTGATCGAAACAAAATGTGATTGGGCTTGGGTAGTACCAATCACATCGTTAGCTGCATGTGAGGCAACTGGAGCAGCTGAAGTGCTGGAAGTATTAGGAAGAGGTAGTTCAGGTAGTAAATCGTAAATTGTTCCTGTTTGTGAATAAATGAGACCAAGATATTGATCATGACTTATAGCTTGCTCCTCCGTAACAATGCCACCCATGTCAATATCTTTACCAATTTTGTTCACAAATGATTTTGTAAACCATTATGCCAGTAACTGATCGAGAAGTTCAAGTTTAATGAGACGTCGTCTCCTTCGCCACTCATGGATATGATCCGATATATGAGTGCCTTTAGTCTGTTTGAAGGAAGTCAAAATCTTAGTCCCGGTATCATAACGGATCGGTAACTGGTAATGTGTAAGGAAAGCCATAGCTAGGGTGTTGAAATCAGAGAAGAAACCTCGTGGCAATTCTATATACCACTTCGTAGAAGAACCGATAAGGGTTCATTGAAAAAGACGTAAATGAATAGAGTCATCCATCAATGAATTGGATGAACACCATAAGTGAAAAGTCATAACATGATTGTTTGGGTCCTCTCCCACTTTGCCTTCGAATTTAGGAATGTCCAATGGAATCTTGGCTGGAATAACAGGCCATTGGGGAGAGTGACGAATAGGATCATTTAAAATCCTAGACAAATCCAGAAAATCCAAAGTAGCAAGAAAAGGTAACTATCAATTCACCTATGGGTACTGGTGGCTTTGGGGTGGAAGTCCTGTCGGCAAACCAGTAGGACCGTAAGCAGTCTGCCCATAATGGGAAGACCCAGGCAGATTCGGTGGTGGTTGGAGAGGATAGTAGCTCTCAGAATTGTAACCTTGAGTGGGGACATGAGTTTGAGCACTCATAACCCAAATAGGATTGGATATACCTGGATATGGTTGGCCTATAGTAGGGACAAGCAACTGCTTCCCCCCCAGTCATTTGAGGAGGATTTTGTATCATCTGATTCCAATACTGGGCCAAAGAGGGAGGTATATTTTTCCCAAAAGGTGGGTTTGGTGCCCCTATCATAGGTGGATTTCCAACCGAAAGTTGTGTCCCATTCGAAGGTTGTGTAGTAATTGGAATGTGTCCAGTAAGAGGAGGTTGAATTGTACCACCTTGTCCACCAACGAGATTCTACAAGTTCGGTGTAATGGACGGGATAGCGCCACTAGGATTAGGATTTCCAATAGGAAATTGGGGGAGTGTCGGAATAAAACTGGGAATAGGGTGCCCAGGAAAATAAGGATGATCCAGGTGGATATCGGGGGCCACCCACATTTTCCAAATGGCTCAAAACAATTTTCTGGCCATTTTGGCAATTTACTATTTTTAGCAGGTTTTCACTTCTGGGGCCATTTTGAGGGCCTAAATGAAGTTTTTTCGAGATCTAGGTTCTCAATGAATCTCCTCGATGATACCTTTCCAACGAGCTATCACACGCCTAAAACGGAGATCGTATGTAAAAGTTACGACCCCGGGAAGTTGATGCACCAACTTACCCAAACGGGGCCCACATGACTTTTGGCGCTTCATCTCCTAG
>ML789753.1:206643-246175 GCA_009831015.1 Picea engelmannii
TGTATCTCTGTGTTTATGGTTGCATCTCTGATATATTTCTGTTATATTACTGGATATACGCAATATCTCTGTGCATTTCTTTATTATATCTCCTCTCTCATTTCGTGCCAAAAATAATCCGGATCAAAGGACCACCGGGAGAACCGAATGGGGTTTGCGGAGGTGTTGGTATAGAAGCATTCAATGCATGGTATCCGGGTGGTAGTGTCGGAGTTACATTGGGAATTCACTGTGTGTTTATAGGAGCAAGACCAGCCACAATGAACCTGGTTGGGACACTCGTAGTGTTCGTGAGATGGGCCATTTCAGTAGGGACAGTAAAGTGATAAGTGGTAGTTAATGGTACTGTCTCTAAATTAGAGATTTTGGAAATCACAGGTGGATTAATATAAAAAATCATAGGGGAACTTGGACCAAAAAGGTGCCTTCGGAAAACACCTGTAGACCAAAAAGGATCTTGTCCTTCTATGCTGGGAAAAGGCCCAATGGGTGATCCAGAAGATGTAACAACTAATTCTCCGGAAGAATTCAGGCGCATAAATGGTCACTCAGAACCAGGGTGAAGTCGAAAATCCTCTCTAGTATTGGTAATTTGGAAAGGTTCTAGAGAGTCTCATACCACTTGTGGTGTGTTGACGACTGTGACTTCACTTTTCCGAGGAGAGCCCTCAGGTGTACCTGTAGGCAAGGGTTGAGAACCATCCATATGCTTTAGAGATAAACCCTGCATTCTATGTGAACGACGCAGGGGAGCTATTGTAAACGAGTGACAAACTTTGTGAAGAAAATCCTATGATCAACTTTGAGAAACAAACAACATGTGATAGTAAACAAAATCTAGGAAGAAATCACCAAGCAAACAAGACCTTCTAATTTCGAAGCCACTAGTTGGTGATGAAATCCAACGTCGCAACAATGAGACGAGAAGGGGCTGGGCTAGGGTGGAAAAGTTACACTGACGACCTGCTTAACAGACTTACACCCTAGTGCAATCTCCCACACATAATCGTGGGTATACCCTCCAAGGAGCCCGAGTGAGTTTGGTCAACGTCAATTCTAGGTACCGTGAAGACTTTCCCCTCCACAGTCACCTTGGGTAAGAACCTAGAGAGAAAGGCCACTAAGGTCACCACCAACAACAATAAATCCTGGGGGGACAGTCGACGGTCTGATCCACACGCAAGGGCAGGGTATCTAGCCCGCAATCAATCCCTAGTGGAGTCGCCAATTTTTTTATTGGATAAATCCGTAAGTGCAGACACAAACCGATCTCCCTAGATCCACTTGGATCTAGAACAAAGCAAGACAGAATATGACTCTTTCCCTATATTCTAACCATTGAATTAGATAGGAGGCAAAAACAAAGAACATACCTTATTATCACTTCCTTTGGTCTTTGTTGCTCCCGCTTGGCTCCAGTGCTCTCGTGCAGTCAAGACCAAGACAACACAAACCGACCAAAGTGAAGAAAGAACAATCTATTCAACAATCAATCTATGTATATGATCAAGGAATTATACAATAAAGTGGAATTATCTTTATGGGAAAGGGACATATTATTGTATCATATTAATGGAAAGTAAAGATTACAACTTGAGCCTTGATGTTACAAACTTCCTTTCAATGGCCCTTGGCTCCGACACACACACTTTCTCACTTGCATGAAGAAGATCAACTCCTTTGGATGAACTTGCTGGAGTCTCCAAGCTGTTGTAGCATCAGTCCTTCACACAATTCCTTTCACCAATTCTCCAATGAGTCTTTCCTAACCTTGCTTGCTTAACCTTTTCCATGAGAATTCCCTCAATATATAGGAGAGAATGAATTAGTTACTTGGATAAGAATGATCCCAAAATATCAGGGAATCCAGTACTAGGATAACCATTCGAATTCCATCTCATCCTTCTAGAACATTCCCTTCTAGAAGCATCGAGAATTCATCTTTTTCCTTGCTTTAGAAAGAGTTCGTACCCTAGCAGTTCAACACAGTGCGAAATTCTCGCACCCTGGCTTAAGGAAACCTGCGAGAATAGGTCATTCTCACAGGCAAATGTATTAGCAGCCTGCGAACCTCCTTCAAAAATGATATTTCTGGAAAGAGAAGAAAGTAACTTTTCTCAGGAGAAAGTTCTTATGAAGAGCCTGAGTACACCATCATCAATACATCATCATGATGACCAAAATCATGGGTAATAGCGATGCTCCTGCATCATGTGACCAAAGAGAATACCAATTAGATATAGGCACATGAACAATGTTGATTACTAGAATAAGTGTTGATTCTCATCAACCCCACAAAGTGACCAATTAATGGTGCCAACATTGAGATTTTCTCAAACTTTTTGTGTAGTCATTGAAATTTGACATGGTTGCACTAGATGCATGCCTTGATGGTATGGTAGGGTTTCAATACTCAAAGATTGCCCATATTATACCCACATAAGTGAATGTTATATAGCTAGGTGGCCAATAAGTGGAATATGGTCAATAGATTAGATGAGAGAAAAAATCAAATATAATATCAAATAACTGACGAAGCTTGTGCAATTTTTCGAGTACTTGTGTATCGAGTATTAATGTGTTTTGACAAACTTTTGATATATTCCATAAATATTTATCGAGGTTAGGTCATGAAAAGGGGTCAAAGAAGACATGGCCCTATGATAAGTGAGAAGGAAAAGGTGACCAAAGAGAATACCAATTATATATAGGCACATGACTAGTGTTGATTACTAGTGGTTATTCTCATCGACCCTGCAAAGTGACTAGTTAATGGGGCTAATGTTGAAATTTTCTCAAACTTTACCTGTAGTCATTGAAATTTGACATGGTATCATTAGATCCATGCCTTTATGGTATAGGAGGGTTTCAAGACTCAAATATTACTCATATTATACCCACATAAGTGAATGTTCTATAAATGGGTGGCCAATAAGTGGAATATGGTCAATAGCTTAGATGAGAGAAAAAATCAAAGATAAGATCAAATAACGGATGAAGCTTGTGCAATTTTTCGAGTACTTTTCTATCAAGTATTAATGTGTTTTGACAAACTTGTGATATAGTCAATAAATATTTATCGAGTTTAGGTTATGAAAAGGGGTCAAAGAAGACATGGTCGTGTGAGAACTAAGAAGGAAAATGTGACCAAAGAGAAGACCAATTAGATATAGGAACATGACTAGTGTTGATTACTAGAATACATGTTGATTCTCGTCAACCCCACAAAGTGATCAGTTATTGGGACCAACATTGAAATTTTCTCAAACTTTTCCTATAGTCATTGAAATTTGACATGGTTGCACTAGATGCATACCTTGACGACATGGGAGGGTTTCAAGACTCAAATATTACTCATATTATACCCATATAAGTGAATGGTCTGTAACTGGGTGGCCAATAAGTGGAATATGGTCAAGAACTTAGATGAGAGAAAAAATCAAAGATAAGATCAAATAACTGATGAAGCTTGTGCAATTTTTCGAGTACTTGTCTATCGAGTATTAGTGTGTTTTGAAAAACTTGTGATATAGTCCATAAATATTTATCGACGTTAGGTAATGAAAGGAGGTCAAAGAATACATTGCCATGCGAGAAATGAGAAGGAAAAGGTGACCAAAGAGAAGACCAATTAGATATAGGCACATGACCACTGTTTATTACTAGAATAAGTGTTGATTCTCGTCGACCCAAAAAAGTGACCAGTTAATGGGGAAAACATTGAATTTTTCTCAAACCTTTCGTGTAGTCATTGAAATTTAACATGGTTGGGCTACATGCATGCCTTGAAGGTATGGTATTGTTTTAAGACTCAAATATTACTCATATTATACCCACATAAGAGAATGGTGTGTAACTAGGTGGCCAATAAGTGGAATATGGTCAATAGCTTAGATGAGAGCAAAAATCAAAGATAAGATCAAATAACTAACAAAGCTTGTGAAATTTTTTGAGTAATTGCCTATCTAGTATTAGTGTGTTTTGAAAAACTTGTGAAATAGTCCATACATATTTATCGAGGTTAGGTCATGAAAATGGGTCAAAGAAGACATGGTCCTGTGAGAACTAAGAAGGAAACAGTGACCAAAGAGAATACAAATTAGATATAGGCACATGACCAATGTTGATTAACGTGAAGGGATACAAGGACAACGTTTTTGGTGGCATCACCTGCTCATGTACTTGAAACCGATGCATATAAATCATGGCATGTGAATGGGGCCAATGTTGAAAGTTTTTCAATTTTTGCTTGTATGGACTAAAATTTGACATGGTTAGAATAGATGCATGCAATGATAGTATGTGAGGGTTTCCATACTCAAACATGACTCACAAAAATAATTTCACAATCAAACAACAAGCCTATAGAATAAATAATGTGAAGGGAGACAAAGCCAATTTTTTGGGTGGCATCGCTTGCTCATGTACTTGAAACTGACGCATATAAATCATGAAATGTGAATGGGGCCAACGTTGAAATGTTTTCAATTTGTGCTTGTATAGACTGAAATTTTACATGGTTAGACTAGAAACATGAATTGACAGTATGGGAGGGTTTCTAGACTCAAACATGACTATTTGTGTGTGTGTGTGTGTGTGTGTGTGTCTATTTGTGACTAGATAAATCAACAACTAGTCAGGAATGCACTTGCGTGACATGGGGTCATGTTATTCGAAAACTACCACTATAAACTCCAGGCATGCCAACACAACCCATCATGAGACACACAAGGTAAGACAAGGGTTTCAAACCAATGAATTCACATAACACAGTGCCCTCAAAATTCATCATCGACTATTTTACACCCCGAGGGCTTACAAATTCTACCATATTATGTTCAACCCGATGTTCATTTGACTGAACATAGTCATCATTAGTCAATTTCCTTTCCTACAAATTAGTTGAATGAATTCCATTTGCAACAAAAAATACCCTTCTATCCTTTGTAAATCCATTCTTATTTGTTGATAAAATCTCATCATATACAAGACCCTCTAGGTGATATTAGATCAAGAGTAATGGGAACAACAATTAATTGTCCACTCTTCCCAAGTCTTCCTCTAGTATATCTCTTCTAACTTAATATTTGGGACCTAATACCTATAGTATGTTTCTCAAAACAAGGAGAAAACATAGCATTGGTACTCAACAAAGAATGATAATGTGTCAACATCAATATCATCCTTGTTATAACTAATAGGTATATAATCAACATATTCAAATGTATAAAAGGTAATAGAAGAGTTTGTAAGATCTTCTACATAATAGTTTGTAAGTTCAAGACCATATTTGCAATCTTGTAATCCCTTAATGGCTCATCTTTCTCAGTCATATATAGCAAGAAGACTTCATATTTTTTCTTCAAATGATGGTATTCATCAAATAATTAAACATTGTCTACTTTAAGGGGATAAACTTCCTCATGAATCTCATCTAAAAAGGCCTATAATCATGAAGCCTCAGTATTTACCTAGGTATTGGCTACATCGAACCTATTATTGTTCTCCTTCAAACCAGTAATAGTTGTATGAGAGTGGTTTTTAACTTCCTCCTCCAAATCATTAATTAAATATGTTTTATCCCCAAATTAATCTATGAGTTTCTTAAAGACATGTTTCAATGTTCTTTCCAAGACATCAATATTTCTATATTTTTCATCATATCCCTATGTTGGTTAATCGATTCCCTTCTCAAATGATGGTATTCATCAAATAATTAAACATTGTCTACTTTAAGGGGATAAACTTCCTCATGAATCTCATCTAAAAAGGCCTATAATCATGAAGCCTCAGTATTTACCTAGGTATTGGCTACATCGAACCTATTATTGTTCTCCTTCAAACTAGTAATAGTTGTATGAGAGTGGTTTTTAACTTCCTCCTCCAAATCATTAATTAAATATGTTTTATCCCCAAATTAATCTATGAGGTTCTTAAAGACATGTTTCAATGTTCTTTCCAAGACATCGATATTTCTATATTTTTCATCATATCCCTATGTTGGTTAATCGATTCCCTTCTCAGGTTGTCTGAGTTATTGACCCAGGGTTCATGTCATTCGGGGTTCCAACAAAGCCTCTAAAACTATCAGCCCTCCTGGTGAACCGAAAGGAAACACAACACCCGGAAGGCATTGCGCAGTCTCACCCGAGATAGCTTTAAATGGGTGGCTGTAAGACTCAGGTGTTTACAGCCTAGGAAAGAGTAGGGGATAAGGGTTTCTTGATTAAGGTCATATACCGTGAGCTATAAGGGGAACTACTTATTCCTTGGATTCACATACAAATATCCCATAGTTTAATTTAAGAAAAGTATAAACAAATTCATAGCAATGTATTAACTCATTCATTAAGATTAACCATGAATTGTTGAAATAAAGAGGAGGCATGCATACATTTAACAAATTACACGAGGATTACCATGGTTCACCCCCTCCTGGGCTACGTCCATAAATATTTGGCTCTTGGTTCTTGTATTATGGTAGTTCTTCATTTTCGGCGCCTTGCACTTACAATTCTCCAAAAAAATGGGTAAGATCTAT
Organism: Picea engelmannii; assembly: GCA_009831015.1. Lineage (NCBI taxonomy): Eukaryota > Viridiplantae > Streptophyta > Pinopsida > Pinales > Pinaceae > Picea > Picea engelmannii. The sequence continues at coordinate 213,185 of ML789753.1, forward strand.
GGGAGGTGAACTAGATCACACTAGGCTCCATGGTCTGTAGTCTAATCCTCAGATCTACCTTCCCTCGTATCTCCTTTTCTCAACAACTTACACAATCAGTTCATACCACTCAAAACATTAAAGAGAATTACTAACAACTACTAACGAACAACCCTATATGATACTTTCGTTTCTATATTTATACATTTCGGGATCTTCATCCTTTTACATAATATTACCAAAACCCTAACCATTCTTACGTTAGGTATTTCTCCCATACACGTGATGTTCCTCCTCCAGTTGTCGCTTTCCTTTGTGCATGTGTTCTTTCCTACACGCGTGCTATTCTCTTTCTAGTTGTTACTTCAGTTTTCTGCATGCTTTCTTTCCCATGATCGTTCTTCTTTCCTCTTCGGCCTGGTGCCAACAGGCCCCCAACACTGATATGTGACTCGTCTTGAGTCACCTAGTTTCTCTGTGCTTCCTTGATCTCCCTGGTGATCATCTAGAACTGGTCCTACAATTCTGTTTCTTTTGTCAGTGCCTACGCACGTTTCTCCTTGATGGTGTCGACTGTCTAAGCTGCCACTTCCTTTCTCATCAGTATTGTGCATTCTAGCTAAGTTTGTACTGACTGTTTTCTGGCTTATTCTACCTGTGCAAGTACTTTTGCTACCCGTTCCTGCAACGGTTCTATTTTAGCTTGACTCACTTGTTTCTGTGTTTATGCGGTGATAAGTTATGCCTATATCTTCTTTAACTCTTGTGTTCCCTTGAATCATTCTGGAATTGGTATGGTCTTCTATTGCTGCTTGATTTCTTGGATCATTTCATTGATCCTCTCCTCCTCCTTGTACCGGTGTTGGAATTGTGAATCCTCTTCCGGCCTTGTCCAAATTTGCGTTGCTTTATCCAGCAAGTTGGTTGCCATGCTAACCTATTTTTATAGCTCCTGCACCTGTGTTGTTGCTTCCTACTTCATTTTCTCCTTCACTACTGGTGGAGTTGTCGGTCTATTCTGTTTGCAGAGAGTCTCAATGTCCTTCTGATACTGATCAATTTCCTGCGCAATATGGTCAATCTTCTCTACAGTTGGGACTTCATTTCCTTGCACAGTTTTTGAAAGTTTCCAAAAAACATCTTCCACTCTGCATTCCAACTCATTTTTTCATTCTTTCTCCTCCTTAGTTTCTAACTTGGCCTATGCACAAAATGTTTCCAACGCTTCGTGCTTATTTTTTGCCTTTTGTAACTCGACTAAGTTTTTATGTGCTCGAGACTGCATCTCGTGGTCGATACTAACCCATAGTTTGTGTAATGCTTTTGATGGAATCCATGTCAGGACCAATTGGATATGATCCAAATCCTTTAGTGGTGCCTGTCCCACAATTTCATCCATTTGTAGCATGCTAGGCTTTATATAGACCATGGAATGTGTGTGTGGCATCAGAAGAACTGACTCGTGTTCTTCTACCTCCACCCTTTCTGTGGTCTATGTGGTCAATGGCTCTGTGCATCTACTCCTACCTGTTTTCCAGGCTTCCCCACATTTCTTAAGGAGTTGTTCCATTTCTTCCAGTTCCTTCTGGAGTTTATCCCTGTGGTGCACGGGATGATCGAAATCATTTGCGATGTAGTCTTGGACCATCCTGGAAATCAACTCTCCATCATCCTCCGTGATTGTGTAGTTCGGTGGCGGTCATTGTGCCTTCATTTTCTTGTGCGCACCTGTGTTCTGTACCACTGGTCACTTAGTTACCCCTAGTTCCTGTGTGATGGGTTCCAATGCAGTTTCATGTGCTCCCTCAGTCGGTTTTCGTTGTCCATTGGTCGACTGGGTGGTTTCTATCCCTCCCTTCTGGGTCCCTGGCTGCTCTAAGCCATCGTCTCCCTGAGTCGGCTTGGTTTGGCCCGTTCTTCATTTCTTGGGTATTGGGATTTGTGGAGGCTGTGTTTCTTCCTACGTAGCCCCTCCTTCTACTATTTGTCATGGTACTTCTCTGGGTATATATGGAATCCTCCATTCATTAGGCCATTCGTTGATGATCATGTCGATATCACCCTCGGTGACGTGGTAGTGCATCTGTAGCCACTATTTAGAGTGATCAGCCATGAGTAATGAAATTTTGTACTCGCATCCTGTGTGTCTTTGTAGTCTACTTGGAACAAGTTTTATAGGTATGGTGCCCAGCTCATGAAGGTTCCTTCTGCACATTGAGCTGTAACATCATTGACTCTTGTCGGTACTTCATCTTTGTGGAATTTTCTTAGCAGGTTGCAGGCTAAGATTTTTGCGCCCAATTGTGTCATGGAATTATTGATCCTTTTAATTATATTGCCTCTTGTTCCCTTGTTGGTGCCATATTTATTCCTCATCTCTTTTGCCAATGATTTTTCCTTGGACTTATCATCCAGAATCAACGCGGGATCCATACCCCCGGTGGGTAGGCCTATTATCTACGTGATAAGTTTGACTGTTATGGGGATGGTTTTGTCCAGCCATATATCTCGTCCATGTGTAACTTATAGTAGTTTCTTGATGCATGTCATCGCATATTGGCGTTTGACAAAGTGTGGTATCTTCAGCAACTCTGGAATTCCTTTTTTTTCCAGTCCAGTGGCCCACTAGTGTGGCTGAGTGATGGTTTCTTCGAGTTGGTTCACAACTATTTTCGGCATAAAAACTTGTGGTGCAAGCTCTAGATATTTGGTCTCATCTGCTACGTCATGGTAAGAGTACTTGAGCTTCTCGACATGGCCTAATAGATGTGGGTCCACCTGTACTTCCTTTGGTATGCGAGGTAGCACAATCTCTACAGTCAATTTCTTTCGAGGTGAGCTCGGTATCTGAATTCAGTCCTACTTACACAATGGTTGGATCGAGGTTCTAGCAGCTTTCGGTTGCTCCTTCACCATCCATTCTTCCCAAGTCGTGGCTATTTCACCCATCAGCTCGTCCAAAAGAAAATATGGGATGGGTATTTTTGGGACGTCTGGTTGCACTTCTGCTTCCGGGTTTTGTGCACTTCTGTTAGCTCCTAGGGCTACTTCGGCGTTTTCTGGTGGTATTTCCTGGTGGGCTTCTTCTTCTTTGTTCTGAGGCTCGTGTGATGTTGCTGGTGTATTCTGTTCCATTACCTTTGTTCATGGTTTCAAAACCTCCTCTAGTATGGGTGTGGACTCTATTGGTATTTCCTCTAGTGATGGGATTTCGTCAATATCGACGATTTCTGGTGGTTGTTGTTCGCTTTCTTCTAGTGGTCCTTGCGACATCGTCTGAGCCCTGGTTGATCTAGCTGTCTGGTCTGGTTCTGCGAGTTTCAATGGTGTCGTAATGGTGTCTGTTGAACATTTGCGGAGTTCTAATGGCTTCGGTGAGCTCTGTGGTTTCACTTTGTTCATTCTTGTTGTTGTTGCTCTTTTCCTATTCTCCTTTCGTGAATAGACTAACTGCTTCTATGCTTGTGTGTTGTATGGGATCGTCATGAAGCTTGTCAAGGATGCTTCCTCCATCATGCGATTAATTCACCATAAATGTAGGTTTAATGCATCCACGGTTGTTTCGAACTTGCCATTGTTCCTGCTCTGCTGTCTCAAGTTGGCATGTTTAATGTGGCATCCCATCACTCCTTGCCTTACTTTAATTCTGCTTCTTGTTGTCGTGTCAGCCTGCTTTTGGTGGCTTTCCTTTTCCCACTTGTTTCCTTTTTCTATATGGTCGTTGTCTTTTCCCTTGTTGGCTTCGTGTTTCATATGTGGCTTGTCCATCATGCTGCATGCTGTTTTTTTTTTTTTTTTTTACTGGGCAGTGGGTGGTTGACTGTCCTTGTACATCTTCAGCCAGCTCCCATTGATCATTCCTCTGAGGTCTGTGCCCGCTAGATCTCTTAACTGTACATCTCCTTTGTTTGTGACAACATTTACCTCGTATGGTCCTAGTCAATGCATTCTCAGCTTTCCTGGGTGCTGCAATGATTTTCTGTCGTAGAGTAATAATAGATATCCTTCTTTGAATGTCTTCCTCTTAATGTGGCGGTCATGCCAAGATTTGTCTCTTACTTTATCTACTTGTTGATGGAATCCTGTCAAGATTCGGTCTTCCTACATTGACAACAATTGCATTCTTTCCTGTACTATGCCTCATTCTGTCATTTGTGTAATGGCTACTACACGTAGGTTGGGTATAAAAAATTCTAAGGGCGCTACTGCTTCTTGACCATAAACTAGTTTGAATGGTGCGTGGCTAGTTATATTTTTTCAAGTGGTTCTATATGCCCATAGTATTGTTGGTACCTTGATATCCCAATCATCCCTGTTGACGTTGCATATCTTTGTCAAGGCATTTTCTAGGATTTTGTTGAAGGCTTCTACCGTGCCATTTGCCTGTGGATGATACGGTGTTATTTTTTGGTGGTGAACTTCAAAATATTCTAGCATTGCTCAGATGGTGTTGTTTATGAAGTGCGTTCCTTGGTTTCTCATCAAATTTCTTGGGCACCCAAATCTAGTAATTACCTGTTCAAAGAGAAAGTGTGCAGATGTCTCTGCGCTGCAATCTTTTACTAGTGAAGCTTTCGCCCATCTCATTAGGTATTCCATCGTGGTGATAATATATCTCACCCCCGTTCTTTTGGATGGTGGGTTAATGGGTCCCACAAAGTCTATTGCCCATTTGTCGAATGCCTAAAGTGTCACTTTTGGTCGTAGTGGCATCTCGTCTCTTCTGTTAGGTTTGGCTACCCTTTCACAGACATCACATTGTTGGTAGTATTCTTTCAAGTCTCTATGGATCATTGGCCACCATAATCCTACACATAGTACCTTCTGCATGGTAGATTTTCCTGCATAATTCCCTCATGCTATTCCCTCGCGGACTTCTACTAAAATTCTTGGTCATTTGTGGTCTAGTACGTATCTTCATAAGATGATATGTGTGTCCATCTTGTATAGATTTCCTGCGATCAATTGATATTCTTTTACATGGACTACCAGGTTCTTCTTCTGCACAGTGGTATATTCTTGCGGCGCAGTACCTGTCCTTAAGTACTGGATGATCTCTGCGAAGTAATCATCAACAATCTGTACTGAGAATAGTTGTGCATCTGGAATGTTTTCTTCTAAATTCATTGGTTCCTCTCCATTTGTGAACCTCGATAGGTGATCCGTTCCTGCATTAAATTTTCTTGGTTTAACTATTACCTCAAAGTCAAATTATTGGAATAGTAATAACCATCGACATATTCTCCCCCCCAACACTGGCTTGTTGACTACGTATTTTAGGGTTGAGTGATCTGTAAACATCTTAAAGTATTTTCCCAATAGGTAATGTTTGTATTTCTGTAGTGCATACACCATAGCTAGGCCTTCTCTTTCTATTGTGTTATAATTATGTTCTGAATCTGATAATTTTCTTCTTGCGAATGCTATCGGGTGATCCAAGTCTCTTGCTCCTGGTTATGCCAAGATAGCTCCAAGTGCTATCGATGATGCATCTACATGTACATGGAATGTCTTCTCTCAATCTGGAAATATCAATATTGGTGCGGTGACCATCTTTTCCTTCAAGGTATCCAGACCGTGTTGGCAATCATCGTTCCATTGATACTTTGTATATTTCCTTAACAGTTTTTCCATTGGTGCTGTAATCTACGCGTAGCCTTTGATGATTTTCCTGTAATATCTAGTATGTCCTAGAATTTCTCTTAGTTGGCATACTATTTTTGGTGTTGGTAGATTAACAATGACTGGGATTTTGGTCGGATCCATTAGAAAGCCCTGTTTGCATACTATGTGTCCCAATAGTATCCCAAATGGTGTTCCAAATATGCATTTCTTGATATTCAGTGATATCCTACATTGTCTACATCATTCTAGAATCAGTCGTAACACTTCCACATGGTTTTTCAATAGGCTATAGACCGTCCAATCATCCAGGTATACTTCAAGAAATTGGTGGATGAATTCCTTAAATGCTGCAATGGCCACTCTATAAAATATCGCATGTGCATTCTTCAGTCCGAACAACATGACTGTATACTGATAAGATCCCCATTCTGTTGCAAATGTGGTCTTGTGTCTATCCTCCTATGCTATCTTAATCTGATGATATCCTGAGAATCCATTGGTGAATGAGTAGGCTTCATGGCCTCCTACGTTCTTGAGTACTTTGTCTGTGAATAGTGTGGAATGCGTCATGTAGGCATGCATCATTCAACTTCCTCAATTCGACACATATCATGATCCCTCTTCCCTGTTTCCTGTCCTGTACTACCATCAGGATTATCCATTCTGATTCTTTGATTGGTTCAATGATGTCAGTCTCAAGCATCCTATCGATCTTGTCTTTAACGTTTTCTTTATATATGGTATTCAATCTATATGGTTGTTGCTTAACGGGTCTTGCATCGGGTCTGAGTGGTATCTTCATTTCTCCTAATCCTCCAACTATGCCTTTCATCTCTGTAAAGGTTGTGTGAAAAAGGTCATTGTATTCGCGCAACAATTCTGTGATACTTTCTAGTGTCTGTTTGTCCTCATAATCTCCAATAATGACCATTTTGGGTCGCTCGACGGTCCCTATGTCAACCTTCTTTATCTTGATTGGCACATATATGACCTCTGACTCTAAGGGTGGTCCTTCCACATCTCTCTTGCCTTCAACTTCTTTGATCTGAATATCACACGGATCATCTTCATCCGATGCTTCATCCTGTACATGGTAGCATGACAGTAGATCGTTGACTGTCTGCTTATTTCACTGTTGTACCTATGTTATATCTTCTACTTCTGGTTCGTCAATGAATATGATGTTTCTGATCCATTTCAGGGTTGCGTTCATGTTGGGGTTCTCATGGTTGAATGAGGAAGTGACTGTAAAGTTTTGTTGGAGTGTTTCCCATGTCCTAGTTCCTTTACGCATTTCCTGGTCCGTATACCAATTCGCTGGTATGTCCTCTAAAGTATGAATAAAGTAGTGAGACCATTCCTCCAGTGGCATCATTTTCCACATTGTTTTACACTCCTCCAAGTGTTTTGTTGGTGTGCCTAGTCCATCATATTTTTTTTGTTGGTTACCTATCTGTTCTGCACCAAAACTAATGCACAGTAATTGCTTACATTGGTACCAATCTGTGATAGTTTCTTTGTGTGCACCCCACCATCTTGTGGGTGTATCCTTTAGTGATAAATCTAGTGCTAGCAATCTGTGGGTTCCTAAGACTTCATCTTCATATTGTGTCAAGAAATTTTCCAAATCATTTAGCTCATGAAAACTGGGTGGTTCTCTGATTTCTGTGCCAATCCACCTTACTGCATGGTCTATTCTGTCACACCTTCTCATGTATACTTTGTGTAGTATTTGCTGCCAGTTTTCTAACTCGGTGTTTGAGACTGTTGTGCATGAAGTAATGCTCCACCAACCAAGTATCCCGTTTGTAGTTGGGTTTATATAGTCTTCATCACGCCCAGTTGTTCTGTACAACTAGTCGATTTCTTCTAAATCCAGACAAGTGGGTTCTACGAGCCTCTCGCCTTATGATGGGTCAAGTGGGGCTATGACCCTGTAGTCCCCTCAAATTTCATTTTTTTGGTTTTTAAGTTAATTATGGCCTGGTTGTCGAACGCCCAATCCAGACCAAGTAGCGTCGGGTAAGGTGTTGTGTCGTCTACTATTTCGATGACTTCAAAGTCTGCCTTAGTTTGCACACCATCTAGATCTATCGTCACTCCTTTTAGTCTACCTATTGGTATGACTCTATGTTGATTTTCTAGCTTTAATTGAACGGTTGAGTATCCCAGTGTAGGTTCTCCCATGCATTTCCATGTATCTTTTGGTAGTACATTCACTTCATATCCTAGATCTAGTATAATATATCCCATATTGAAATCCCCAATGTTAGCATTTAATCTAAATTCCCTAATTGTTCTTCTTCTTGTGTGTAGGTGGTTGACAATTTTCAATTCTGGCTTCTATTTCGTCTCGCTGCTACATTTTTATAGGATGTTTTGCAATAATTTGACAGATGAAGGATCACTTAACATTTTGATGCATGATTGAAAAATGTCTTTGATCATACTTACTTGTTCCTCGGGTTGTATTCTATTGGTATGGTCTAGTGATGGCAACATTTCATATTCCAGAGATTCCTTGCTCTGTTGTGCAGTCGGTGCAATGTTCTCCTTCTAGAATTCTTGTCGGGATTCTGTAAAAACCTCCTTCTCCTTATGCGCATCGAACTGCTTCTTGGGGTCAGTGTTCTTCTTTACCCATTGGTTCTGAACTAGTTCCTATCGAACTGCGTCATTTCCTATTTCCGTTCCTCCTCGAGTGACTATATTGATGTTCCGACCATCATCCCTTGCTTCGAATGAAATCCACTGATCATTTTGGTTATTTTGATTCCTTTTTCCTGGATCTTTCCAGGTAATGTCATACAATCCTCTGTATCATAGTCTGATGTGCGACAATGCATACAAGTCACTGGTGGAAGTGGACACTCTTGTGCATAATGTCCTAGTTGTTTGCAATTGTGACATGTGATAGGTCCTCTGTCACGTCTGAAACCTCCTATGTCTCACCCTTCTCCTCTGTAATTTGAGTGGTCACCTCACGACATGTTGTACTATTGTCCCTGATTACACTGCACAGTATTGTACTGGGGCTATGCTGGGTTGTATTATGACTGTGTGTTATTGTAAGGTTGCGGCGTAGCATTATGCTGTTGATGTGTAGTGTTGTATGGTGCTGGGGCCTGATTGAACTGTGGTGTTTCCTGCCCAGCCATCATTTATGCTTGTACCATGTATGCATCTGATGTTCTTTCCTACATCAGCTCCATAGTTATGCAATCTTTGTCGTCATGGTCGACTGACTTGCAAAAGTTGCAATATGATTTCTTTGGAACTGTTTGGTATTTCTACATTATCATACAGTGGTAAGGGTTGTGGCCCAATTTCTTTCTTATTTCACACCATAATCCTCCATGTGGTAGTGGTTTTGGCATCCCTATATCCATATACTATCCAAATGTTGGGCATTCGTTCTTATGGTGTCCTTTTGTCTTGTAGGAAATGCACCAAATGACTTCTCGTTTGTCCTTGTTCTTATTCTGGTTCAACTAAAATGTTAAGTTCTTCATATCCTCCTTCATTTCTTCGATATCCAGGTCGATCTACTGGTACTGATTCTCTTCCAATTGTAAGTCTGCCTACAGATCCTCTGCTTGCGTCTAAAACTTTTGTTGTCTTAATGGATATTTTAAGTGTGGGAGTAGTGAGTTGAAAAAAAGGTGTCAGTGCTGCATATCGGTCATAAGGTATTTTAAATTTCCTTTTAATCACTTGAATCTTTGATCAATCTCCCATACCAATTCTCTTGGTTTTTGTCTTATTTCAATCATCTCATTTATGTATTGGTCCACTGAGCTTGACTTCTAGAACTCATTGATCAATAGTTTCTTAATGTATTCCAGTGTCCTTGTCATTCTGGGAACATTGTTCGTGTCTAGACTCATGTACCAATTTTTGTGCATAGTCCCTTAGCATGATCGCTAGATGCGCAAGTTTGGTGTCTTCGTTAGTGATCTTCTTTGCTTCCCAGATCTTTGCACAAATGAACAGATGCTTCTCAGGGTCTTCTGCTACTTCTCCTCAAAACTCTGGTAATCTGATAGTAGGATCGTGTCCTGCCATTCCAAATACTGAGCTACTCGCTCCTCCATGCGGTGTATATACTTGACTAAGGTTGCCTAAACTGGCTCCTCCAGTTGTTTCTCCTTGTATAGATGTACTTTCTATTGTTGGGCTTCCTCCAAACTTTGGTTTTCTAAACGGTGGTTTTCTCTTTGGTGTATTGGTCGCACATGGGTTTATGTGTTACACACTGACATTAATCTAAAAGGGAGGGCTTCCTTCGCATCCTTGTTGGTGTATAAATATGTTCAATGTATATCTTACACTCATTTCAATGTCAATCTGGGATTCGTAATCGAAAGAGTCGTTACACTATATGTGTCGAGAGAAAGTAACCTACCTAAGTATGTTGCATATAGGAAATAATTAATAACATAAAAACTCTGTTTATAATATTTCTAAATACTTCAAATATATTTTAACTTAGAAGAGAAAGATGATAGTGAAACTTAAACAAAAATACAATCAAAGAGATGTTGTCCTAAAGAAACAAGTCTGTTCATTTCAGACTCTTGAATTAAAGGGATGAACTTTAAGAATCTTGTCTTCTATAGAAATCGAAACAATCAATTCCAATCACTCTAGAAATCAAAACCAACTTCAACTTCATGTAATTCAATCAAACCACCACAAGGAGTATTGAGTATAACTGAAAGACTTTATTGCAGAGCATGAATATGAGATATAAAGTCTTCTGGTTCCTTGATATACTAAATCTACTGCAATCATAAACTCAAGATATTAGTTCCACACTTCAAGTAATTAAATGCCCATATTCAACATCTGAGAATGAAATGTCTATTCAATCTAACACCTGCTTACTCACACCAATCCAAAAATGATTGACTCAATGCTGAACTCCAAAAATAAATTAAAGACCAATCACACACACGTTGTTGTAAAATAACCACACAAACACACAGAACATATACAAGGAGGTTTACCTTAGTTGGGGTAGTGGGCCCTTGCCAAACCAACAAGGAACCTCTTAAGAAAGTAAAATACTAAATCTTTTCACTCACATTCAAGAATTGACATAAAATATCTTCTGCATTAATTCAACTGGTAAATTGGATCAATAGTCTTTTACTTCATACATAAAAACGATAGGTATCGTCTGGTTCTAAAAGTATACTTCGTTACATTTTCTATCATCACTAACTATCATCTATACGACATTCCTTATATAAGGTAAGATGATACTATCAATTTCTATGGATAAGCATTAAATAGTTTGAGAAATTTTACAATTAAGATTTACATCGAATTTTTAGGAATCGACTCCATCCTCATGACATGAAGTGCATGAGTGATGGAATCTCTTGCAACTTGAAAACTGATTTGGGTGCTTTTATTCAACTGTCTTATTGAAATATTCACCATCATTCTGGTCCAATTGGCACATTCTGAAAACAGAGGTTCTGGTACTGGATTGCACACAGTCGCGAGTTTGGTACCAGAATGGATGCAGAGTGGGTAGTACCAGAATAGCGCACGACTTGGTACCGGAATGGATTTGGTACCAGATTGCATGGTGTCTGGTAGTGCTATATAGACTTCTCATAAATCAAACCATTAGGACTATACACAATAAAACACTTTAATCGAATTAATTTAAGAAAGTTAAACAAACATGCTTTAAATGATCAATTACCTCTTGTGAACATGACCACAGCTATTAGGTATGTGTTTTGGGAGGGAACAATCTATTATAGGCTCATAACATAGGAAAAAAGGTCTTAGATACAGGATAAGATAGAGCATTGTCTATGTCAAAATAGGGACTCAACATTTCCACCATGTTGAAAGTGTTGCATGTCCTCATGCAATGTTATCAAAAACTGATACCCAAAAACTTTATGCACAATTGGACCCTTATTTGTTATTCCTCAGATTGCAGGATGTTAAAACCAGAAGCTTCACTCTTCAATTCCTTCTTGATCACCCTATTGTAATGGATAAATAATAAGACCTTGTTAAGTTTGGTAGATACCTTTGCATGTTGTTCCTTCAATTCTGCATTCTCTGCCTTGATATGCCTGTCCAATATTTTGTATTCTTCAACTTCTTGCTTCAACCTCTCTATCTCTGTTAACAATGTTTGTTTGTTTAGGGACTTGTCTGGGCTAGGTGTCATTATTTCTTTAGCTACTATTTATCAAGCTTCTTTTTCTTTCCTCAAACTCCTCAAAGTATTTATTATCATTTTTCGTCTACTCAGGGACTTGTCTGGGCTAGGTGTGAGTGCTTCCTAAGTTACCACCTCTCGATTTTCTTTTTCTTTCCTTAAATCCCTCAAATTCTCTGTTACCAACCTTTCAATCTCACTTATTGTTACCAGCCCTTCTATTTCTCTTGTGGTAGCTCCACAACCACTTCCTTTTTTTGGAGAAATCAGAATATCCATGGATTCTCCTTGAGGAGAAGGTATGTTTGGAGTTGTCACCTGCTTGGCCATACTTCTGGTGGTCCTTCATATGGGAAATGAGACTTTATTATATGTGCTGACAGGGGTACGAGTTTCTTCAAATAGATTCCTTTTCTTAGATTTGTTGACAGGGGTAGGCCTAGACACATGTTCCTCCTGTGTTGACTTGACTTTTATCTTGCAGCCTTGAGTTGTGAATTCTGGGTTTTGCTTCTGCTGGCCAATATGTATTTCTATCCTGGAAGATTGAGGCATAGGCTCTGGAACTTTTTCCTCCTTCCCTTCTAGTTTCTTTTTGTTTTTTCTTATCACCTTAGTGGTTTCCTTCAATTCACCAACCGATTTTTGGAAAGGCCGAGTAGCTTCAAGAATACTTTTCAATATTTTAGGGGATTTCGGAGGGGGTTTTACAGTTGACTCTAGTAAAATATCCTGTTGATCTATCTCCTCCTTCTTTCGTTTCTTACTCTGTGATATTTGGTATTTAGGGTGCAAGACTGAGCTAGATGATTTAGCTTGAGCAGAATTTTTCTTGCTTTGTAAGTTGAGGTCAAGGGTCTTCTCTATTTGGCTGGCTGGTTCTAATGACATCTCCATGATTATTTCAGGAAAGTTGTCTGATCGACCTCCTAGTTCCGAGTCTTCTTTTCATCTTGTACTCTTTTGAACTGAGGTAGGACTTACTTTCTGGGACTCGGTGGTTGTATTCTTCCTTGATATAGTAGGTTCCCCTACGAAAGACTTTTCTATCATTGATTTCTTAATGGGCTGAGATGAGATGGGTATAACAGTGCCTTCTTTACCTCCTGATGTCACCTTTCTATCTTTCTTTGCCTTTCTTATTGAACTCTCACTGTGTGTCCCTGCCTCCTGTGTCTCAACAGATTTCGATTTTTCTTGAGAAAAACTCTATTGGAGTAATTGCTTCCAACTACCACCTTGTGTTTTTAAAGCATGAACAACCAAAAGTTTGATTAAACCATGATGAGAAGGCTAGTTTCAGGTTTCTTGGAAACTAACCTCACCCCTCTCACCATTTTCTTTAAACTCATCCATAGAAAGTGGGGAAAATTAATATGTGGTCCTCCCTCGAAATGTGATAAAATATTTAAATGATAAATGAAGGTCACTGCATACCTTCCCTCGTAGGTGAGGAATTTTTGCAGACTTATGAGCATCATCTAATATTCCTCTTTGATGTATCTTCGAGAGATTCCCTTGGTCCAATCAGGGTCTTGATGTTCTGATTTGAGGAATTTTTGACAGATCTTTTTGTCAACGATCACTCTCTTGAAGTATTTTTCTCTATCCATCGGGAGACTCGTAGCTTCTTCTATAGTGGCTTCTGTAATTTTTAACTTCATGTCCCCAAACTGCACATTTTCTCCATCATATGTCTGCATAAAGATGAGAGAAATTCCCTCATGATGACCTTTAAACTTCTCCAAGAATGGCACCCACCCTGCATGTTCATATTTGTTCTTGCAAGCCTAATATTATGTTGTTTCTCTATATATTTGAAATATGGGCTCATGCCTGTTGATCCCCATGCTAGATCAAACAATTCTCTTGAGTGGATGAAGCATAGACATAAGGTAGAGGGTTGAGTATTGGATAAACATAGGCTACAATAGAGTATCGGATGGGAAAAATATGCAAGGGATACGAAGGCATAGGATGTATGTAGATGGTGTGAAAACAATGGTAAATAACACTCATCTAGATGGCGGAGCCATCCAGAGGATCGCTTATAAATGGAAGTGTAGATTACAATGGTCACATCAATAATCATGATGACATGGTGAGGCAGGTCGGATCCACTAACGGTTTACAGATTCATGGGAAACTTGGTGTCAGATGATATTCATGGAAGGATGTGGTCATTATGATCGGGACTCGTGTATATGAAATTGGCTGGGATCATTACTCGATATGTTGTGATTCGTGGTTCATGTCATTTCATATAGTATGTCAGTGAATCATAAGTTTATGGGGCTTATTTACCAGATAGATAGAGGGAGTATGAGTTCGATCCGGTAAAAGACATCATGACCTTGCACTCTTGATATTTCGTCGGACATATTCTCTTTACGGAAGTGTGGTCGAGGATTTTACAAAGATTTGTGACAAAACAAGGGTATGTCATGATTCGAGAGAAATCAAATGTTCTAAATACATATTTAGTCTAATTCCTTTAAATAACACGAAAAAAATGTTGAACCTGTATGTCCTAGCACTAATAATTGGACAACAACTTGGAAACATGATGAAAGTTACCCTTCACATTCTTACCAGTGCCGTATCGTCTAAGTACTGGATCACCTGTGCACAAAGTTGAAATTAGTATGAGATCATTTGAGTACTGGATTACCTAAGTGTCGGTTTTTCTGAGTACCGAATCACCTCTGTGTAGAATTTGTAATTAGTACCGGAATAGCCCAGGGTCCCTTCTTTTATGCCAGATAGGATCTGGTACCAGATAAACACAACGATATGATTTGGTGTAGGGGTGGCCCTTGGTACCAGATGAACATAGAGGTGATCATTGATGCCAAATAAGCACAGAGATGAACATTTTTTCTGGTGCTTGAAAAATATTTGACACGGATTCTGGTGGCAGTGATTTGTAGGAATAGCTGGTGTTCTGTGATCAAATTCGACTGAAAAACCATGTAGTTACCAAATTTTGTAGTGGAATGATGAAATAAATCTTTGTAATAGGAGGGTATTCTGTAATGACCAGTTACTGAGATGACATAACCCCTTTTCTTTTTGGAACCAAGGTGATCACGCTTCTGCTGGCATTTCCTCTTTTATTACAATAACAATAATAATCCTAACTACTACTTTTCTGTGGATTTTTATCGAGCCTATATTAGTTAATGCTCACCGGTATTTTCAATTTTATAGAGTCTAAAAAACTTAAAGGAAAATCTCTATACTATCCCATGGATTTTTATCGAGCCCGGGCCAGTTTCTGCTCGCCGGTATTTGCAATTTTAAAGAGTCTGAAAAACTTAAAGAAGACTCTCTATACTGTCCCGTGGATTTTTATAGAGCCCAGGCCAATTCCTTCTTGCCGATATTTTCAATTTTAAAGAGTCTGAAAAACTTAAATAAGACTCTATCTGGTAGTTTTCCTCCTTATTTGTTTATCTACATGGGGACACAACAAATCTTTTTTTCTTTTTCTTTTGTTAGTTATATCAAAAAAATAAAGAAAAACTCCATCTAATGACACACCTATGTACAGAAAATGAATTTATACAATTGAACTTACTATGGTAGGTCAGCAGGAGGAGAAACCCTCTTTCTTATCCGCTGCATTTCGGAACTCTGAAGAACATTTTTGACAAAATCCTCCTTTGAAAGAGGCTTGTGATAAACCTTCATTCGATGCCCATTTACAACAAGGGAAGTCTAATTTTCATCAATGTTATTTATCCTTACTGAACCATTTTCATAAACTATATCAACCTCATAGGGCCCCATCCATCCAGTAGACAATTTACCTTTAAATTTTTTGAATCTTCTATCATATAGGAGGGCCCAATCACCTGGCTGGAAGGACTTCTTTTTAATGTGCTTTTCGTGCCATTTGGTCCTTTTCTCTTGTATCAAGGTGGTTCTTTGTAGAGAATCCTATCTTATCTCATCAAGATCATTTAATTGTAATACCCTCTATTTTTTTAGCTTCGTTCAGGTCCATTCCCAATTGCATGGCAATTCTGAAGGTTTTTACCTGAAAATCTATGGGCAGTAGTACCTGTTTCCCATACACCAAATCATAAGGTGTATGGCATGTTGTATTTCTCCAAGCTATCCTATAGTCCCACAGGGCCTCGAGCAACCTATCGGCCCAATCGTTGTGATGTAGCTGAACATTCTTAGTGAGGATGGCCTCTATCACTTTGTTGGTTGATTCCACTTGGCCATTGGCTTGGGGGTTATAGGGTGAAGACTTTCTGTGTTTGATATTGTATTGTTCAGTAAGAGCCTTGACCAAATTTGAGGTGAATTGTGTCCCTTGGTCAATGACTATTTCTCGAGGTACCCTGAAACGAGTGAAAAATTCCTCAAAGAGAAAGTCTACAATAGATTGTTCATTAGTTGAATACAAAGCCTTGGATTCTACCCATTTTGTTGCATAGTCTGTGCAAACTAATATGTACTTTTTTCTATGGGACATGGGATTGATAGGTCCTACAAAATATAAGGCCCATTTTTCAAAGGGTTCAATCACTACTTGGGCTTGGAGTGGCATTTCGTCAACTACTGTAGGTTTTCCCATTCTTTGGCAATCATCGCAGCTGGCCACGTATTTCTTTGCATCCTTGAATATGGTTGGCCAATAATAGCCAGACTGTAGGATTTTGTAATATGTCCTTTTTTCAGCAAAATGGCCTCCACATGGGCCATCATAAGCTCTGAATATATCCTTCATTTTGTCTTCCCAGACACATCTTCTGATTACCAAATCAGGTCCAGTTCGGTATAGGGTATCCTCATGCCACATATAATTGGCACTTAGCTGAATAATTCTTTGTTTTTCTCTGGATGTCATACTTTGAGGCATATTTCTTGTTACCAGATAGTTGGCTACGTCTGCATACCAAGGGGTGGAAGTAGAAATGGAAAATAAATTCTCATTCGTAAAATCATCATTTACTGGAGTATTGTCACCTGTATGAATAAGTCTAGACAAGAAATCAACAACCAATTTGTCTCTTCTAGGCCTATCTATGATAGTGATATTGAATTCTTGTAGTAACAACAACCATCTAGTCACTCTAGCATTTGTAACAGGTTTGTTCATTAGAAATCTGATAGTTGAGTGGTCAGTGTGCACAAAAAAATTGTATCCTGTTATATAGTGTCTAAACTTGTTAATGGCATGTACTACTGATAAAAAATGTTTTTCTATGACATTATAGTTTTCTTCAGTAGGTGAGAGGTTCTTGTTAACAAAGTATATAGCATAAGGAATCTGCCCTTCCCTTTGTCCTAATACAACTCCCAAAGCAGTATCTGAGGCATCTGTGCAAATATGGAAAGGAAGAGACCAGTTTGGACCTCTCAAAGCAGGGGCACTTGAAAGTTTTGTTTTGAAGATTTCAAAGGATATTTGGCATTCAAGATCATCCCAACAAAATTCAGCATCTTTTGTTAGCAGTTTGAAAAGGGGGGCAACTAGGTTTGTAAAATTTTGAATAAATCTCCTATATTAGCCATCATGCCCTAAGAAACTTCTAATTTCCTTTTGTGAGATAGGGATCTTGATTTGGGAAATAATGTTGATCTTGGTAGGGTCCACTCTTATTCCTGTACCAGAGATGTGGTGACCTATAACAATTCCTTCAGTGAGAAGCATTCTCAATTTTTCATGACTGAGTGAGAGGTTGGTCTCTTTACACCTAACCAATACCTTATCCAAATTATCCGATGCCTGTTGGAAGTCATCCCCATATACCGTGAAATCATCCATGTAGACTTCCACACAATCATTGGTTAAATCAGAGAAAATAACCAAGAAAACCCTTTGAAAGGTAGCAGGGGCATTACATAACCCAAAGGGGAGAACCCTATAGGAATAGGTTCCCCAAGGACAGGTGAATATGGTCTTATCCTGATCTTTTGGTGAAATTTGTATTTGGTTGTAACGACTAAACCCATCCAAGAAAGAAAAATACCTCTTCCCAGACAAAGTGTCTAAGACCTGATCTATGAAAGGCAAAGGGAAGTAGTCCCTATAGGTGTCCTTGTTTCATTCTCAAAAGTCCACACAAATCCTCCATTTCCCATTTTTCTTTGGTACAATAACTAATGGGGAGACCCACTTGATATCTGATATAGGGTAAATGAAATTGGCTTGTAGGAGTTTTTGGAGTTCTTATTTTACTATATCTTTCAAGGTTGGGTTCATTCTTCTTTGGGGCTGCCTGATAGGTATGATCTGATTGTTAGTGTAAATATGATGCATACAGGTGTCTGGGTGGATCCATTTCATGTCAGAGTAATCCCATGCAAACGCATCAGATTTCCCTTGAATCATTTGTATCAACTTTTGTTGTTGATCTGTTTCTAGGCTAGCATTGATATATAAGGATTTTCCAGGACTGATTTTAACATCTTGAACAACTAATTATTTCCCCTCCCCTACTTGTGAAATAATGGCTATTGTAGAAGTGGAAGGGTGCCAAATTTATTGAAATTCATGGCTAAAGATGTGTGTGTAGTTAGGGAAAGATTGAGGATAGTCAATTCATGCCGAAGCAGCCGAGAATAGACTTAGGATTTGTTCTTCAAAGTGATCTTATAATCCTTTTAATTGTTCAAGTGTCAAGAAGGGCTGAGTACAGTCCTCCTCCCCACAGGGATTCTCCAACCAGAGAGGAACTTCAGTGGCTGGTTGGGCGGGGGGGAAAGGATAAGTTTATGACTTTGAGTGCCATTGGAAATTGTCATTTCTCCAGATCAGAAACTGATGAATGCATCAGTAGTGGCCAACCAAGGTCGGTTCAGTACCATTGGGTGTCCTAGTTTGGGGGATTTGGGATGGATTACTAAGAAATCCACAGAGTATTCCCAAGAGGCCAATGTCACTGTTATATCATCTAAACTTCCTGCTGGGGTGATGACTGATTTATCTACAAGCTCCAACAATGTTTGTGTTGGTCTTAGGTGATCTAGCTGCAGTGTTTTCATAGTGTTTACTGACATCACATTTATTTCTACCCCTAGATCAATCAATTTGTTAGGTAAGGAAAAACCATTGATTTCTATGGTTACCACTGGGTTTCCTAGATCACTATACTTAGATGGCATTTTTGTTCTAAATTCAGATAACTGCCCTGCCACCCGTATGACAGGAGGTTCCTTCCTCTTTCTCCCTGGATTTTTAATGAAAAGGTCCCTTACAATTTTAGCATATATAGGTATGTCTTTAATGGCCTGTAGTAGTGGGATATTTACACATATGTTCTTGAGTTCAGTCTCTATATTATGTTCTAGAGGTTCCTTAGTTTTCTTTACGAGCAGCCTTTCTGGGTAAGGAGGATTCATTTTATGAGGTTTTTCTGCTACAATGGAGTTGGGAGAAGGAATTTCTTGTTGTACTGGAGTGTTTCTTTCTTCATTCAATGGGTTAGTCATCTGTTTTTCTCTTTGAACTATTTGGACATCTATTTGTTCTTATTGATTTGTGTGATTATGTACTTGTTCTTCTTGGATGACCATAGTGGGATTTTTTTTGTTTACAACCCTTCCTGATCGTAATTCAATTCCATTAAATGGAGCTGGCATTATTACATATGTAGGGAAGGTTTGTACTTCAACATTTTGTATAGGTTGTGTAGGCCTATTATTTGGGTTAGGGATAGGTTGTGTGGGAATAGGGGTAGGCCGAGGAGGGTTTTTGATGGGTGCAGCTTGCATTGGTTGCTGCATATTTGGATTCATGGGTAGTGTGAGTTGTTGTTGTAATTGTGGGGGTGGAAGAAGAGCAGGGGGGTTAAATCCTAGGAGCAACTGTGAAATATTCAAAGGATATTGTGGATAGGTGGGAAAATTTGTTGGTTGGAAGGGAACATTCCCATATACAAGTCCCCTCCATCCTTGTTACCAAGGTTGGGTTTGTGTCGACCACTAAGGATAAGACATGGGGGGTGCCCACTACTCTTGGGGGTATTGTGTAATTGGGTCTGCAAACATACTAGGGTTTTGTTGTCTCCATGGTCTC
This sequence comes from Picea engelmannii, assembly GCA_009831015.1. Taxonomy (NCBI): domain Eukaryota; kingdom Viridiplantae; phylum Streptophyta; class Pinopsida; order Pinales; family Pinaceae; genus Picea; species Picea engelmannii. The sequence continues at coordinate 233,020 of ML789753.1, forward strand.
CTAGGGGGTAGGATGTCTCAGGTTCTCCTCCTCCTTTGAACATGGCCTTGAGTCCGAGAAGAGAAGGGAATTCATTAGTAGGATGATCCTCTATACAGAGACCGCATATTTCAATAACAATAAGGGGGCATTCCTTTTTAGGGTGTTTCCTCCTACACTGATGACAGAAAATTGCTAACGCAACATTTTCTTCCTCTTGTTTTCTTTTAATTTTCATGGTATCTAGTTGGGAAATGATGGTGTTTAGCATATCTATTTTAAATTTTTCTAATAGATTTCCCAGTTCAATCCTAATGACACCTCCGGATGTGGGTTTAACAATTCTGTTGGTAGGGTCCCTTATACTCTTCCCTGTTTTATCTTGACTGCGAGAGTATCTTTTAGAATAATCTGCTATGTTTGCAAATGGATTTTGGTATACATCCCTAGAACTCATGAGGTTTAACACTTCAATGCAATCATCCCTCACACCCTTTAGAAATATAGTCCTAACTGTAGCTATATCTAAGGAAAACTACTTAGTCTTTTGGTAATTGTATAAGAACCTTTCTAGTTAGTCTTTTAAGCTTTCTTCTTCAGATTACTGCATTTTGAATATATCATTCCTAGCACCCCTAGGTCTGCAGTAATCTTGGTATTTCTAGAGGAAGGTCTCCTTCATACCATCCCAAGACAAAACAATGTGTTTCCCTAATCTCATGAACCACCTTAGTGCCGAATCTTTTAGTGTAGCTTGGAAATTTTTTTATTTTTGAGCATTATCTGTGTAATTATAGCTCCTACACAATATGTCAAATTCAAATAAAAACGATTCAGGGTCTTTTGTTGGCATACCTCGAAAATGAGGAAGTGAAGATAATGGAATGTTCTTCATAGCAACATCTTTAGCGATATCCAGTATGGGGAATCCAAATGTCTCTGTTTCATTAGCTATGTTTACCTCTTCTTCTGCCATGTCTCCAAGAAACTTGTAGGAAGGTGGTGAATTTTCTCCACTGAGTGATGGTTCCACCACTGGGTTACTTGGTATCTCTAGTTGTTCCAAGGTTTTGTGTGGCCTTCCAACAACAGATGCATCCTCTTCTATTACTACCTCTGCTTCTTTTCCAATTTCTCCTTTGCATGGGGTCGCTAGTGCTTCCTCTCTTTCTTGTTGTCTTATGTCTTCAATCTGAACAATGGCTTAAGATTTAGTACCCTTTTCTGTTGTTTCAATTGTTGCCTTTGATCTCTCTCCTCTAAGAATTTTTCCTGCACGAATTTTCAATGAATTAGTATAAGGGGTTTTTTTTGTTGTTGTTTGCTTTTCTATCTTTTATGAGATTTTAGGAGCAATAAATCTACCTTTATTATACCTATACCTACTCATAAAAGAAATTTAAATGAAATGAATGAAAAACGCAAATTCCTAATTAAAGGTAGGAGGACAACCTGACTTTGGAGCGACCCCAACAACGTGGATGCACAGGTTCTTACCTTTCGTCTTACTGTCTTCTCTCCACCCTCAGATTATCTTCAAATCCAATCCAATACTTCATCAAACAAATAAAAAACTCAAAATGCTACCTATTACCATTTACAACTCCTTGGCAATGACGCCAAAATGTTGGTGTATAAATATGTTTAATGCATATCTTACAATCATTTAAATGTCAGTCTGGGATTCGTAATCGAAAGATTCGTTACACTATATGTGACGAGAACAGGTAACCTACCTAAGTCTGTTGCATATAGGAAATAATTAATAACATAAAAAACTTTGTTTCTAATATTTCTAAATACTTCAAATATCTTTGAACTTAGAAGAGAAAACTGATAATGAAACTTAAAAAAACAGCCAATCAAAGAGATGTTGTCGTAAAGAAACAAGCATGTTCATTTCAGGCTCTTGACTTAAAGGGATGAACTTTAAGAAGCTTATATCCTATAGCAATCGAAACAATCAATTCCAATCACTCTAGAAATCAAAGCAACTTCAGCTTCATGTAATTTAATCAAACCAGCACAAGGAGCATTCAGTATAACTGAAAGACTTTATTGCAGAAGTCTTCTGGTTCCTTGATATACTAAATCTACTGCAATCATACACTCAAGATATCAGTTCCACACTACAAGTCATTAAATGGCCATCTTCAACATCTGAGAATGAAATGTTTATTCCATCTAACACCTGCTTACTCACACCAATCCAAAAACGATTGACTCAATGATGAACTCCAAAAATAAATTAAAGATCAATCACACACATGTTGTTGTAAAATAACCACACAAACACACAGAACATATACAAGGAGGTTTACCTTAGTTGGGGTAGTGGGCCCTTACCGAACCAACAAGGAACCTCTTAATAAAGTAACAGACTAAATATTTTCACTCACATTCAAGAATTGACATAAAATATCTTCTGCATTAATTCAACTGGTAAATTGGATCAACAATCTTTTACTTCATACATAAAAACAATGGGTATCATCTGGTTATGACAGTATACTTCGTTACATTCCCTATTATCACTAACTATCATCTATACAACATTCCTTATATAAGGTAAGATGATACTATCAATATCTATGGATAAGCATTAAACAGTTTGAGAAATTTTACAATTAAGATTTACATCGAATTTTTAGGAATCGACTCCATCCTCATGACATGAAGTGCATGAGTGATGGAGTCTCTTGCAACTTGAAAACTGATTTGGGCGCTTCTATTCAACTGTCTTCTCGAAATATTCACCATCATTCTGGTCCAACTGACACATTTTGGAAACAGAGGTTCTGGTACCGGATTGCACACAGTCGCGAGTCTGGTACCGGAATGGATGTAGAGCAGGTAGTACCGGAATAACGCATGACTTGGTACCAGAATGGATTTGGTACCAGATCAAAATTTCCTTGGGTACCATAATGGATTTGGTACCATATTGCATGGTGTCTGGTAGTGTCGGATAGACTGCTCATAAATCAAACCATTAGGACTGTAAAAAATAAAACACTTTAATCAAATTAATTTAAGAAATCTAATCAAACATGCTTTAAATCATCAATTATCTCTTGTGAACATGAACACAACTATTAGGTATGTGTTTTTGGAGGGAATAGTCTAGTATAGACTTATAACATAGGCAAAACGAGCTTAGATATAGGATAATATAGGGCATTATCTATGTCAAAATAGGGACACAAGATTTCCTCAATCTTCTCCACAACCCGAAGATCCTCTAGTATGTGGGACACAAGATTTCCTCAATCTTCTCCACAGCCCGAAGATCCTCTACCTATTCCTCATCATTGACCAAGCCCTCCCTCTCGGCTATGACTCTCTTCTTGGTATTCACCTTATATTGGTAGGGTGCTCCACTACGCGTTGTTCCTGATGACACCAATATCCACTTGAGTTGGTCGTCATCCATCAAGATTGGGTCCAAGGGTTCCTCCTCCTTCTTCTCTATATCCTTCCCTCCTTCCATTCCTCCTCTCTCTATCAGTGCTTCCCCCCTTCCCCCATGTGCACAGGGAAGTCTAGTTGTTTGGTTCCATTGTCATTACACCTTTTTTATATAGAAGTATATAGTGATCGAATGTAACTTCCTCTAGGTCATCGTAGGAACTCTTTCCTGGCTGTGCTATATGATTGTGATTTTTCTACCGCAAATTCTGTGATAAATCCTGTCACAATCATGTCAAGCCAAAATTCGACTGCGAGGGTGAATTTGTTGTTTACCTACTGTAGCTATTGGGTATGTATTGGAGTCCAATCTAGTTTTCGAATCCGGTTCATCGCATGGTTATCCTTTAACCTTAAGATCCACTCTTGTAGTAGATGTGGAAAATCACAGAAAAAGACTTTGTGTAAGTCTGTAAATATGTATTTATCTAGGTATTTACACAGTGTGATCGCAGGGTTTCTATTGTCTTTCTGTGAAAACTCTAGCTCTTTAGTTCTCAACCAGCCCTTGATTTCTTCTCTCGTTGGGTTCCAAGGTCTCAACATACCCTTCTAAAGGCTCATTTCTCTTGTGTTCCACTCCTTCGGCTCTTATTCCATATCATCTACTCATTCCTTTATTGTTCCTCTTAACATGACAACAGAACCATTTGTTGGTTAATCGATTCCTTTCTCGGGTTATCTGAATTATTGACCCAGGTTTCATGCCATTGAGGGTTCCAACAAAGCCTCTAAAACTATAGGCCCTCCTGGTGAACCAGAAGGAAACACAACACCCGGAAGGCGCTGCATAGTCTCACCCGAGATAGCTTTAAATGGGTGTCTATAAGACTTAGTTGTTTACAGCCTAGGACAGAGTAGGGGATAGGAGTTTCTTGATTAAGGTCAAATACCATGAGTTGTAAGGGGAACTACTTATTCCTTGGATTCGAATATGAATATCCCATATTTTAATTTAAGCAAAGTATAAATAGATTCATAACAATGTATTAACTCATTCATTAAGCTTAACCATCAATTGCTAAAAGAAAGAGGAGGCATGCATACATTTAACACATTACATGAGGATTACCGTGGTTCACCCCCTCCTGGGCTACGTGCACAAAGATTTGGCTCTTGGCTCTTGTATTATGATAGTTCGGCATTTCCAATGCCTCACACTTACAATTCTCCACAAAACTTGGTAAGATCTATGTGAGGCGAACTAGATCGCACCAAGCTCCACGACCTGCGGTCTAATCCTGAGATATACCTTCCCTCATATCTCCTTTGCTCAACAGCTTACACAATGGTTCATACCACTCAAAACATTAAATAGAATTACTAACAACTACTAATGAACAACCCTATATGATACTTTCGTATCTATATTTATACATTTTGGGCTCTTCAGCCTTTTACAGAATATTACCAAAATCCTAACCCTTCTTACATTAGGTCTTTCTCCCATACGTGTGATGTTCCTCCTCCAGCTGTCGCTTTCCTTTGTGCACACTTTCTTTCATGTGTGCATGTTGTTCTTTTGCCATTTGTTACTTCATTTTTCTACACGCTTTCTTTCCCATGATTGTTCTTCTTTCCTCTTTGGCCTGGTGCCAACACCCTACAAGAAATTAGTCTAAAAGAGGGAATTTTCTTCCTCCAACTAGGTATTGGTTGTCTCTAGATAATCCTTCAATATTACATTTGTGTTCACAATAGAGAAACAATAGTTGTAAGGAATTTGATTGTTTAGGAAGTCTATCATATGATTCTTGCAAGGGAATATATTTCTTCTTGCAAATTTCCTACAATTTATACAAAACTAGTTGATTATGAATAAATCAACTATCCTACTTGTTGGTCAATCTTCGACTGGGTCAAGAGAACTTACTTCCATATCGAAAAATAATAAATCTTACAAGGATATAGATCCTTGGTATTTTCTTGTACAATAGTAAGGAAATATACACAAAAACAACATAGATACAACTATGATCCATAGTAATGGAATTATTTCTCTACTTCTACAATAATTATTTGACCATGCAATGTTTTCCAAGTTGATGCTATTATTGGTCAATATGAAGGAAATTATTTTTTGGGAATACATTCTAAGATTCCTTGGAAACAACCAACCAACTTCTTCATACAACCACCAATACTCGGTCTTACCAACTATGATACATGGTCAAATAGTGCACCAATCAAATTATTGTCAATCAATACCACATTTAATATCTAAATATGATTGGAATATAATAGATTTTTTATTCTAATGGATCATTCCTCCATACAATCGTGTAACCAATAATTAGACTAAAACATGATTTCACCTCACATGAAAACATATATGAGTATTTTTCTAGTCAATAAGAAAGGTAGTCAATCAAAAATATTTAGTTGATCAAAGGAACACTTATCAACCACACTCAAAAAATACAAGAGATCTTAGTTGATACAATAAATCTCTAAAACGACAATGCTCAAGTTGGATTTCAACACTAAAAACGTCTCACCCATGGTCAATTGATCATTCAAATACTAGTATCTAAAGCATATATATTATGCCATGCATTTATATTTGGTTGATATTCATAGGAAAATATATGGTCTATTTAACAAATGGAGTTAGCCAAGTGGATAAACATCCACAAAACTAAATTGATTCACCTAGAATTCAATCAACTACTTCAAAAAAAACCTTGGAAGTAAAATAAGACAATAGATACAATGAACATAAAAAAGGTGGATCTAGAGCACCATATATCCAATCAATCATCCAACAATGTGTTGATTATGGAAATATAATTCCCCAAAGAATTAGTAGATGAGATAAAGAAACTAGGGTACACTATGAATCTATTCGATAAAATTCACCATTATTGGCTCAAATTTAGATCAGGATCCACATTGACATCCAAAATAGGGTATCTATTGTAGTCTAAGCATTGTGATTTTCAATTCCCATAAATGGGAAGGTATCACTCAAAGAACTATTCTAAGACTAAAGAATGCATAAGGGTCACAGAATATGAATGATCTTTAACTCAATACCCATACTTTCCCCTCAAATCTTATGCAATAAGTTACATGTTAAATCATAACCCATATCAATGTATTTAATGACCAACAAACTAATCCAACCAATAAAACTATATGCTCATGAGTGCAACATAGGTTTTACTAGATTATATTAATCCATCAATACATATACAAAGAAATAATATAATACATCATAACTATATTAAATAAAGACAATAAAAAATTGAAGTCGGGGTCACATTCCATTAATATTCAACATGAACCAATACATTCTTTATTGTTCAATCAGGACAACAACCATAACTAATGCATTATAGAGAAAAAAATCCATATTAACCCCAAAATACCTTACAATAGTCATGATATCATGGTAACAACTAAATTGCACAATGAAAAATAACCCAACCACAGATACCCCACTCTCTGATACTTGCACCACAAACTCCCGCTACCACAAAATATGATACTTTCCCTGGTGCCAACTCCTGCTACCACAAACTATCATACTTTCCCCTACCCACGAGACCTTCATATGAGACTGGGTAGAGGGATTTATAGTGATTTGGGTGCCAATGCCTCCTGCGTTGTAGATTTATATCATTGGTCCCCTTTGATTATGAGACCGAGCAGAGGTATTTACAGTGAATCTGCTACCAAGAGAAGGGATTTACAGTGACGTCGAGACTAAATGGAGGGATTGATCAGGTGACATTGAGATTGAAGGTGAGGGAGAGGATGGTGAGTAACTCTGCACACTTGAATTTATAGTGCTAATGTGAGAATAATCGTTTTGTTTTTAAAAGTTTGTGTTTCTTCAATTTTTGTGTTGGAAGTAGAGGGAACTCTCTCCTTCTTCTCCCCTACCCATACTTGCCTCAAACCATAGTAGGATTTCATCTTCCAAAAGCAAGATACTATTGGTTGGAGGCAATGATATTTTCCTTTTTCCATAGTAATAGCAGGGACCCCCCTTTCACTATATGATGTAGGTCCTAACATGTTACAGTAATCCCAGTTAGGAAGAAACAATCTCTCCCCTAAGGAAGAAACCATCTCACCACTCTAATTCCGTAAAGAACCCTAGCACTAAAGAGAAAGAGAGTAATTAAAATTAAAAATAAGAGTTGGAAATATGTTACTGGACTTATTTCCACAATATCCTCACTATGTTACTAGATTTCTCCCTAATAAGAGTTGGAAATATGTCTTCTATGTTGTTAGAAAAATATTCATGTGAAACAATCCATGAGAAACACTAATAAGGTTGCAATATTGTGTTCTTTTATTCAACTGTTGTGGAAATTCTAGCCATGTATTTACCCTCAAAACCATCTCATTTCCTCTTATAATTCTCAATATAAAATCCCCCATTTTCACAAGCTCTTAATAGCCACAATTCCATGGGGTTCTCTCACCAATTGCAAGGATAACAACCTTGGTTTCACACAAGTTTCTCCATGAACAAAGAGGGAGAAAATTTGAAAGGGGGAATTGAGAATCCTCATGGGATAGTAATGATCACAATTCAATGGAGAAGATTTAGATTCTCCCCCAAGATTGGACACACAACATGGACACACACTTGAATTCGGTCCACTTTACTATCCACTACAACATGGTTTTGAGGATTTTGTTTATGACCTCTAATTGGAGATTATATTGCAGATAATAAGGTGACATGAATTCATGTGTGAAACCCATGTGTGAAGCCAAATCTTGGAAGACCTCATTCCTAAAAAAAATTCCATGGTCAAAGAGCAATTTCTTAGGGACACCAAAGAAAGTGATGACATGGTTAAAATATAATCGAGTGGTTGTGTCATCCATGTTTCTATAGGTTGGCATGGCCTTGTCCCATTTTTTGAAATAGTCAATGACCATGATGATGTACTTTTGGCCACGACCAAATGTTGGGTTACATTTCATGAAATCAATCCCCCACATGGAGAATGGAATGGTTATGATGATGTAGTGGATTTAAAAAAATTTCCTTGCCCTATAGGTTTTGTAAATGGTGCAATGTTTGTGGAGGTATTATTTCACTAAGGATTTGAATTTTAATGGGTCCACCATGATTCCTTTATAGGAGACAATGAGTTCCAATAGGTGAATAAATTGATGTAGAAGACACATTTGAGAGGGTTCAAATGAATGTTATGCATGTAACACCATAAGAAAATAGTTCATAGGTATTCTAAGTGTTGCGGTCATTTATTTGACCAATTAGTGAGATCATCAAGGTAAGTCAAGATAATGTGGGATAAATCGTAAAAAACATAGAACATTACACACTAAAATGTGGCTTCAACATTTTTTAGATCGAAAGGTATAACATGGTAGGTGAAGGTGCCCCACAATCTAGTGAACATGGTCTTGCATTATCAGACTATCAAATCTATATTTGATTATACCCTAAAGCCCCCATACATGAGGGATAGGGCCTCATATCTTGCATATGCATCATGACTTGGTTGATGAAGGGGATAGGGAAGTTGTCTTTTAGGCAGGCCTATTACAATTTTTCACATCATAAAGATAAAGAGCTATAGTGGGAGGCAATTTGTATGGGGTTGTTCCACTATCTATCCCTAATTATATGTTTCATGGAGTTATGAACTCAAATTAGAGACATTAACTCTCACATGATTAGTATCCATCCATTGGTTACTAAGTTGATCATATAGCATCATGGTTAGTACCTTTGAGGGACCAATAATCTAAAAATATAGTTGTCATTATGATGTGGTGTTTGTCATGGAAATGGTTACCCAATATGGTCATGATGACGACAAGATTTTTAAGGTGGGTGATTTGATCAAATTACATGGAATTCATGTGTATTATGCTAAAAACTATGATGAATGAGATAGTAAGTATTCAGGGTGTGGTGCCATTAGATGAGGCAATGAATATAATTCAATTATAATGAGCATCTTGTAATGAAAAAAAATACTATGCAAGATGTGGTATAGGAGTGACGTCAGTGGATCATAATCTAGAGCTTTTTTATATTGAGGGTGTGGTGGGTTTGTGCATCAATATCTGTATCTATTCTTTTTCATGTGTAGAGGCCATAGGTTGATTCAATATTGTTAAGAATATTTTGTAATAATTTTGAGTTCGAATGAATTTCTTATGCATATAGTATTTCCCTACCAAACAAGTGGGAAATAGGTACAATAGTGATGTACTTGATGGAGAAAGAACATATATATTCAAGAGGCTTCTACCATTTTTACATGGCAATAGAAGGATTTTGGAAAATAATTATAAATGAACACTATTACTCACATTCTAGGTCATCTATAACTTTAATATTTAGTTTTAGGAATCTAGCATGATTCACTTCAACCTTGGAGTGTGTATGTACTTACAATTCAATACACATGTGACTATGGTAGTTGATGAAAATATTGAATTTTTGAGGACCTTGTTTACCTTCAAAATATTTTTCTCCATGATGAAACTAGTGTGCATGCCTTCCATCTAGAATTGACCTAGAAGGACTTTGAACCCATTTCCACCCCTAATATACTATAAACCATATCCATTTTGATTATGAACACACTATGATGTATAACACCACAACCCACTAGCACACCTTAATCCCTAACCTCCAGCACACCTTAATCGTCTCCATCATCGTCATCTTCATCATCATCCTCCTCGTCCTCGTCCTCATTATCATATAATATAATATATTTAATTATATAATATATAATATACTATACTTATATTATATATATAATCATTATATAATATATGTTATATAAAACATAGAAAATAACTAAAAAAAAACTGAAACGAAATAAAAAAAAACAAACAAAACACGCACCTAAGAAATTCACTTGTAACACATCGGGAAAGGAAGATCCAATGGGTCTAGGGATTTGGTTAGTTTGAGAGTGCATTCTTCATTCGGTGGTATAACCACTAGGTACTAAGTATAACTAAGGTGAGCTACATGTTCCCCTTATCTCCTTCTGTTTGTCATTGGTTCGAATCTAGAAAGGGGAATAATATCTTTGTTATGAGAATTTTTCCTTTCGTTCTCTACCTTTTCCCCTGCATATACTCACACGAGCCCACTAGAAAGGAGACAACCCAAACCCACTAACAATGAGGCTTGATCCCACTAGTATGGAGACAGCACGAGCAACTACTGGAGATAGAGACATCCTCAAATGACTATTGGAGATAGAGACAGGGGAGAACCCACCTATAGGAGAGACAAAGACAAGTGAAATGCACTCAAGTGACCAACAATTCCGCCAAAATTGGTGAGCACCTATGCATTTTACTTTTTGCAGGGTTTTATTTTAATTCAAAATGGTTTATGTGTAAGCCTGGGATTGAACCCATGACTTCGTCGTGGATCTTGTGAAAAAAAAACCTTGTTATTTGAACATGATTTTGGGGCTAAGATTGTAGGACATGTGAAAAACCCCCCCGCCCAGTCAAGTTTTTCCTGCACCAAACCTAGCAATAATATATAGGGTTGGCCTTAATACCATAATATACAAAGTTTGTTTGCACTAAGAATAACAATGTGTTTCCTTCACTTTTTTGAGGACACAAAACTCGTGGTGTTATACTAATTCCTATTACTCACTTTTTAGAGAATTCAAACCTTGGTGGGGTTGAAAAATCCTCATTTTCAGGAACTTGCTTCTTCTAAACCCTAGTGGTGTTGAAAACAATGCTCACTTTCATGAACTTGACTGGTTTTCTGCTAGATCACAAAGTATGTGGCCCTTGAATAAGTCGATAGAGATGGGCCTGTGACACTCTGTTTAATGAAGAATCAATGTAGGATTTGAACCTAGAAATATCCCTCTCAGCCCATTAATGAAAGCCTGATTTCCAAGGTCACATTTGGGAATTCTATGTTTTCCACCTTCGTGACTCACATAGATGGAAGGTACCTAGAATAAACCCAAATTCCATCTAGAATAAATCCCACTTGACCATATTTTACATATGCAGTATAGATGGATGGATGATAAATATCTTCATGCACTAGTACATTTGGGTAAAATTCCAATGGTGCATTCGACGCAATTGCCACTTTATATTGTCGGGAGAAATACAAACAATGGACCCCCTCAAAAAAAATTTCACATGACGTTGTTTTTCCGATGCCATAGATATCGTCTATATTGCAACATTTCATGTGGACAAGTGTCATCTCGAATTTGACTGTCCAAACCCCATATAGTCGTCGCTACAATGACGTCATAGACATCGGAATTCTGACGTCCCATTTTTTTGGTCTCCACTATGTGTGTGCTATGGAAGTGAAGTTCCCAAACATCTTAAGATCGACATAGGGTAATGTCTCTACACCGATGGTAAGAGGATCATATCCTATGTGTTTTCTATGGAAGCGATGTCTCCAAGCATCATAAGACCAACGTAAGGGAACGACTCTTCACCAACAGTAAGAGGATCATCTCCGACGTTTTTTCTATGGGAGCGATGTCTCTAGGTGTCATTAGACCAACATAGGGGAACGTCGCTCCACTGATGGTAAGAGGATCATCTCCAACGTTTTTTCTATGGGAGTGATGCTCCAAGAAGCCGCAATAGCGACGACATGTATGTATTTAAAAAAAAAAATGTCAATTCCATTTATACAAGACCATTTCCCATGACAACATTACATTCAAATCCATTTTTTATTCCATAACTATGGCTCTAAAGGATATTTGTTGATAACATTCATAACATTATTCAATTTTCAAAAGGATAACCTTTGATAGAATTCATAACATTATGCATTAATTCTTATCCATGTTTTCTCTAAATGCTCATTCTGCATGACAATTAGAAGTTGGATGTCATCTTGACTCTCCTCTATTCTAGAGTCATACATTTATTTTGGTGTATGTAAAGCGAATAACCATGGACTCAAGATGTTTCATGCATTATATATGATTATGGTGTTGGAATATTTTATCTGGTTCTTAGCAAGGCTCATGTCATTGACAAGTTGAGGAACCTACCCAAGTCACCCTGGAGTAAGTGCTTGCTACATTTAATTCCAAACAATGGTTTACTAATGTATCCGAACCAACAATAATTTCTTTACATTTCTATAAGATCATTGCCGACAACAACATTAAATTCAAATCCTATTTTTATTGGATAACGATGTATCTAATTACCTTTTTCTAGAGCAAATTAATCCAGAAATGTGGGCATCACACTAACCACAATGGTTGAGTTGGGTTTTATTCCTAGCATAACCTACATTTTATTGAATAATTTTTTTATTTCATGGAAATGGTGAGTCTAGTAATAACCAACAATGTTTTCATTCCATGGATATGCTTACCTTTTTCCAAAGCCAATAAATATGCACATGTAGAAAAAACAATAACCATGGTGATTGAGTTGGATTTTATGCCTAGGAATTGTGTTTTGTTGAAGAATAGCAAGGCTTCATGGGGACCTAATGATTGCATTCCAATCAAATAATGATAAGGATTCACGACGATGGAAAATATGTGAATAACCAATAATGATTACCACAAAATCTTGTTTAGGTATTATTTTGAACAATTAGTGGGAAATGCTAAACCCCCACATGCACTTCTTACTTTTTTCTAGAGCCAAATTCCATAATAAATGCACTTCATATTTCTTAACCATGGATTTAAGATTCCATGACTATCAATTTAGA